>JAWMRD010000085.1:6510585-6531247 GCA_035584875.1 Syndactyla subalaris | reverse complement strand
CCTCCCGCCCCCCCCAAAAAAAAACAACAACAACAAAAAAATAAAAATAAAAAAAAAACCCAAGGGTGGAGAAACAAAAAAAAGATGATCTGAGACTTACTGTCATGGGTGCTGACCAGAAATCAGAGGACAGTTTGTTTGCATCTGGCAGACTATGAAGATGATTACTATCAGGCTTATCTGAACTCCACAGCAACTTGATTGGAGCAGTCTGCATGAGGCAATTCAGCAAGCCCAGCACATTACTACTTCTTTGCTTTGTGGAATTCCTTGCAGTATCCTAAATATTTATTTACTCTTTTTATAATATTTATAAGTATTCATTGTTTTGCTATGGAACTATTTGCTTTCTTCACTTGGAATGCTGACCAGAAGTAATAAACAACAAGTTATCGAGTTTTACATACACTAGCCACAAGTTTTGGCTCTGCAAATTCTTCCCCAAATGTCCAGGAAATGTGAATTTTCAGCCTCTAGCAAAGCATTTCTGTTAATTTCAGAAATAAATGCGATATTGTATATTACAGCCCCAGCTTTACATCATTCTTGTATCATAGGGAGACTTTAGCTAGTTTTGAATCAGACTATGAGTTCTCACTTGCACTCTATTCCCCACAGTCTCAGCACGGAGCCTCCCACACCACTGGTGGCCCATGTTCAGCATGTCAGCTTTGTCCTCAGAGAATGATTTTCAGAAAGCAACAAGAAAGAGAATAAAGCCAGGCAGCAATTTGGCACATTCCTACATTTGCTGCAATGGGTTTCTGCTTTGAAAATGCCTCCAGGGCCAATGCTGTTCCAGTTACTGCCATCACACTGCACTTGAGCAGCTTTGATTTCACAGCAGTGAGCAGGTGCAGTGACACAGGGCACATTATGCTGTCAGCAGATCACAGCTAAAGGAAGAGTGAGTCCTGGAGTTAAAAAAAGACCAAAACACAGCAACAACTACAAGAAACCCACCCAGCAAACACCAAAACCCAACCAACAAACACCAATGGTGGAAGAGAATTTCTATGGTTCCTCTGGCACAAATTGTCCTCATCACAATTAAGGCACAGACCTTTTCTATTCCTGCTTCCTGTGCTCCTTATGGATATAGTTTCATGTAGAAATTTTCTTAATTTCCCTGACAGCTCTTTTACACTATGGTGAAGGGGCCTTCAGGTGCTTGTAGGACCATTTTGCTGCAATAAGGCAAAAGTAAAAGGGATTGCACCTTTTTATTGGTGAAACTATATTTTAGGGGTGAAAGGGATAATAGGGAAGATGTGGCCTGGTGGACACCATGTGTGAAAAGAAGGTCATGACAGGATATGTAAAACTGAACCCTATGAGATGGCAGAGGTGAAGAAGATTGATCCTTTCCCATCTCAAGGTGGAGTCTGAGGAGGAGGTTGTATATACAAATACTTCTGAGAAATACAGAAATAAGAAAGAAGTTACTGCATGCATCCACCTGCCACACAGAGGGTCCTCCAGAGCCATTTGCTGGCCTCAGGTGAGCCCTGGGAGAGCTTGGGCTGTTGTTTCCAGCTTTGGATCAGTGGTACTCAGTTGTGTTTTCTGGACACTGGTTCCTTTAGACCTCCCAAAGCTGCTCAGGAACCCTATTTCTTTCCCCTCTGGGAATAGTGTTATTAAATAATAACTAATAAGTGTTTGCTTCCAGCTTGCAAAAAGTAATAGCAGTATCACAAGTCTCTTTAGAAAGTAAAAAAAACAACAGTGAGTGCAAGGGACTCAGTGATTGCCAAACATTTTGTAGTGGTTTCACAAAGGACTTTTTGTCTTCTTCTTCTTCCCTAGGGAAACTCAGAGGCTACCAAAGAACTGCCAAAACAGACCTGAAACTCAGGTACTGGGTGCTGCCTACCCAAGCCAGGGGTGCAGGGAATGGAGGAGGAGAGACAGAGAAAGGACAGCAGGGACCCATCTGCTGGATGATGTGACTTGCCTGGTGGATGAGAGGAAGGCTGTGGATGTGTCTATCTGGACATCAGCAAAGCCTTTGACTCTGTCACCCATAACATATTCCTGGGAGCCCACAGTTTGGACAAGGGTACTCTCTTCTGAGTTAAGAGCTGGCTGGATGGCCAGACCAGAGTGACAGGGAAAGGAGATGCATCCAGTTAGGATCCAGTCACTATTGATGTCCCCCAGGGATCAGTGCTAGACCCTGTCCTGTTTAATGCCTTTACTGATGACGTGGGTGAGGGGATCAAGTCCACTGTCAGCAAATTTGCAGATGACACCAAGCTGGGAGTGAGTGTCAACCTGCTGGAAGGCAGGAGGGCTCTGCAGAGGGACCTGGATAGGCTGGAGAGATGGGCTGATTCCAACGGGATGAAGTTCAACAAGACCAAGTGCCGGGTCCTGCACTTTGGCCACGACAAACCCCTGCAGCAGCACAGGCTGGGACAGAGTGGCTGGAGAGCAGCCAGGCAGAAAGGGAACTGGGGGACTGCATTGACAGGAGGCTGAACATGAGCCAGGTGTGCCCAGGTGGCCAAGAAGGCCAGTGGCATCCTGGCCTGTGTCAGGAATAGTGTGGCCAGCAGGACTAGGGACGTGATTCTTCCTCTGTACTTGGCACTGGTGAGGCCACACCTTGAGTGATGCGTCCAGTTCTGGTGCCCTCAGTTTAGGAAGGATATTGAGGTCCTCGAACAGTTTCAGAGATGGGCAATGAGGCTGGTGAAGGGACTGGAGCACAAATCCTATGAGGAGCAGCTGAGGGAGCTGAGGTTGTTCAGCCTGGAGAAGAGGAGGCTCAGGGATGACGTTCTCACTCTACAAAACTACTTGAAAAGAGGTTGTAGCCAGGTGGGATTTGGTCTCTTCTCCCAGTGAACCACCAGCAGAACAAGAGGGCACAGCTTTAAGTTGCACCAGGGGAGGTTTAGGTTAGCCATTAGAAAGAAGTTCTTTACAGAAAGAGTAATCAGGAATTGGAATGGGCTGCCCAGAGAGGTGGTGGACCCGCCATCCCTGAAGGTGTTTAACAAGAGACTGGATGTGGCACTCAGTGCTGTGGTCTGGTTGACAAGGTGGTGTTGGGTCAAAGGCTGGACTGGATGCTCTCAGAGGTCTTTTCCAACCCAGCTGATTCTGTGATTCTGTGCATGGCTGAGGGGTGACCTTGTGGTCCCAGCTCTGCAAATATGGAGAGCTCTTTCTGCTGTACCTGTCTGTGATTGACTGATCTCCATCTGCTTGGCTCCCTTGGTTGGTAGGGTCTTGCAGATTCAGGTTTTCCTGGAGAATAATATAAAAGCAGGAAAGCTTCCCAAAAGAAACATCTGGGACAAATAATTATATAAAGGGAGCTTTATATACTTGTGAAGGAAATAAAGTTTGTTTCTAAAAGGAGGCCTTTTGAACCTTGATGATTTAACACAGTTAATTGCATAACAATGTCAAGCAAGGTAACAGAGTCTCTCCTGCTTTCCACACACCTGGAAATGCTTTATTAATGGAGAATCCAAAACAGCTTGTACTTTCTCTCAGGCAGATGTCAGGGACACAGACACAGGGCTGAAGAGCCTGCTGGTGCTCAACAGTGACTACAGGTCCCTATTTTACTCTTTAAAGCTTTGTCCCTCATATTCTACATTTTGGCATTCTCTGAAATTTACCCTAGACATCAGGTGAATACCTCAGACTGTACATAACCTGTGTTACTGAGGTAAAGTCCTCCTTGTGATCACCAGTTCTTAACTTGTGACCTTAGCTTAAGATGCAAAACTTTTTGAAGTCACTGTAAACTTAGGAGCTTAACAACGGGGAAACAGAATGTGTGAACTACTTTATTTATTTCTCTAAGTCTCTTACCTCATGATACTTTTTTTTCCTGTGTTCCTTTATCTGACTGTTTTGAAATCCCCTCACTTTGGTCCTTGACCTTAGAGACACATGATGTCTGTTTTTGTTCAGTGTATCAGCTGGTATGAGAGTCCCCATGACCAAGTGGGTACCTTTGTTGGCTTGGATCACCATTGTGCTATTTGCTGTCCTCGCTGGCAGGTGGCACATCTTGCTGCAGTGCCAACAAGTGAGCCCATCATGATGGAATTCAAAGATCAGTGGGAGAGCCACTCCAGCACAATAACTCTGTGTTGTCTCACTACAAAGGGCCATGCAGTATGAAACAGCTTGTTTTTCAACTTGGCCTAAAACATCAAATTTTGCATCAAGACAAAAAACACCTGTGTGTTTCTTGTTCAGGACACCAAGACAACGTCTGCAGTCCACCTATGGTAGTTTTCAGTGCTAGGGGTCTTTAGCAAATGCAGTACAACATCTTCACTAACCTCTTAACCCTTGTTCTTTCAATAGTTGTTTTTTTCTTGTCTCTTTTTCTTCCTGTGGCTTTGACTTTTTCATTCCATATAAGCAATCTTACAGTACTGAGGACAGTGCAACCCACTGTTTCATGCCAGTAGTCTGTATAAAGGGAATGACAGCTCTTGGAGGTGTGTTGGCCAAATGAAACTCTCAGAACCTCTCCAGCAGAAGCAATAATCCTGTGGAATATTGTATCCCAGGGTAAAGAAGGGCTCTTCTCTATGGTGATTTCTAATCAGTTATTTCCTATTTCTGTCGCTACTACAGGCACCAGGGGAGTGAAAGCAGCCAAATGTACTCTAGCAAATTGAAGCAGGGTTGTCTTGGTGCTGGCAAGAGGAACTGGATAGAAACATTCCCATGTATGAGAATTTGCTCCTGGCTCAAGCCCTGTTCAGCAAGGAACTAATCCATGTGTGTGTTCCTGTTCCTGGTCTGCAATGACAGCTGGAGGCAAGTTATTGCACAGCTGAGTGCTAGGTGGTGCTCAAAGAGAGATCAGCATTGAAATGGATAAGCTTAGCTTACCTGGTCTTGCATCTGTGGAACTGAAGAGATGAACTTCAAGGGCATGTCATGGAGGTAGGGGACCACTGACTTCAAATGGCTGTGGATACATGTCATGGCATAAGGAAAGGTTTGGTGATGCCTGGGGGTCAGGATGCAGATTCCAGGTCTCACTCTAGTATGTTAGCATTTCCTAGTTTTCCAGAAGACTGGACAAGTTTTGATTCCTTGTAGATTAAGGCAACTGGTTTTTTAGTCCCTAATTCTCAATCTGTATAAACAGGATAAACATGCTGCAGTTTTTGGTCAAAAATTTGCATATGGTTGTGGGTAAATGTGTTCATGTGATATGTTTTATTAATAGACCAAAGTCTGGCAGGATTTTATTTTTAATGGGGATGAGACTTCTAGGGTCAGATGTACCAAGTATGAAATGTTGAACTCTTCCAAATGAGTTCAGAGACTAATTTTTCCTGTGCCTAGCAGGACGGGCTCCATTTATTATGAGTACAATTAAGCTGTTTCAATATTCACACCTCTTTGTTCGTGACCCAGCTTTTATAAAACCAGGATAAAGAGGTCAGCCATGAATTTTCAGTACTGCTAAAGGTAGTGAAGCTGTTGCAGACCTTAAGGTGATAAAATGACACAGACTCTTAGACACTCTGAGGTTTTCTTTTGTTCCTTTGAACTAATTATGACTCAAGCCCTTAATGGACCACATGGTTTTTGGCCACAAATATGTTGCTCTTTCAACATATAAATTTGTGGAAAGCTATTTACTTCAACAAGCACCACCAGAGAAGAAGCTTTGGTGTCTGGTGGGTCAATCTTACTGAAGCCAAAAGGGTCTCAACCTGATTGTGAGATCTCTTTGAGACTGTGTACGCCGACTAATGCAAAGCTGGGAACCCTAATGTGTGCTCTGCCACAGGTGAGAGACCAATTCCTCCACTCAGCATAGTGCCACTGATGCTGATTCTGTTACCCAAAGCCTTTTGTTCATGTAGGAGAGAATTTTATGTGTTTTTCAAATGTTTCAATTCAATGACTCACTTTTAATCTTGACTTGTTTATAAATAAAACATGATTACTTATTCCATACTTTTGCTCACACGTCATAATGAATTTGTTTAATAGCGGATCCAGATCCAGTTTTGCTTTATTTCAGTGAAATGAAAAGGGCTACAGGACCAACAAGTCTACAATAAGCTTAGTTTTTGCCTTGAAAAGAGAGAAATCAGTACAGAAAATCTCCTACTGACCTCAGTGGGGACTGGATCAGCCATAAAGGTGAGTCAAATAATTATTAGAATTCTGTAATGAAGGTTGTTTTGTGACTCCTTTGTGGTTTTACCTCTGCCTTCTCTGTTTTCTTAGCACCACAGCCTGCAGAGCAGCTGACAACTTTTGGCCATTTTTCAAAGGTGCTGCAGTATTCAGGATTTCAGTGGTAATTACAATGATTGTTAATTTGTGAAGTGGAATCTCAGAAGAGTTACCCCAAGGTGTGAAGATGTCATGCTCATTTGTCTAGAAAAGGCATTTACAAGATACAAGCAATCATTAAAATATTACTGACCAGAAAATTATTCCTAGGGTATGAGTGACCACAAGCTGAGGTTTTATTTGCCTCCACCAATCAAGACACCAAGTGTCACGCAATCCTTCTGTTGGTAGGAGAATAACTAAGGTCAAAAATTCCATGTGAGGAAGGGAATCGAGGTACTTCCCACTGTAAGTGGAGAAATAAAGGATGGAAGTCAAGCTCACAGGGGTGCAAAGAGCCAGGTGTCTTGCTAAGCTCTGTCTTTTAGAAGCACTGCTCAAATTCAGTACCTTACTGTGTACCGAAATCATTGGATTTTGTGCCTCATTTTTCACTGCAATGACTGCAAAGTGTTTTAATACAGGAATCTTTTCACACATTGATAAGATGCAGCTGGAATGGTAGGTTTTGGCATCTTGCCACGTGGATATCAACAGTTTGGATATTTTTCTGCCTGTCATCTTTCACTTTTTCTGCAGATTAGACCACATAAGGTTTTTTTCTATGTTTCTTGCAGGATAAATTTTGATGGCAAACTACTTTGTTGAATTTATGCGTAGACTTTCCGTGGTTATAAACTGCTAAACATTCAGATCATTGGTACAATTGCCATATGGCAATTTATGCCAGCTGAAGATCTGTGCTTTAGTACAGGAGACCACATCAGCACACAATTTTCCTTAGTCATCTGATTCAGGAGATGCATTGGGAACTTCTCTTTACAATAAAAGGGTATTTGTGAGTCTTCTCCTCCCATCAGCAAAATACTTAGTACAAGATTAACCTAATGTTTGTGATCAGTGTAATTGCAGCTGCTTGAGTTCTGTGCTGAATCAGGTCCTTCCTTCTTCTTCCAGCCCATCTCTCTCTTTGAAATGCAAACACTAGCTGAGATTAAACTGCAGCAATGCCGATAGGCTTGTCAGATCTAATCAGCACAGAGCATGCAAATGCTTTTGCAGTATTTGCCCTGATCTGAAGTTAATTTTCCTTCTGCAGTTGCAAAGCGATGTTAATTTCTAACAAACCCCTGCACTGTCCTGCTCCACTGGCAGCAGCTGCTCTGAGCCCCTGCACTGTCATGTCAGGCACGATGCATCTGGTGCAGGATGAGGATGCTGTTTATCACAGCAGGAAGGCAGGTTTCCACAAAACCCTTTGCAGAACACCAGTGCAGGGACAAACAGATGAGCTGATTGGAGTTCTGACCACACTTTTCTCAACCAGGTCCCCACAATAATTTCAGGTAACTTGATATTCTGGTGAATGAAGATTAAATGTAAACTCCACAGCCAGTTCATATTACTTCCAGCAGACTCATTCTTCAAGAAGGAATGGTACAGGCGAAGATTTGCATGAAAGGAATTTGATTAACATTTCCCAAAATTTCCCAATATTTCCCAACCTTTCTTCTCTCTTGTGCTTCCCTCAAGATCTGACGTTAGTGATAACTGCCTCTCTTCACTCATTATTCTGTTCTTTATCTCATGGTTCAGCAAAGTCCATATGAAAGCCAATTGTTAAAGTTTGCCATGCTCAGTGAAAAGATGTGTTGTTCTTATTTATCCAGGTGCAATACTGTGTCATTCTTTTAGCCATCATTAAATTTTATCATCAGCTATCCGACATTCCCAGAAAAGTACACATCACCTTGTGCAAAAAAGCCAAAACCAAACCCACAACCTCCCCATTTCTCTCCCACACATCCAAAGCTCAGTTAATTCAAATAAGTATCTTCATATAATCAGCCCTGAAGGACAGTGGTTGTGTGTACAGACAATATTGCACCTTGCAAAGCACTGTTATGGAGAACCAAGACAGCAGAGTTCTACTTAATTTAGTAAGTCCTAGTTTAATTTCACCATCACCTATTTTGTTAAGATTAATTCAGCTGATTTTTCCTTCTCTTGGGATGTGCATCTTGTTGCACATACTGAAATGAAGCAATTAAGAGAAATTGTGCTCAGGAAGAATAAGATCTGGTATGACAAGTAAATTCCAGTTTACGTTTGTTAGGATTCTGTACAGCTGCAGGTCAGGGTCTGCTTTAAGTAAAATATTCATTTCTCCATATATGGCTGCATAAGAAATATGTACAAGCAACAAATATCTGTCAGATTAATATGTAGTGGTTCAGGTACATAATGCAGCTACAGTGACTGGGACTTCCAGTCTCTCTGGTGAAAAAAAACTATGATACTCTTGGAAATGAAGAAGGACTTTTGCATTTGCTTTAGCAAAAATAAACCTGGTTCAAGAACATTTTTAGCAAAATATGAAGATGAATTTGTTTCTGCCTTCTTCACCTCACAGCTCTGAAAGAAAGGGGAGACCAGTGGTCATCAGAATGACAGCCAGGAGTTTTCATTTTGTAGCTGGATGGAGAAATATGGGAATATTTCACAGTGCTGTCTTCAAATTAGTTGGATTTTCCCTAACTTTCATTTATGAAATGAAAGGAAATGCTTGTATGCCTACTGACACATTCAAATCAACACTTCGAGGAGCCCAGCATAGCATAGCCTTTAATTTAAAAAATGAACTGAAGACAACTGAAGAAAATGGATACGAACATTTCTTGGTGAGTGGTTATTACAGTTAGGTAAAGTAGTATGGAAAGTGTAATAAACAGCTTCAGACTTTTCCAAACCTACACTGAATCCCTTTCAGAAGATTCTTTAATGACCTAGTTTCTAGTTTTGGCAAAATTATACTGCTAGAAAAAGATAATTTTTACTTGTAGCAGCAACACAAATTTCAAAGTTTGTAGGGCTTTTCCCTTCGGTATCTTGATCTGAGAAACCAAATGTTTTGATTCAGTACTGGCAAACAAGATGTTCTGTTGCAAATCAATGTTTCTAAAGGTCACAAGTATTTTATTGTTTCCTTCTTTCTCCCTCCTCTTTTAATTAAATGCTTGCCTTGTTTTGGAAGTAGCTGGTTTCCAGTGCTTCCTCTGGGAGATTTCAGGTGTCTTTCTTTTTCTATTTTTTCTTTCAGATTCCTCTCAAAGTGTTTTTGGTTTGAGAACAGTTTAAGCCCTCGGTGATGTTGTTGTGAGAAGCATTCCATTTAATTTCATTTCATCTCATTCCATTTCAGGGTGAGTTTCCTCACTGGCATCCGACTGACTCAACCTGTGGTCTCAGCACACGCTGAGCTGTTTTATTGTTTTGCAATAAAGGGCTATGGCTATTTCTAGAAGTCAGGGAAATCCCTTTCAGGCTAAGTAAAACATTGGTGTTGGTCCACACCCAGTATCACTAGCACGTTTACCAACTGGACCACAATCCTGTGGCTTGTACTATACAATTTGAGAAACCAGATCAAGTTCCTCTCCACTGGCTTGCCTTCTTCCTTCATCTGCAGCCCTGACCTAGACCTCTTTGCTCTATCCAAGTGTCTTGCCAGTGCAGGTGGGGCTGAATGTTTCCATCCCTTGAGGAAAATCCCTGCCTATGACACTGGCTGCTTTCCTGATGCTGGAGGATACACAGCCATGCTGAGATGCAGGGCTGTGCTGTCACACTCAGGTCCTGGCACCCAGGCAGGGATGTGTTTCCTCCTCTCTGATGAAGTGAGGAATGGTTTAGGTTTTGATTTGTTTTGTGGTGTGTTTTGGTTTGTTTCTTTTACTGTTTGTTTGTTTGTTTGTTTGTTTTCCTATCACACACAGTAGTCTCCTTGGTTTGATCAAAAAGCAAGCAAAAACACACTGTTTTTAATGCCAACAGAAGATTTCCAGAAAGATAACAGAAAAGCAGGGAAATTAAAAGCTACACCTCTGCCTTGTCACCTTCCAGCCCTCAAACATTTGTGCCTCAACATTTGCAAACCCAGAGATCATTCCTGTGTGTTACAATCCCTGGACTGGTTGGTTTGCTAGAGATATGCTTCCTCATCAAGTGCTGCCAGGAAGTTGGAAACTTTATGAGATATTAGTGAGGATTCACCCCACTCTGTAGCTGTCCACACTGGTGATTTTGGTTTATGCCCTTGGTGCTGTAGAGGGGCTCCACCTCAACTGTTTCCATGGAATTATCTTCAATAAACTCAAAATTATGCCCCTAAGTAGTCAAGGGTGAGGACAAGTCTCATGGTAAGGGCTTGTCTAAGTGACATGGAGGAGTACAAGCAACTCCAGTACTGCTCTAGATAACATCCTCTGCAACTGGCAGAGACAACAACACAGGTATTGGCAAATATTTGTAATTGGTCTGTGCTGGTCCACCAGTGGACCAAAAACTCCATGGACAACATAAGGAATCAAGGGCAGAAAAGCGGGGTACACAGATGAAACACCTGTTCACCACAGCCTGCTACAATCTCTCCCTCCCTCCCTCCCCTTCCCCTCTCTATAGTTTATTCTCTCATTTCCCTCTCAGCAACTTTTTCAGGATCTAGCAAGCTTTGAGATCACACAATGGAAAAAAAATGAAGGAGCCCAAAAAGCTGAAAACTTCAACAGTTTTCTCTTCATTGCAAAGCAATATATCCCTTCTCATGACCTTTGGCTTCCTGAGGTTAGACTGTATTTTTGTAACCTTCCAACCAACTCTTACACAGATCCATTTTTAATGTCTGAGATTATAAATATCGTTCATTTCACAGGTAAAAATGGATTTTCACCTTTAATGATGCACTGAAATTCAGAGAAAATTCATGCAGCAGATGAGGTGTATCCAGGAGTGGCTTTCCAAGTTACCAAGACTTAAGCAAGAGCTTACAGTTCAGAACTCATCTTACATAGTGATGTCTCCAAATCATTGCAGCACATATTGTAAAATGCAGGAGAAATAGAAGACCATCCCTATACAAAAATGCTTTGCACAATACTTACACAGCATGTGCACCAGGCCCACAGTCAGTCTGCTTGTAAAACAGAGCTGCCAGCGAGATGAAGCCTGTTAGACCTATTCACCATGGCATTTTGCTCTATTTAGTTCTTTGCAGAAAACACCTTCCCTGCAGGTCAGTGCATAACAGTTCATCTCACAGTGAATATTCCTGCACAGTGGTTATGGCTTATAAGCCAGCTTGGATCTGTGTCCCACAGGAGGGAATGTTTTTCATTGTTTTCTGCACTCCTCTTCTGCTCTTGATTGGAACAAGCTGCCGTCCCTGGGGTAATCCTTGGGCCACTGCCCATTGCTGTGAGTGATGTCAACACATTTTTGAATGTGTGGCTATTAGCACTCTTTCCAAACAGGTTTCAAAAAAACCCCTCCTTGCACTACATTGTGATTTGTTTAGTAGACATTCCCTCTCCCTTGCCCCCCTTGCTATTGGATGGAGTGACTGCATTTATTTTTTGCAATTTAAACAAGAAAACTATGTAAATTATTGCTTGCTGACCCCAATTAAGGCTTACAGCTGCTTGGAAGATCAGACAGTTTACTCCCTTCTCCTGAGTCAATAGCAACAAGTAGATGAAGATTTGAATGGAAGTCTAATTTTCCACTTCAGATGAAGGGTGGGTCTGGGTGGAGGGAGGCAGGAGACATGCATATGTTACTCCTCCTTGCACCAGTGTAAGTCCAAGGTATTGATGGAGTTGCGGGGCTGCAAATTACACTTTGGGAATTAAGTCACTGAAAAAAGAAAGAAGGATAGCTTGGCCCAGTCTGTGGGAAGATCGAGGAGACCAGAGACCAGGCCATTGTTCCTGTTTAAAACGACCATTTGAGCCACTTGCTGGTTTGCTGAGCTTTTATCCGGGGATAAGGCAGCACTTTGGAAAGTGACCAGAAATACAGGGTGATTCCCTGTGGGAATCCCTAACCCTTCCACTTGCTGGGTTCCTGCACTGAGGCAGCTGGGATGAGTGGGATGAGTTCTGGTGAGCACTGTGTGCCCAGGGTGCAGTCAATCCTGTATATATTCATGCATAAATATATTTCTGTATATACTCCTATGTTCTGATACAAAATGCTGAAAACTTTGGCAGTGAACTACAAAGCTCTGCAGTAGCTGAATGATGCTCTGCCACTCCTTAGGAATTCCTGATGGTGATACCAGTCATATATGAATTTTTACAGCACTTTATAGACAAGACCTTAAGAATCACTTAGCTGGGCATCAGTTTGGTTGGGATTTAATGTACCTTTGTAAATGTGATCCTAAAGCTCTGAACAGTTCTGTAGTCATGAATGGGTACTGCGGAATAAATGAGCAGCTTCAAGAAGATAGGGCTAAGGTCTTTACTGCTAAAAATAACAATAAAATTCTGGAGTGGGTGATATAAAGCCCAAGTTCTGAAATATGTGCCTTTGTGATGTTCTGGGTTTACCTATCTAAGCTAATCTGGTGAAATCTTGCTTTGAGTGTGTTCACACACACCAATCTTACCTTCTGGTGACAGTGGAGAGGAAGCATCTGAACTGATTTTAACAGTTTTGGAGGAATGCTTTTCAAGTGAGGCAAGTCAGTCTTCAGCTGAAGGGAAGTTTAAGCTTTGACCAGCTCACTTCTCTGCATGTGCCACCAGACCACCATGAATTTCACCATATCTGACTGCCCCCAGCTAGCAATGGCAGGTCTCCCACCAGGAAGATTATGGCATGCAGTTGTAAGAAGAATGGATATTGTTAGGGAAAAGGACAAAGAAAATGAACTCATAAATTAGTCACATGTTGTCTTTTGAAACGGTTGGAGAGTTAAGGAATCATAAATTACAAACAATTCTGGATAGATTAATTTATACTTCTTAGCTCTCTCAGATGTGTGACTGACAGAGAGCAGATGTCCAGCCACTCCAGTCCTGTGAATATTTCATCTAATTTCAAAGTCTCAGTGCAAAATGAAACCTTTTTCTAACAAAAGCTCTGCTGCTTTGAATACTCTGAACATACATCAGTAATGGTATTCCCTGAAAAGTTTTGGCACAACAAAATGGAAATACGAATAAAGTCAGTAAAACTACTGGTACTAGTTTTAATCAAGCTGGCACAGATAAGATAATTGCCAGTGAAATGTTTTGGTGTTAACCAACAACAAGACCCAACAGGAGCCCACAGGGAGGTTGACAGTCGTGTTGTCAACAGATTGTCACTGTCACATTTAGTGATGGTGGCTAAAAGAAAACTCAGATAGATGTGCCTGCCAGCATGACATGGTCCCACTGTGTCTTATTGTCTTATCATACTCCTGGTGTGGCAGCATTTTTCCAAGCATAAATGGAGCAATGTCTACCAGACAAATCAGTGTGTAAGCCCTCATGTTCTTGCAGGTGGAAATGGTATCTTAAGTTGGTGATAATATCCATTCTTCTCAGTGATATGTCCATCTGTCTATCTGCCATTTCACATAAATGCATTCCAGAATAAGAGTATGACAGAGGGTTTGCACCCTTCCATAACCTCTTGCCACCTTCCAACTTGAAATTTATTTTCCTGTAAAACTATTCAGAGTAATTTAGATGATACTTTTCTTGTCATTATTATAGTAGATTTTCCCAGAAGAAGTATTACTTTGCCTCTATCTGTAAATACATCATGAAGAAATAAAGACAGTTCGAAGTTAGCCATAAATGTGACTGGCAAAAGTAATACTGTAAGATATTATGCTTCATTTTATGGAACTTCTGAGTGTTTAAAATCCTTCCTTGTTTCTGTTTATTTTGGTTAGCATTTATTGTAAGTCACCATTCATTAATTTCACAACAGGTACCATGGTGCTTTGAAAGCTGCCTTCTTACAGGTTTCAATTCTAGAGATGGTAAAGATATGAAAAGAAAATCTCTTCTTTGTGTTGTTCATACATAGAGAATTCTGCTTCAAAACTAATCAGGAGGGGTATTATTTTGCAACTTCCCTTATCTCTGATATTACAAGATTACATATATCTGTCACTGTGCCTATTATTTTTGCAGTTTTCTAGGTTGCTTTTAATTTTTCTACTGAAGGAGAATACATTTAGCTGTCTGAATTATATGGGATGAGTCTTTGCACTGGACTTCATTTTTTTTTCCCAGTATTTAGGGACAGGTATTGCTTTTTGCCATGTAGAGCTTCCAGCATTGTCTTCTCGTTACTCAACACTGCATTAAAATTTTTCATTAACATTTCACATAACTCAAAGCAACACCTGGACATGTTAAAAGGGACCTAAAGTCTTGTAATGATAGAGCAAATATTGGTTTCTAAAGAAAATCCTAAGGAAATTTTGATATTTGTCAGTGTCTTTCCATAATTTCATATTCCTTTTACTTCCTTGTTATAAATTTGTTACTAGTTGCTGTCTTTGAATTTTCATTTTATTCTGTAAATTTTAGCTATATTAGATCTGGAAGATTAAAATATTTTTGTTAGTATGGAAAGAACTATTTATACAGTTTTTGAAAGGTTTTGCACAGACTTCCCTGTAGGTTCAATTGTGTTTGAGAAGAGGCTTAAGTTGGAGGTCTCCATTAATTTCTCTGCTAAAGTCTTAAATAAAAGGGAAGGGATGGTATTCTAAAAGTTATTATAGGTACATTGTTATGATTTTCTTTGGCATGGATTCAGTGCAGTTGGGAACTGATTAATAGCTTTAGGGGATTGGCATAATGTTGAGGTTGACATTATGTTACAGAAATGGAGTAAAAACGTGTAGATTAGGGCAGGCAATGAAGAAAAACTTGGATTAGATTTAAGGTCAGTAAATTTTACATTAATTTTTTTCCAGGAAAACTTATATCCTTCTAGAAAACTATTTAGTGAAAGAATCAACGTTCAAGCATTACAAAGCATACACACCTCTGATTTGAAAAACACACTTTACTCTCACTGATTTCACACACAAAAATCATTATTAGTCCATTAATTTTTGGAAGTCCTTCCAGTTATAGAGTTTCACCAACTTTTACAGAATAAGGATGACTTTGTAAACAATCCACTATTTCTTTTGGATAGTACTCAAATACTTCATATAATCATTGAAAAATGAGTCTGGAAAGGACTCCTAGATGTATAGTCCAACCCCTACGCCAGAGTCAAATCATTTATAACTGTGTCATTTCAGAAAGTTATTTGTTTAATCTAGTTTTTAAGATCTCAAGGAATGGAGATATTGCATACATTACCTATGAGATGCATTTCCCCTGTTTCCTGAAAGAAGAAAATCCCCATGTGTACTTTCTCATAACTCCCTCTTTTAACTTCTCTTTTCAGGCTAATCAGTGCCAGCTTTTGAATCTTTCCCTGTAGGATTAGTTTTCTGGGGCTTTTTGTGTTTTGTTTTGGTTTTTTTTTGGGGGGATGTGTTGTTTTGTTTTGTTGGGTTTGGGGTTTTGGGATTTTTTTCTTTGTTTGGGTTTTTTTTTTGTTTGGTTGGTTTTGGTATTTTTGGTTTGGTTTGGGTTTTTGTTTTTGTTCTTTTTCGTTGGTGGTGTTGGTGGTTTTTTTTGTTTGTTTTCATTCCCATTGCCCTCTTCCTCATTTTTAATAGTTAGTATACATGTTTCTTGAATCACACACACATCATGTATGTGCTACATAAACCAGAGCATGTTACTTTTCATGTCTTGTGGAATCAAACTTCTCAGAGCTTTTTTTAACCCAAAAGCTGTGACATTGCTGGTTTGTATTCAGCTTTTCAAGCCTTTCAGCCTTGGTGTAGCTGGAGAGCTGCTGCCATTCCAGGTGTTCCCCACCTTGCACTGCTGGTTATCCCTGTCTGAGGAAAGGGTAGCACACTGGTACCCATTAAGCTCAGACCATTTTCAGAATGCTGTGCTGTTTATCAAGGTTGTTTCAGTTCCTCCCTGCTTTGTCACCTGCACATTTTACAAACACACTTGGTATTTTTTTCATTCTAGTTGTTTCTGAAGGCGTTGGACAGGACCAAGAATGAGGTCACCCAAAGAATGTCACCCAAAGAACGTTTTCTCATGCTTCCTCTCATTCTGGCAATGAACAGTGCCTAAATGGATTTCTGAGAGGTTTTTCCAAGCTGTTTTGCCCCCATTTCACTGTTCATGTTCCAGTCCTGGAGGATGTCAAAAATGTCACATGAAACTATGTCAGAAGCCTTCTCTGGGTACAAGACAATTCATAACTATTACTTCTCAATGCACCAAAGCCATTATTTTATCATCAAAAGAAATTTGGTTATCTACAATGATTGCTGCTTGACAAACCTGTGTTTGTAATTTACTCATTTCCTTCATTTCTTCCAGGCACTTGTGGATGACTTCACTATTTGTCACAGAAATTTCTGAGTTTGAAATTAAACCTTGTGGGCCTTGCACCTAAGCAAATTCTCCTTCCCCTCCTATTTTTAGATAAGATTTTTATGTTCAACTTCCAGCCCTTTTGCTCCTGTTTTGATGGAGAAAAGACCACAAGGAATGCAGAGTAGGATGTCCTTGCATCCTGAGTGGGGTGGTCAAAAGACCCTGGGAGGCACCATGGACCAAACACTTCATATATATATAATTTGAGAGCCTGAGATGACTTCAACCAAACATTTGTGCTACCAGGCTGAGCAGTACCAGGGGCTGCACCCAGGTGGTGGGGCAATGCTATCTGTATAGTTTAAATGTGTGAACTGTCCCCTTCATATTTTTTTGTCTGGACCAGTTCCTAAAACATTTGCAAACATGCTTATCCAGGCAGCCTAAGCCAACCAACAGCTTCCAGGGGTCTGTTTTGGAAAATATGAGAGTTTAATATAATACTCGTTGTCAAATGATATGAGACAGTCCAGAAAATAAGCTCTTGCACATTTTAGTTTTCTCGTAGAAAAGTAAAATTCTGTCTTGGAGAGAAATTTATTAGCCCAGTATGCCTGAGGCCTTTCCATACCAAAAATCTTAACTCTCGGTGATGATATGGTGTCAGGCAGCTGCTGATATCTGACTTATCATGAAACACAATGCAATAAAGATATTAATTAAATGCTTCTGTGTCTCCCTGATCCATAAAAGTTCCAACCTATTTTTTTGCACTGAGTAGCAGCAAAAGTACAGGTGTTTCTCTTCCCATGCTTTGTCTCCATTAAAACTGAAGCAAAACCACCAAAATTTTTGAATACCTAGCTGGACTTCCTTGCCACAAGAAGATATGTTTAGTGGTAAATGTGCACATGTGCTAGGTAAGGAAGTAGGTGACTTGTAGATGGACAGACTGGATGTCCTTTTAGCACACAGTATGTGTTCAATAATATGGGGAGCTAACTGCAAGCCTTACTTTTAGAAGCATACAGCTTAAACATGTTTCCACTGTGCTTTGTGGTTTTTTCTTTCTTACAGAGAACTGATTTGATGCAATTCAGATTTCAAGACCTCTGAAATTCCTTTTGCTTTATGATCTAGTTTAGTGCAACAATATTTGTACCATCAAATCTTGACATTATCCCCCTTGTCTTTTTCCTGCACATTTTTGTTCCTGCCTTTTTATAGCCTGTTCAGTCCTCTTCAACATTTCTTTCCTTAATGACCCATCTTTTCAAACTAACACTGTATTTTTGATTGTCATTCCACCATGTTCCATCTGGACTGATGTAAGGCTATTCCCTGGTGACCAATTAAATAGCACAGTGTCTCAATAAAATCAAAATACTAAATGGAAACCATCAAGAACATAAATATCCACTGAAAGAAAAACATGAAAAGTAAAAAAGATGGACAGTAAAGATTTTGGATAATATCTATCTCCTTGTACCTTTCTCTTTGTTGTAAATTCAAAGTGATCTACATTAATTATTTTTGCTTTTTTTAAATTCAACATTCCAATTTTTTTTTTTTTAATTGAACAGATGTTAGTGAAATTAAATAGAAGAGGTTGATATCACTAATTAAACCACTAATGGATAAATGTTTATTCTAGGGGATTGTGTTTGATTATTTGTGTCCCAAACTGGAAAAAAAATAAAATGAAAGCTTCACTGCAATAAGCATTTTCCCCTGACTTGAGATATGGCAATAGACTTTTCTGATCCTCCTGAAAAGAAAAAAAGAAGAGATGAACCTGACTCAATGGCCGAGCACAGGAAGATAAAGTTTACCCAATTCATTACAGGCACTGATAAAACAAATGGAGAATTCTTAATGTAAAGGATGTAGTAAATACCATTGGACCAGTCAGATCTTTCTACTCTCAGAAGTTTGCTTCTGTATTTGAGAAATTATATTTCTGAAGTGCACTAAATAACCACATTTGCCCAAGAGAAGAGAATTGTCTTTCCCAGACTGAGTGAAACATGGCAGCTAAAATGAAATTTCCATGAATGTTCTACAGAGGATCCCTCACACGTGTACCACAGATATGGCTTTCATGAAAATCCCAGGGAAAACTGAATTCCCTAAACAAAGTGTCCAGGTCCAGGTTTGATATCTGTGAAGGTAGCTGACAGTTAAAAAAGTCCACAGAGAAGAAAGTAGTTTGGAACTTAGATGTTTGTGGTTTATGATTCTAAGCCCATCAAGCAGTTCTGACTATGTTTAAATTCAAGCTCAAAAGGTTCCAGTATTATGCTTTATATATTTAGAATTAAGCTGAGGTTTCAGTACTTGGATGGAACAAGGTCTATTTTTGTAACTTTTTTTTTAATGTTTCTTTTTCTCCCATTCAATTCTTTTTTGAATATATTGAAGTTAGTCCTAACAGTGCCTCAGCTGAAGGGAAGCCCTTGAAGCCAAGTCATTGTAATTGCTAGGGAGGTATTTCCATTTCTTGCTCAATGTGTGGATGCTTGGGTATTTGGGTGGATCAGGGAAATATTACCATTTGAGCTCTATGACTTCCTTCCTTCATGTTTCCTTTAGCTGAAACTAAACACTCTCTGTGTGTTTTGGGGTTAAAGGACTTCAACTGTTTGTAGACTTTGAGGAAAACCTCTAGTAAAAACAGAATGGTGACGTGCTGGCTGTGAGACAACACAGAGCTATTGGTATGTGAAACAATAAATATTCCTAACATTTATGGGCTGCAAATGATGTATATAAATGATAACTGCTTAATCCTTTCTCTGTCATGGGAGCTACAATAAAAAAAAGCAACACTAGATTTAATTGCTTGTGCATTCCTCACCAGACTGTCACTGGACTCTGCAGTTTTATTTGCATTTGTTTACCCTGTCCATGGACATAGCCTTTCACACATTCAGCCCATGAAGATAAGGAGTGCACAGATTTCAAGCAGGATGCAGATGCAAATTATTCACATATTCTTATGCCCACTCCACTGATTCACCCCAGGAACCAGTGGAGCTGCTCATTCAACCTGCAACTGCACATGGCAGGAGGGCGTCTTGTGAGTCACTCCTTTACCAAACTCTGAAACTGAGAATCATGGAGTCTGGGACTGATCCTGGCAAAGGCAAGAGCTCTGTGCTCTTAACTTTTCAGCTGATTCTCTGATAGTTCACACAACTATGATTTGATGCCTCAGAAAGGCATTTTTATGGCAAGGATGTGTAATCACTAACAATCCTTCTGCTGGCGCTAATCCACACAGGGAAATCATCTTCTGCTCTCAACCTATCTGCTTAATCCTTCATTTCACATTGTGACAGGCTCTTGAAGGGGACTAAGACAGATAAATGCTGTGATAACCTTGCCTTGCCTTCCCCTTGCCTTCCCTTCCCCTTGCCTTGCTTGCCTTGCCTTTCCTTGTCTTGCCTTCCCTTCCCTTCTCTTCTCTTCCACTAATAATAATAATTAAAAAAAAAAAATTAAAAAATTTGAAACTGTATTTTCAATATATTTTTCTATAAGCTGCTATGCAGAAGAGGCAGAAGAACAAAAATGGAAAATTTTTCTTCTGTGGGATGTCTCGGCCAAAAAAAAAATTAAAAAAAATTAAACTGATGATTTTGAATTGCCCCTGTGTTTAGGTGAGCCCGGGCAGCACTGTGTGTGCAAGTACAGCCTGCACTAATCACTAGTGAGGCAGCTGGTCTCAGACAGGGGGTTGGAAATAATGAAAAGGAAAGTACAGGAACACAGGAACAATTTCAGATGCACAAAAGGGAGAAACTCCCCTTTGCAGCTGCTTCCCTGCAGCTCAGCTACCCCAGCAGCTCATGCTGGTCCCCAGTTCCCATCACTGGTCTCATCTTCCTTCAAGCAGGACTTGAGGCTCTTGAGGTCCAGTCTGGGAGAACAAGGGAGGGGAAACATCTTCTCCCCCCACCTCAGGAGAGCAAGAGGGAGAAAACCCCGCTTTGCAAGCAGAGCTCTTCTGAACCACCCCCTGCCACCTCCACCTCTTTTTGGGTGGGGAACACAGGGCACCACAGCAGGCTGGGCAGCACAGAGTGTGTGTGTGTGTGTGTGTG
>JAWMRD010000085.1:6498285-6510485 GCA_035584875.1 Syndactyla subalaris | reverse complement strand
GACTAACATGGTATCTAATTGTCTTAGCTCTGGTACATGTTTCTCAGGCATGGTGTTCCAGCTATTATCTGACCCTTGAGACAGCTAGCACAAGGTTAGAGGTTGTTAGTTACCCTAAATGCAAGAAACTACCTAGAAATATAAAAATCTACAAATTCATGAAAACCCTAAGGCATCAGTATGATGCTTGGCCCTGGTGAGTGATGTTTGGGTGAAGCTGTGTAGCAATCAGGAAAAAAACAGGGATGAAGTTAAAAGCTGATGAGGAAAACTTACAAGAATTGAAAGTACTTAAAGCTAAGGGAGTTAAGTGTCACAAAGTTGGAAGAAGAAAGCACAATTACATACCTTAAAATGTGCACAAGCAGAGGAATGAGTAATATATTTTAATTAAGTAGGAATACCGTCAATGATTTTTAAATCAGGATAAACCAAAATATTTTATCCATAAAATAGTTAATACTATGACTCACTGGAGATGTGGATCTATGATGTGTAAATGTACACACATAAGTATATACAAATACACACACATATTGACATATTAATTTATGTGCATGAGTGCTTATTTATGTGCACACATATATAAGGTGTGTGTGTGCAAACAAATAAACTGTGCTGATTTTGGCTGGGGTAGAGTTAATTTTGTCCATGGCAGCTGATGTGGGGCTGTGCTTTGGATTTGTGCTGAAAGCAGTGTTGATAACAGGGGGATGTTTCATTCATGGCCAAGCAGGACTTGTACAGAGTCTTCACAAGTCACAATTACAAGTGATGGGGCCTGGGTGTCCAAGAGGTGGCTGAACACCTGCCTGCCCTTGGAAAGTGATGAATGAATTCCTTGCTTTGCTTTACTTGTGTGCATGGCTTTTGCTTTCTCTATTAAACTGTCTTTATCTCAACCCATGAGTTTTTTTACTTTTACTCCTCTTACTCTCTCCCCCATCTCTCTGGTGGGGCAGTGAGTGAGTGGCTGTGTGGGGCTTGGTTCCCAACCATAACAAAAATACCATTTAGGCTGGGAAAAAGTTTTTAAATTCTGATAGTCTCTCTTTTTTTGTGTGTGTTTTCTTTATAACCCCTCAAAAATACTTTTGGTTTCATTTTATTTGCATGGCCATTTCAGCTTTGAAATCAGTAAAATTTAGAAAGACTATTCACATCTTCAAAATACTTCTAAGGCAAAAATTTGCCTAGGTGAGAAGTTTTTCTAGCTGTCTATGGGTTCAAAAGCAGCACTGAGAAAATACTAGGTTTTAGTGCAGCTTGCATAAATACCTGGCATATTCCCACTGCTATTAATGAGCCTTGGTGATTGATTTATGGGAGTGTAAAGTTATGCATGAATGTTGGATTAAAATCATTGTTTTGCAAGCTGTTTGGATGGACACAGCTGCAGCAAAATGTGCTGGTTCCCTCTTCTGCACTTTGCAAGTCAACCCCACTTCTTTTTCTTATCTGTAACATCAGTTCACCTTAGAATGAAAACTTGTTGACATCTGTTTCCTGGGAAACATCAGGTTACACTCATCTTTGGACTCTCTTGGCTTCTGTGGCCTGGCACAGGCCACAGCACAGTTGTCAAATTCTCTGACAGAAAGAATAGGTGATGCTTAAAACCATTTTATCTCAAGGATCATGTGCACAGCCAGCTCTTCCTCAAACACAAGTGATGCCATCTTCCTTCGGATACTCATGGCATGCCTCATCTTCATACCTGTGTAAGACCTATTCTCTGGCTTCAAGTCAGATCTCTGTTTACATAAACATGCTGAAAACACATCTTTAAAAAAAAATACATTGAGCTCAGTGGCCAATCCTTTTTTTCAAGACTTTGCCTTGTTCTTTTTCCATGAAAGAGGTGCACTAGAGCTATGGTTACTTTATCAGGAGCAAATCAGTGGGCTGCCTTCACTCCCAGCTGAGTTAGAGGCAAATTTTCTTTGATAAGAAGTGATAGTAAGAAAGCAGGGTATTTCTGTATGAAGTGGGTGGTGGCAGGCTTCATGCTTTCTGTCTTGTCTTATATCAACATAAGAGGTTCTTCCAATGATCTTTCAACATTCGCTATGTTCATTAGCATCATACATGGGTAACTTTCACACTGAGATGTCTGCCTGCAGTCTGGACTTAACTCATTTCTTTTCTGCCCTGAGTCCCTAATGAAGCTCTCAAATGTTCTGAGGAACTCTAAAGGTATTTGGGCAGAGTAATGTTTTGAATTATTGGGATGGGAGTGCCATCTGCTATTCCACTGAATCAAACTGGGTCATAGGACATTGCTTTTTTTAATGACAAAGAATCATAAAGAGAAATTGCTGAAACAAGGTGAAAGTGTGAAGATTGAGTACAGGCCTAATTGAATTAACCCTAATGCAAATGCACCCATTAAGAATACTGGACAAGGATGAACATGTGTTTCACCTTAGTGCCTTATTCTCTTTCACTCAGAATGTGCAAGAGAAAGAACATGTCACACTATAAAACGTGTAAAGTTCATAGAATCTCTGTCAGGCCTAGTTATTTCACTTTGTACCGTACAGAAATGTGTTTTGGAGGGCACCAGATATGCCTACAACTGAATGATGGATAAAGAGAAAATACCCTGTGCCAATAAGAGTGGTGTCTTTTGTTCATTTGACAAAGTGGACTAGTGTGCTGGAAGGTCCAAGGTATGCTTCTAGTTCTGCCTCTGCCTTGGAAAGCCACTTTTGGTGAGTTATTTGAGTTAATCCTGTTCTAACATGTCCTTTTTGATCAGTGTATGAATAATCTCCATTTTACTCCTCCCAAAACAAGGAAAGAAACAAATATTTAATGTCATCTAGTCTTCTTTTAAGGGGATGATGGATTTGTTTGGGCAGGACATAAACCATTGAGCCAGAAGGCATTACAGTAGTAAAAATATTCCTGCCTTTATCAGAACAATAGTGAAAAGTTTCTGCTCCAGGTGCACTATCCAAATGGACCTGAAAGAGTCCTTCTGGTTTAAGTCAGAATGAAGAAACTGGTCTTCCATATAGGATCATGGTTCACCTTTCCAGTGTATTTTGAGGATGTAGTTTCAAAACAGATTATTTTGAACATAGTATCTTTTTTCATAAGGAAATGAGTGTTTATAAGCACTCTTGAAGCCATTATTTCATCATTGTTTTCTTGCTTAAATCACATTATAGGAGGGGGAGAGAAAACAGAATTTATTTCTTCTGATTTTATTAATATTTGAACAGAGATAAGCTTGATTTTCGGTTCCTTCCTCACTAGCTTCACATTTTATACCTCAATTTTAATTTTCACTTCAAGATTACTTTTTAAATATTGGCTTTATCCAATATATTGCAAATGGTGTCAGAGACACCATGTATATATATTAAGGCTGAAGATACAGTCTTGAAGGTCTAGAATGTTTCAAAATTCCAAGTCTGAATAGAAAATTCCTGTTTTAATCAACACAAAGGAAACCACTAAAACTATACTATGACTCAATTTTATGAAATATATTTAAAGGAAAGGTGTTTTTGCATGTGCACCTGCACACATATGCATGAAAATATGAATGGAGATGCACACACATAAAAACTGTATCAACATACAGCTTAATGTTTGCTTTGCATAGGATATCCAACAAAGGATATTTTAAATCACTGTCCATTGTAATTTTAATTGTGCTTATGTGGTTAATTTTCCATTATTCACTCTTCTTTCTCTTGGTGAAGAAAAAAATTACTTTGTTCTATCTACCTGCAATTCCTTCATTATTTTCATTTCCCAGATATCATTTTGCTTCATGATTTTACAGATGATCTGGACCTAGTGGGACTTTTGAGAGGGCTCCTCAGCCCTGTTAGTGTTTAAATAATCAAATATTTGTGAATATTTTAAATAGGGTATCCTCATTTATTACTCACTTGTCTGTGACAAACTATACATGTGAGAAGACATATGTCAGGAACTGAAGAATTTCAGTAGCTGGCTTTCTAATTCTGACACAGACCATGTTCTGTGCACAACAAAAAATTTGGATCCAAACAGAGCAGTGCCCTACATTGCAGGTTTATACTCTCTGACTTGTGGAACATTAAATACAGAGCACAGCAGGGATATGAAAAAACATACAGACCAACACGAGAGAGAAACAGCCTTCCCTAGTGCAGCTTGAGTGGCAGTCAGTGTCCTACGTGCTTGGATTATCCCAGGTATCCAGCTGCAGAGGTCTCCCAAGCACAGGGGCTTCCCACCCTTGTTTCTTGCCAAATTGAGGTGCATATAACACACTTTTCCAAGGATGTCATACCATTTATTTCTAACAGTTTTATGCAGAAGTTTCTTCTTGCTTTGATATGTGGGATGTTTTCTAATTGATATTGATATTGTCTAAAAAGTAGCTCTGTGAAGAAAGACCGTGTTGACCATTATTCAGTCATTTTCCATATGGTCATCCTGAGATAAAGCTACATGGAGGTTTATAACTGCTCTGGTTTCCAAGACAGGAACCCAGCAAGTCTTTCCTAACTTCAGAAGAACTGTTTCAATAATTAAAGTGGGGAAAAGTGCAACTGAGACTCAGACCCCACCATATTTTGGCTGAGGGGGTGCTTTGCTGTGGTCTGCTCTTCTCCTTGCTGATTTTTGCAAGTCACTTATTCCTGTTTCTCCAGATTCTTGTAATGATCTCTGTTCAGACAGCAAGTCTGTGGAACCTCAGATAGGAAAACATTAATTTGGGGCCCAGGGAGAGTGGATGCTGCAGTTTAAGATCACTGTAGCAGGCATTTCTCCTTCTCCTTTGAGAGACCTTTTGCATGGGAATTCTGGGATGGAATCTCCTGGCCACTATGAAACAGGAAAGCTGTTCATGTGTCAGCTGTGTTCACCAGCTCCTGCAGTCTTATTTTGGAGAAGCAATTTCAATTATATGACTGTGGAAACTGAGGCATTGAAACGAAGAATTGCAATTAAACAATGACCCCATTTTGCTTTGTTTTTACCTGAAGGACACTGAGTGTCCACATTCTCAGGTGTCCTAAATCTGGGGCTTCAGTCTCTTCTGCTGACACCATCTCGTAGAGAAAGTACTGAAGTCCTGAAGTCAGGGGAACTCTTGAGGACAAAAGCTCTGAAATCATTGGAGTTGGTGTCTCTTGGAAGGCCAATGGCACTGGATGACAAGCAGTGATGATTTTTGTGATTAAAATGTTCTCCTGCTACTTTTTTTTGAGGATAATTTCAGGTGGCAGAGGGGTTATAGTGTCTTTTGAGGCTGTACTAGCGTTGAGTTCAGTCTTAAATCCAAAGCCAGCAATATGAGGTAAAGGACTGATAATGCGTGCTAGGACTCTTATTGTCACTGTCAATGACTCTAGATATTAAGCTCAGAGATGAGCTAAGAAGAGGTTTAGAGTTTTCAAATATATGGCATTAAAATTGGATTATAACTGGTTTTCAACTACAGGTTCTCATGCTCACAAACTTGCTCAATTTAGTACTCAGTCCTGTTGTAAGGAAATAGAAAGAATCAAGATTAATGATTCTTTCTCATATCTTGTCCAAATCAGGTTCTTCGTTATTAGCCTGGTAAAAATTTTGAACTTCCCTAGCACAAAGAATGTGACAAAACTTGCTAAAATATTGATATATCCTTAAACAACAACCCACCAAAGTATTTATGGGGGGGGAGGGGGGAAGGCAATTGATAGAAGCTTTGTATTAAATAAATGGTTTTTCTTTAAATTTGCTTTCAGCTCTGTTCCTTGTTTACAAGTGCAAGTAACAAATATGGCAATGAAATATGTATTTAACAGAAAACAGATGTTCCTGATTAAGATTTAGATAAAACCAACCAAAATTTAATACTCCTTCAATAATCTTCAGGTGACAAGAACTTCTGGAGAGAACATTTAACTTTGAAGATCCACCTGCCTTCTTTGGGCTAACAAACCCTCAGAATCAGAGCATATTTCCATACAGAAAAATGCAAGGCCCAAAAGTTAAACAAAAGAGTGATATGCGGAATTCTAACATGGACTTCTGAATTGGCCTCAAAAAGGGCTGAGACCATGTGTTCTCAGAGTGATGGTGTAATCAAGACAATTATGGCCTTTACATGCCTATTACAACCAATAAGCAAGAGGAGGTGGAAATAGGACAATAAAATAATAGTAGCACAAGAATAAGGTTTTTAATCCTGCACTCCACAACCTCAATGGATTTTGGAAAATCTGGGTGGGTGCAGGAAAGTGTTTCAGGAATTGTTTGAGGTTGGGAACAATCTGCCTTTCTTACAGTGAGAAACTTTGAGAAGTTAAATCAACTTACTTCATCCAGAAACATTAAGAGCTGACGTAATTATAATATGCAAGTACCTACATGGGAAGAGATTTCCAGCCCAAAATGGTCTTAAACCTGTAAATGGCAGAATGCAAGGCAACATTTGGAAGCTGAAGCTAGGCAGGTAATAAAGGGGTTTGTTTGGTTTGGTTTGGTTTGATTTTGTATGTGTGTTTTTTTATCGGGTTTTTCCTTTTTCCTTTTCTTTTTTCTTTTTTTTCTTTTTTCTTTTTTTTTTTCTTTTCCTTTTTTCGTTTTTTCTCTTTTCTTTTTTTCCTTTTCCTTTTCTTTTTTACTTTTTTCTTTTTATCCTTTTTCTTTTTACTTTTTTTTTTTTTTAAATATAATTAACTATTAGAATAGCTTACCTTAGGGGCATGGGGAATTCTCCAATCTTTAAATCAAGATCAGTATCTTTTAAAATAAGATATAGTATAGCTCACATAGAAGCTCTCACCTCATTCAGAAATAGTTGGGTGAGGCTCTTGGCAAGGCAAAGTGATCTTGAAGATCTCTTCTGAGCTTGCTAAAAATTTTAATGTCTGCATGCAGTGTGCATATATCCCACTGTATAGTACTGGTCTTTAAGAAGCTGAAGATGGATTTTTTTTTTTTTTTAATCTTTATAGGGTATTAATACAAACCTAAGAGCATTTTGAAAGCATCAGTCCTTGGATCACACTCTCAATAAATGCTGTGCTTAGTTTGAACATCTGGAGTTATTTCAGATTGAAAAGAATTGCCAAGGGCAAGTTAATCTAGTTAACCTAGGCTTAGTTAACCTTGGAAAAGCCTCAGGAGATGCTTCTCTGAGTTACCTGTGAACAATACACAAGGATCAAAAGTACCTATTTCTGGTTCTTACTGCCATGGACATGGGATAGAATTAAGAGGTGTCTAAGTGTACTTGTGCAGTATCCATTTGTGTATCAGTGTTCCCTCTCGAATGTCCTTTTCCTTAATAATTGAGATGTACCTTCAGGTCTGAAACTGTAAAAATTGCAGAGAGCAGAGGAACTTCAGTGGGGCAGCACCTTGATTACCTGCTCAGGAGAAACTGTAAAGGGGAAGGGAAATCCTTTCTCATTAGGCAAAGAAATAACACAACAGCAAGCTCTTCCATAGAACAGTTTTGTTTGTAAAGTTGACAGGTCTTGGCATTAGCCAGAAAGGTGGTGGTGCTCATAATTTAAAGAAGGATGCTGGCACAGGCATTCTTGGGAGCTGGAAACCTATTTGGTCCTGTAGACACATGTGAGAGAAGCAGAAGGGAGGTAGGATGGTTTTCTTCTCTTTCCTCTTGAGGAGGTTGTGTGTTGACCTCTATATTTGATAGTCACCATGTCAGCATCTGCTGCCAAGCTCACAAAGAGCACAGATTTTTTTGTGACCCGGCAAGAAAGAGAGGCTTATGCTTGATCCTTTGTGGCTCATTTTACACTTCCAGTTAGGAAAACAAATACTCTGTTTATTTGAAAACTAGGCTCTAGGCAACAGTGTTAACCAGTGCTGACAGAACACAGTGTCTCTATTTCTTGTGGATTTGTATATGTGTGTAGTTTGTATACCTGTGGGCCCCCAAAGCTGTTTCAGTGGTGTTCCTGTTACCACACTGCTCCCAGCAGTGCCAGTCTGCCAGCCCAGGGTGATGCTCAAGAGCAGCAGGCTCATAATGAAACAGTGCTGGCATTGATTGATGGCATCTGCTTTCAGGACAAGAACAACTGGATGCTGAGCAAGTCAGGTCAAAATAAAAGAGGAGTAGTTTAATTCTTCATTATTAACATGGACTGGATTATGAGCAGTCTTTTTTGAGGCTTGACATCACAGCCTGTGAGGGTTTGGGGAAGCAGATGAGCACAAAGACATGAACACTTCTAACTCTCCTGTGGGTGCCCGGCTGTGCTTCTTCTTCTCTACAGCACAAAGCCACAGGATAGGAGCAGGTCAGTGCATAACCATATTCCCCCATCGAGCTTTTACTGCTCACCCTGCTGAGCTCGATGAAAAGCATGCTGTCTCATGCTGTTTCACAGCAGCTATTGCCTCTGCAGTAATTAGATTCACGCTCTTTGCTAAACAAGTACCAGGGTCTGGTGACTCACCATTGCTGGGATCTTCCTTGACCTCCCCCCTGCCCTCCCTTCCCTTCCCTCCAGCCTATGACACTGCTAAAAAAGGGGCCAGCAAGTGGAATATGAATCCAGTCTGATCATCCAGTTTGGAGTGAACTTCTTCTGCCACAGTTCTGCAGCTTTATCACCTCTGAGTGGGAAATCTTTCCCCTGTGCCATGACAGCAGGACACAATAGCCAGGAGGGCTTGCTCTGCTGTTTTTCACTAACTCAGCACCATGGTGCTGCCTCAGGTGCCAGGGAGAAACCAGCATCCTTGGTGCAAGCAGAGAGGCTTCTTGCACGGCAAGAAAAAGGGAGACAGAATTTATTCCCTGGTGACTGTATTTTCATTGGTGCTGTGAAGCTGCTGATTTCCCACTCCACTGAAGAGTAACTGGCATATGCACTACAGGCAATATTTATCTAATGTTTAAACATGCTCTGGCATGGAAATCGTACAGTGATTCACCAACCCTCCTGCTAAACCTGCCCCCTAATCCTGCCTAAGTCTCTTTTTCTCCCAATGCATGCTGCTTTTCTGACATGATCTTTCCTTCTTTTTCCTTGGGTGACTTAGTGCCAGCCCCTAGAGCCTGTGATTAAGAGAATTTTCCTGTCCTAGCAGGTGCTGCCGTAGATGTAGGTGTTCCCACCTGGGAAACTCTGGGGCAGCACGCAGTGGTGAGGGAAAACTGACATTCCTCTGGCAAAAATGCAAAGCCAGCTCTTACAGTATGACACGAGAGGGCTACAGCTTCACTTTGGAGCCAGCATTCTAACTGTGGGTACTGTGAGTTTGAGCCCTTCTCATTCTCATGCAGCCAGGGAAAACTGGAAGCCAGGGAGGCAACTGCTTTCCCACTTTCTCTCTAGCTGGGGGACACAGTTTGGCTGTGATGTCTGCTTCTGGGTGCTAGCAAGGCTCCACCTTCTGGTTGGAATCCAAGCCTGAGCTGCTTTCTCTGGCCATCCCATCAGCACCAGTTTCTGTTTCCAGCCCAGGTATTCTGCTTGGCCATTACACCAACCCACGGGGAGGTGTGAGGAAGATGATGATGAGGAAGCTGAGCCCATGCACAGCCATGCTCTGCAGAAGGCAAATTGGGACTCAAGTGCCTTGGAGCCCATCCATATAATGCTTCAAGGTATGAAGTCTAACAGGAGAGGGAAGGAGCATCTGTGGACCAGAGGGGTTGTGTTTGGGGAACACACAAAGGCTAGCCAGCTTGATTGAATTGCTCAGAACATTTCTGCCATGGGGGGAGCTGACCCCATGTTTGTGGTGTGGGTTGGCTTGCAGTTCTGACTTTGCTGTCCAGACAATCCCAAAACACTGCATAGATTTTAGTGCTGTTTAAATCCCTTTCAAAACGAATGCATGGAAGGAAATGAAGCCACTATCACTAAATGTTTTGAAAACTTCTCTTTTTAGGTCTTTTTGAGTGTGTGTACAACAGCAGAAGTCCTCGTTTTGTGTGATGTCCTTCACCAGTGACATCACTTGCTCGTGGATGTATGGTAGGTCTTCAATAGCTGCTAAATTAGTAAGATTGAAGGTGAGAAGGTTTAAAGTGAAAAGGACAAGAAAAATTTATCACCAATATCCGGAGTAACCAAGACAACCCACCCACCAAAAAAACCCCAACAAACAAAAACCCCACCAAAACAGAAAAAAACCAGAAGACAAATGCACTTGCTAATGCCTTATAGCAGATAATTTCATTGCTAATGCCAAAAATTCAAGGTCTATGATCATGCAGGGTTTACAGTTCTGTCAAGGCCAAACCCTTGCCAAACACGAATCCTACACACATTCCTGAGTAAAGCTGCACAGGTGGCCCAGAAAATTCCAGCCAGTGAAACCTTGTGCTTTTGGTTTGGTGGCTTGTTTGGTTTCTTTTTTAATTTCTGGATGTTTACTTAAAACTTCCACATCTCCCACTTGGCTCTTCAGATCAGCTCTGTGAGGTGCTGGGAAACAAGCCCAGAGTGTTGAAATGGTGTAGTGACACTCCTCAGAATGTTTCTGGCTTTGATTGGCAGCATGTGCATCCTTAGTGTGATCACAAGGGGTGCAGTTTAACATACCCATGGACTGGGGTGAAGTGCAAATTTTGGCTTTCCTGTTCACACTCAAGATCACAGAGGTCTTTTTCACTGCAAAAACTGCTGTCCTCGAAATAAAAGTGGGTGCTTGTTACTTACTTCTCACAGGACCTAGTATGTTTAATATAAGCAAAAGTAGTAACTTTCATTCTTCAAATATTAACAAAACTGGTAATGGTGCATTGGAGACTGAGTAACATAGGGCTCTTTTCTCTGTTAGGGTTCAGTCCCATTATCTTGTTCTGTGCTTCAGCAGAGATTGTGGCAGAATCATGTTTGTCATCATGACAGTGTTACAGGAAATAAAGAGAGAAAAAGTAGAGAGAGATTGGGTAGCTGGTGACGTCTTTGGATTTGCAAATTTCTAAATATTTAAAAAACCCAATCTGTTTCTAATTCTTTCAGAACTTTCAACTGGATACACTCAGTATTTGAACTAATATAAATGCCAACTTGGCAAAATGAAGAATGATATAAATCTGCAGAGACGACCTAAGCAATACAATTTAAATGAAAACATATCCTTTATTTTTCTTCTGATCAGTTATTTGCTGTCCATTTGGATGTACAACATTCAATTCAAATAGCTTTTGTCAGAACTGGCAAAAAGAGCAACAAATCTTTCCAACTCCAGACGCCAAAGTGCCTGATCCAGCACTTAGTGAAGTAATTTGGAGTCTTTAGGTTGAGTTCAAGAGACTTTGGAGAAACATCTTATTGTTCATTTTCTCTTAAGTAGCATTCATGGGCGGTGCAAAATATGACTGGGTGGGTTCAGAAGATACTGTACAATTATGTAAATAGTTAAATTAATAATTACCTTGTCCTCTTTCTTTCCCATACCTTCTTTCTTATTCTCCAAAACAAAAATTTCTCAGTAATAACCTTTACAATATTGGACAAAACTAAGAAAAGTGTTTGTGAGTGGGAGGAAGGTTCATCAGGAAGATCAAAATACTTTGTTTGATAATTTCATGAGAAAACACTTCACGTTTACAGGAAAGTTTCATTATATGAAATAAAGTGGGGGTTTTAATGTTGAATAAAGTAAGGCTAGATTTGCCAAACATAATTTTTTGTTTCCTGGAATTCAACAAAATGTTTATTAGGTAAAGAATGTTTTTGGCAGGTATTCATTTCAAGGAATTATTATTATTTTTTATTTTTTTTTTAAATTTGGATCAAGCTGATCTTTGGTTCTCTGCTATTTTTCTCACTTTGAATACTGAACTGAAAAAAAGAACTCTTCATAGAGCACTGAGTTTTAATGCTCTTTGAGCACAGGAAAATGTGAATTAAAAAAAAAAAATATTAAAAAAGGGTTTGGTCCTTAACGAACACATCAGTTTTAAAAATAAAATATAATCTTTATAATAATTCAGTCTAGGGACAAATTATTTTGACAGAGAAGTCAATTTGTTCTTGGAAGTTTACATTAGAGTTCCTTATGGGATTTATGCCTGGATTGCTCTGTCTTCCCAGTTTCCCTTCTCTCCCCTTCCCTCCCCTCCCCTCCCCTTCCTTTTCCCTCCCCTCCCCTTCCCTTTCTTCCCTTCCCTTCCCTTCCTTCCCTTTCTCTCCCCTCCCCACCCCTCCCCTCCCCTTCCTTTTCCCTCCCCTCCCCTTCCTTTTCCCTCCCCTCCCCTCCCC
>JAWMRD010000085.1:6483129-6498185 GCA_035584875.1 Syndactyla subalaris | reverse complement strand
TCAAGCCCACTCAGGCAAACCAAACCAAACCAAACCAAACCAAACCAAACCAAACCAAACCAAACCAAACCAAACCAAACCAAACCACACCAAACCAAAAGAGTTTTGTAAAGACATCTTTCTATCAGGAGTAATTCTGATGGAAACCTCCTGTTGTTTACAGGGTTGGTTGTTTATGTTCATTGCTGTTTCCATGAGAATGCTCAGGCAATCTCTTTCACACTTTGCACAGGCATCTCTTCCTCTAGGAATTTTTTTGATCTTCCTACTCTTCTTTATGGAAGTCTTGCTCTCTCTGTAGAGTATGGAGAAAGAAATACCATGCAATGGCCAGGAATATCCGAAGAAGGATGGAAAACTGCTGAAATGAATACCTTGCAGATCAAGCATCAAGTGAATCTCATGTTTGAATGAGCTCATAATGATTAATGTATGCATTAAAGTTGAAGTTGGCTTGAATGTTCTTTTCATAGAAGAAAACAAAAGGCTTAATTACCAGATAAATTAATGGCTGCAAGGAGCTACTTACCTTCCGCAGTGACTTCACTGTGTTCAGAGAAGGTATTAAGTTAGTTTAGAATGTTGGGCTTGGTATGTAATTTCCAAGTGCCACCAAGCCTCAAAAGGTTAAGGAAACCTTTCTCTCTCACTATATATTGCATGATATTTGTCATGTATGGGTTTTGCAGGCATGGTTTAAGAACATTTATTTTTCCAGTTCTCAAAGAGGAGTTGTACTTCCAAATAAAAGTCAAACATCGTGAGCACATTTTGCTTCTCTCAACAAACAGCAAGTGAGGTATAATGATGTTTTTAACATCTGTTTTTTTCCAGTAGAATGTTGAGCGTAACAAAAGAAAAATTATGATCTATAACCTGCTGAGGATTTTAATGTTTTGGCAGTCTTGAAATTACCCTTTATTTACTTACTTATGTTTAATTACAGAAGAGTTTTATAATAAGGTTGATTTTTTTACCTGAAAAATCTGGTTTTTAAAGCTCAATTAGTCATAAGTCAGATTCTTTGGTCTTTAAATTTATAGATGACTTTTATGTTCAGAATACTTATGAAGCTGGTTTTTGTTTTCTTTTGGTTTGGGTTTTTTTTCACTTTAATTCTCTGGATGATCCAGATTCCTGGTGCCTGTGTGAGGCTGTTGTCTTGAGCTCAGTGTTAGTGGAAAGACAAATTTCTAAACAGTGTAAAATAACACATTAAAGAAGAATACTGAGTATGTCATCTTTTCTTATCAGAAGAATTAAAAGGAAAAATCAGCCCTGTAATACTGAATTATATTTTTTTGTGTCTTCCTGGGAATCCAAAAGCTTAAAAATGGGTTACTGAAGGATGAAGACTGTATATGTGAGCAGTAGAGAAGGGGCTTCTGGTTTCCTGGGAAGTCATAGACCAGCAATGCTGAAGAACTGGATTTCATTGTATCCCATGAAAGTTTCTCTTCTCTCAGAAGATAATTTTCCCAGCAGAATCATCTTCTTTGTGCAATATATTTGTTGACTTTTAGACCAAAACAGAAATAATGATACTTCTTTTGTTCCAAATTGTGTGGACTGATAGAAGAGGAGGATGAAGAGCAAAGGTCCTCTTGGTGTATCTAATTTTTGGAGTGTTTTCACGGGCTTTGGGAATGAACTGGAGCCTGGAGGCTCTAGCTGTGTTTCATATTGTGATTAGAATTAGGTGGGAGAGGATCATCTCTTCAGCATGAGGAATGGAGATGAAAGCAAATATGTTTTCATTTTTTCTTCCAACATATTTTTTGCTAACCAAATCACTCCCTATCTTCATTTTAAAAAATGTAAATATATTTATGAAAATCTTTCCTGTAAAAAAAGCTGTCTCCCATCAGGGGAACTATTCAGAAGAAGTTTGACTAGTTCTATTTATAGTGTAGTTAAATTCTTTGAGATAAATTTCAAATCAGCCTAGTCAGAAGGAGACAAGATTTCACCTCATTTCCGAGACTCATTTTGTCATTCATCAATAGCATTTATAAAATTCAATTTAACTAGTAAAAAAGGTAGTATATGAGACAGTTCCTGAAAGCATGAAACAAATGCATGTACTAATTCTGGTAATGGTTGAACTCCTAAGAGTATTTTATGATGTACGTTTTTTCTTGCAATAAACCATCACAAGGTAAATGAAAAATATATCTTATGCATTCTTGTTTTATTCCAAACCAATCCTGAATTTCAGGCAATTTTTTGTATTTAAGTATATTATACAAATGTGTGTGTGTGTATGTGTTTTAAATAAAAAATCTAGCTGATAGAAAATGGTGGCAAGATATTAGCCTGACTGTGAGTTCCCAGAATAGCAAACCAGGTGTTCCTCTGTATTTCTGGCAGTAACCATGCATAAGAGAGATTGATTGCAGTGAGGAAACATATTGTACTTTCAATTTTATAGGGCTTATATAAAATATAAGTGAAAAGGGATTTTTAAAGTTATGAAAGCTATTTTGCCTGCATCTTATCAAAGCAAAAGGGATGGTAACATCCAAAGAAACATGTGTAAATGCTTCCACAACATTTATTTCAATTGTCATGCAATGAAATAACTCATCCACAATAGCATTTTCTCTCCATGCCAACATGCTGCACTTCAAGGCAAAAGATTTATAATCCCTCAGGTATTCTGTTTTAACTAAGTGTTATACAGAGCTCATTTTGGCCTAATAGTCTGTGTTAAGAGTAGGTAAGCACCGTTTCCTTGCTCTGCTCTCCAGCAGTATGGGCTCAATACTCAACTTGTTGAGTTCAGGCCCTTTTCAGATCCAGCACCTGGCACAGAGCCACCCCTCCATGCAAATCAGAATGACTACAGGGGCTGCTTTATCTCCTGCCAGCTGGAAGGACAACTCGCACAGCACTAGGTTCTCAACATGTGGCTCATCTTGCCATTGCTCCACATCCCCTCTGCTCCTCTGCTGAGGCACAGATTGCTCCATGCTCACCAGCGTGTCAGGAACAGCCAATTCAGCCAGTTCTAAACCCCTGTGGCACCACCAGCGTGCCCAAAAAGTGTTTTCCAGAGCAGTAACACTCTCTCTCCTGATGGAAGGTGCCACTGAGTGCAAGTGTTTTAAAGAAAATTGTGCTCTTATCTCAATATCATGGAGTCTCAGTTTTCATTTGCTCTCCAGTGCAACAAGTTGATGCTGCTGCTGACCTATTAGTGAAACACCAAGGTTCACAATTCTCTTTGCATCCTCAGGCAGCATGGAAACACAAAGAGGTACAGATCTGATCTTGTAGATGTGTGTCTTTCTGAATGCTGTGGACCACTCAATAATTTTGAAAGTATTTTCTTTTCTTTTTTTTCTGAGTGAATTTAAATTGTGCTTACACCTTTGTGAAAGTCCAGTGCTGTAAAACTTTGGCTGAAGCCTTCAGAATTGGAAATTTTAGTAGGGTACCTCACAGGAATTGCAGTGGCACCTGAATACAGGGCTGAGCTGCAACTCTGAACAAAGACACACTTTGTCTTAGTTTTCCTTCCTTCTATGTAAAGCTTAGATCTTTAGCAGGTGCAAATTGGTACCTTTCAAGCAGAATCAGCAAAATCAGGTCAATTTTCAACTGCAGGCCCATCTGAAAACTTGCTCCCTGCTGTAAGTTTTGGAGTTATGTGGGACAGTAAATTACTTCCAACAGAAACCTAAAATTGACAACAACAGAGCAAATAATTTGGTTGTTTGCTTGCTGAACTAAAGGCTTTAGGCAGTAACCTAGCAATCAATTTGCACTTAGCATGGTGTTATTTCCTACTTCTCTTGAGTGTAGCAGTTACCTACACATTTTTTCCTGATCTAGCCTTTAATAAAAATGTCTGACTTCAGAAATGAATCAGTTCTTAGCAGTGGGTCTAAAAAGTTTTTCATCATAAAGTTGCATTACTATTATAATGTTGCAAATTATGGGTTGCTCGAAGATGTTATGACTTGTGTATGCCCCAGTAGTCTGTGTTCCCCAAGTTAATTATGAAGGCACCAGAAAACTACATGGCTAGGAATTTCAGACAGCCTTCCCAAGCTCCATGCCCCACTGCTGCTGAAATTGTTCCTGCATCCCCCTGGTTCTTCCTGGCCAAGCAACAACACCAGCATAGCCCTTATCACTTCTCTTTGCTGTGATTGTTTCCATTCACACACTTTCCTCCTGCTTCGTATTTGCTCTTGCACTGACCACATACACCATCCCTGCCATTACTACTTCCTGCACAGAGAAACTCAGATGGTTCCCATTTTTGCAAAGTATGGCTTTACTTTAAAGCCTTTTGAAAAGGCTGGATGGGGGAGGGATTGCTGTCAAATCTAAATGGCAATTAGAAAAACTTGAATGACCTGTGTCAGTGACAGCTGGACAGGTCGATGGTTTTAAGAAGATGCTGTTGGAGGGACTCAAATATCAGAATAATTTGTATTATATTTTCATGGGTTTCTACTATGGTAGTAAGGAAAACAGGTTAGCAGATTATAAGGATTTGGCATACCTGGGTTTAATAGATCATTTTACTTCTTTTTGACCCTACTGAAATGACATTTCAGTGTGGGAAGGAGGCATTTGTGGCAGAACAAACAGCGTAGGATGAGTGCATGTTAAAAAGCAGACTGTTATGTCCACATGTAAATAGAGTCATAGCTATCTTTATGACTACGGACTTCATTACAGAAATGAATTTTCTCCTTCCTTTAATGTACAGAGAAGTAGCTAGGCCAGTTATTAAAATCATTTGTTTACCTGTGTGACAGGTATATCATGCCACAAACAAATAAACATGCTTCAGTTACCTTGAAAACAGACACCATCATGACCTCCCAAGGAGTATTTGGAAGACTCACGAAGACTCACTTATTCATAAGAATAAATTCCACTTTCAAACTCGGGGGCCCTCAATCTGACAGGCAGTACCCCTTCTGTTTGTATAAAAGAATACCAAAACAGGCTTTAGAGTTGCAACATTCATGTGGGGCCTGTTTGTGATCCATAAAAATGTGCAATTAGATCTCTAAAAATATTTTGCCCCACGTAGCCATCCTTAGTCCAAGGCACTGGGCAGGAGACCTTCTGTAATGAGATGTTTTCACATGACCATTGGTGCAGTAGGATTTCCCTCTGGATGTGTCAGTGATCAAACACAATGGTTAATTCATGCTAAGAAGCACAGAAAAATTATTCTGCAGCTAGCAGGTGAAAGAGAAGGAGACACAATTCCTCCTTGGAAGTTCCTTGCAGGGCATCCCAGATCTCTGGCTTTGGTTTCAATATTGCAAGTGCTCATTGTGTATAATGTCTGAATGGAGAGATTACTGCAAGTCCCCCAGGCAGGCTGAGCTGTCTTTTGAAGGTGCAAAACAGCCCCAAAGAAATCCAGTGCCACTGTTTGGGGTGTCAGGTAAGCAACAGCAGCAGAATCTTTCTTTGGGTGAGAGGTTCTTCAGAGACAAGTTCTGATCTCCACGGACCAGCATAAACCAGGAGCTCCTGCAGCAACAGTGGGACCAGACTCTGCCCTTACCAAGAGTCTGGAATTCAATTCCATGTGTTCCTGAGTTGATGATGAAGTAATTGCATGACCACATGTGGAAAGGTTGCTGATAGCTCGTCTCAGCCAGTCAGGCTAGGTGATGTTTTTCAGCATTCTTAGTGCAGATATGTCCTAGCCTTTTTTTTCAAATAGATAGTGTTAGGATTACAGCACTCTTCCAACCTCTTCTGAAATGTTAACCATCTTTTCCACTTCATTTAAAAAGAAAAAGGGTGTATTTTTATCACTCTTATATTAAGGTGGCTCTCAATGATCTATTGATTATGTGGTTGTGTAATGCTAGAGGTATAAATACTATCTTCTACATATGTCTCTGTGTGTGTGTGTGTGTGCACATGAAGTGGGAGAGGTTTTCTTTACTAGTGCCAGGAGATGCAAACTAAAGTGGAATATATATATGGGCTGCTGGAGTGAAAGCAGAAGATAGAAGCTGTGAATGAGAACCTTGGGGAATTCAAAAAGCCCAAGTTCAAGTTCAAGGTTGCACACAAGACACAAGTAGGGACTGGGAGAAGAATTCATTGAGAACTGCCCTGTGGAGAAAGACTTGGGAGTTTTGGTGGATGTAAAGCTGGAACATGAGCCAGCAGTGTGTGCTGGAAACCCAGAAAATCAATTGCATCCTGGGCTGCATCCAAGGAGGAATGGCCAACAGGTCGAGGGAGAGATTCTGTCCTTCTGCCCTGCCCTCATGAGACCCCACCTGCAGTGCTGCATCCAGCTCTGGATTCCCCAGCACAGGGAAGATGTGGACGTGTTAGAGGGGGTCCACAGAAGGCCAAGAAGGTGCTCAGAGAGCTGGAGTCCTTCTCCTATGAACACAGGCTGAGATAGCTGGGGTTGTTGTGCCTGGAGATGAGAAGCTTTAGGGAGAACTCATAGCACCTTCCAGTGCCTGAAAGCGGATCATGAAAAGCAGTGAGAGGGATGTTTTACCAGGCAGGTAGTGTCTGGAAAAGGTGAAATGGTTTAAAGCAGAAAACAGGCAAGTTTAGATTAGATATTAAGAAGCAATTCTTTACTCCGAGGGTGAGAAGACACTGGCACAGGTTGCCCAGAGAAGCTGTGGCTGCGCCATCCCTTGGACACTTGGAAGAGTCCAAGGCCAGGTTGGATGGGGCCTTGAGCACCCTGGTCTAGTGGAAGGTGTCCCTGCCTATGGCAGGGTGGAAGGAACAAGGTGATATTTAAGGTCCTTTCCTACCCAGTGATTCCATAATTCATTCATTCTAACATCCATGTGTAAAGCGGATGGCAGATACATGTTATCAGTGGCTAGTTTTGTTCTGAGAAGCCAAATTAATATTAAAACTTCAAATCCTCAGCCCTTCAGTGCAATTGTGTTAATTTTTGTATTGACATACAGGGTCTGAAAGGTCCCTGAACAGTGGTTTTTTTGAGCTCGCTTCTGTGTGAGTCCAATACCTGCGCAGCAGAAAATAAGGTCAAAGGCATCCAGAAAGCTGCAGAAACAAAACTTTAAATGATTCCTTCTTATCCCTTCTTATCCATCTACGTTCAGCAGAAATTACTCAATGGCCTGAAAGGTATGTCAGTGTAAGTGCATGACAAACATACCTGCGGACAACATAATTACATTTGATGGTAGTTAAATCAATGAGCATTCTCCAAAGAATGCAAAGGATTAGTGGCAGCACTGAGTGCTTCCAGAAAGACAAGCAGACATCAGCGGAGCTTTCATCACAGCACAGATTAAAGAAATCAGATTTCGTTGCTCCTTGTTAATTGTTTTTCCATAACAAACAGTGTCATATTCAGGAGGTGGGTCAGGAGAACTGCTGCAGTCCATTTCCTGCATTTGCATACATGCCATGATTCTGAGGAAAGCAAAACACCTTTTAAAACTAATTATCACTCACTGATATTTCATAAAATCAAATGAAAGCAGATTAACTAGTAGAAGGGAATCTACTTAAAGATTTACTGCAACTGCTGTGACTGTGGAGACTAATCTGTGAGCATCAAATCCCACACCTCCCTCCTTCATGTGAGCTATAAAATAACCTTAGCTAGTGCAAATCAAAACCAGCTCTGTCAGCTTCTCTGCAACTTCCACTGCCATTTCACATCAGCTACCAATATGAGCTAGTAGCCTCTTCAGAACTCAGATGATGGACAAAGTATAGATGGGTGAGAATCGAACTGACTACAAGGCCACTATGTGAAATACTGCAACACCCAGACATGAAAATGCTTGGTTATCTCTCCCTGCATAAAGAAAAACATTTTTGAATCAGCCCCAGAAACTGCAAGGGAGTCAGTTAGGCTTTTTTCTTACAAGTTGTGCCACTAATTCAGGGGTGAGAGTCAAAGTCCTTTTCCTCCTGCTCTTCCCCTCATAAGAATGTGTGTCCTCCATCCCAATCCCTCACTATGAGGGACTGTAATGAGTCTGGAGCTGTAACAACTCTACATGATCCCTTTGCCCTCAGATGGACATCTGGCACCCAAATACAGCACCAGGTGCACACACTCATCACATTGCCAGCGTGGTCTTTGCCTGGGTGACCTGACCATGAGGAGGCAGTTCTGGTAGCATTCCACGTGGGATGCAGCTCACAAGCTCTATGAGTTGTGTGGTCTTTCCTTGCTGAGTCAGTTAGATCCCTAAAGGCAGCTACTACACCCAAATTCATGTGCTTTTAATAGCACAGTACCTGTCAAGAGTAGAGCAGCACTTGCAGACATCCATTTCATGTGCTCTGTGCTTAGAGGTACCTGTAGGTTTAAAAGAATATCTTTCCCTGCCTTTTGCTTGCTGCCTTGTGGCCCCAGTCAGTGTCCTGGTTTTCAGGGGATAGGTTTGCTTTTGGATTTGTTTCTAATGTGTTTTTATTTGCTCTGGTGCATTTGTTTTAGCCTAGCTCATGAACGGGAACATTCTGAACATAGTCTTATTTGCTCTTCAGCTCCCTGAGGACTCTGGAGAGGCTGACTCAAAACCAAGTGAGATAATGTTTCTCTTTTTTTTCATTTCTTCTTTTTTTTTTTTCTCCCCTGATCTCTCTTTTGGGTTTGGTTTTGTTTTGCTCGAAAATGATTGCTCTGGAAAAGAGGCAGGTTTAAAAGAGCATCGACTGAAGACTTCTATTTATGGAATTGGTACAGTATGATGATAAAATCTCCTTCTAGGCCCTTCCTGGGATCTAGAGAATGGTGATGACTGGAGGACCATGTCTGTCTCGTGTGTGGACACCATGGCATGTCTTTAGATGGGGGAACTATATGTGAAGAACTTAGTGGGAGCTGCAAAATGGCAAAATACACATCAGTATGATTGGTCTTGACTTCCTTGCATCAGCTAAAGCAAGCTTGTGAATATCAGTTTACCTCCCCTGGGCAAGCAGTGGAGAAACAGCAGAAATAGCATTGTCAGCTCTTAGGAACTGGTGCTGGAATCCACATAGTACTAACAGGTAAAGCTGAGGTCTCAAGGATTTCAGCCTTCCCTGGGGAAAAAAAAAGATGCATTGCAATGAGTTGCCAAGCCCGTTTTCTTCATATTCTGATGCTGGAGATGGAGCTGGAAGCTGTCACATCCCTCCAACTTTATCACCATTAAACTAGTGGCACATGAAAGGGGTAAACATTAAAAAGCAGCATTTTTCCTCACTGCAATGTCCTGAAAGGATCCCAGTCACAGATGTGTCCTCTCATTCAGCAGCCTCAGAGAAAGAAGGGAGGGTACAGAGAATCTGGTGGTTTGAGGGAAGGAGGACCACATTGCAGACAGGGATGGGGATATGGGATATTGGGTACACACAACTGGGGGAAGCCAAACACATGAGACTGAGCAGATGAGCAGTGCCTTCACCTGATGTTCCCATAAAGGAAAAACACTTGGATAACATTTGAAGGTGACAAGAGCTCTTGCTGTGTCTATGTGTCAAACCCAGTGTTTTAAATTTCTTGCTAGAATGAGCAAAACGTACTGCAATATGTGCAGATTGCTGGAAGGAAATGGCGTTAGGAGACAAGAATGCAAAAATCTATAAAGAGACAGGAAACAATGCCTGACATCTAAAAGGATTAAGATCTGATACTTGGGCTCTTGCTTTTTTTTGCTGTTCAGGGAATGTAGCTGGTGTTTCCAGGTCCCTAAAGTAAGAGTTACTTCAGATCCATCCCATTGAAAACCTGTTTCTGTGTCCCAAGTGATCCACACAATATTCCTTTCCATCAGGTCACCATCAGGCTCCAGCACTGTTTCACTAGGCAGCAAAGCAACCATCCTGCAGGAAAAAAAACCAAACAAACATAGATATAAGAATCAGGACAAGTCTAAGGAAATAGTTATCCAGAAAAATCATTGAATGTGGTGGAAACAAAACATGCATGTGGAGCTGTTTTCTGGAAAGTCAGGAGTTGAAAACATAATAAGACCAATCAAAAAAGAAACAAACAAACAAACAAAATTTAAAAAAAAAAAACCACCACTACAAGAAGAAAACACAGAAATCTGATTGTGAAGCTGTGCTGCACTGGATATTTTTATCTAATATCAATGCATGTCTTTTAATTATTTATTTTTTTTTTCCCAAAATAGGTGCAGAGCATATTGCAACATGTCAGGCTCCTGATCCTTTGCATTTCCCTATCTAATTTTGAGATTGTTGGTAAACTAAATGTTTAACCTCTAGGTTAGCAAAAAAAGAAAGCAATCTCTGACTACTATAATGTCATTAAAGCTTGTCTCTCAGCTGGTCACACCAGGCTGTCCTCAGGGTGAGATAGCAGTGTAGCACCTCTTAGTTGCAACCAACAAAAGAAAAAGATTGCTTCTTCCTCATGTTTTGTTTGGCTATTGGTTTTGGGGTTGTCCTATTCCTGCATCAGACTCCAGAAAATGAAATCAGGTTGGAAAAGCCAAGGGAAAATTAGCGAGAAAATGAGTGCAATCTAAATGAATGTGAAGCTTGGCTTAATTCCAGAGTAATTTAACAAATTGCATGGTTATTCATCAAACACACCGTTTTCCATTTCTAATTGTGGTAGGACATACAGTCAGTTTCCATTAGTATCTGAAGCTGTGTGGAGATGGTGAATTAAGTCTGAATTATCCCCTAAATGTTAACTTAGTCATAGAGAATCCTGAATTTGATCTGCTACATATGCCACGACAGTGTTTCTAGGGCTGTATGATTTCCTTTATCTCACGCTGGCATTTCAGAAATCACAATGTGACTCAGCTCTTTTGTGTTTGCTAATTCTAAAATTAGGATTCATTGCTTAGGTTTCTGTCCACTTTTTGTGGATATGATGCAAAATTCAGTCATTCAGTGTCATCAGTTGTACCAGTGCAAAAGAGACATAAAATCCTAGATCTTTGGAGTAAAAAATAACTTCACACCCGTTGGAATGACAAGTATTGCTTGGAGACTAGAAAATTAATTTTGGAAAGAAACTTTTGAGGTTTTTTAGATTTGATTTCTGCAACACTGTGAAACTCTAGAAATTCTCAGAAATAACTGAGAATTGGGGTTAAACACAATACCCTGAAACTCAGGCTTGTAAAACACTTTTGTTTTTAAGTAGTTTGAGTGATGCTGCTACAGAGGGCGTGTTAGATGCCCAGCACAACCTTGGCATTGGTGAGCTCATACTATCCCCAAAGACATAAACATACAGATGTCAAGCACAGAGAAGCAGAAACCCTGAACTGCAACTGCAAATACCTTGAAAAACTATTTCATTTGTTGATTTACATTGAATAGGGAACCAAATGGTGGGATGTACAACAATTCTTTTGCCAGTGTCATGTAGCACTGCCAAGGAATGGCTATGGTTTTGGCAGGTATCAAGAGCACTGTGATAATATAAACAAAAATTTAAAAAAAAAAAAAAGAGAGAGGGAAAAGGATATGAAGGAGAAATGCATTCTCCTTCTCTACCCAAAGAAGCACAAAAACAAATGGCCTCTCATCCTGTGGTGTATAGCACATATCTCTGAATGATTAATGAATTTTTTTCAGTGTAACAGCCAGAATAAAACAGTTGGGAGGTTCTGGCTTGCCTTGACTCACAGCTGAACTTGATTTTTTCTTTTGGCAAAACACAGAAAAAAATGTTTTGTGTTGACTCAAAACATTACATCAAACCAAATTGTGTCGTCTCCCCCATCCATTTCTCCTGCACTGTAAAAAATTGATGAGACTAATTTGAAATGCATCTTGTTTATTAAGATACTAAACCCAAAGAATGCCTGGCTGTGAAAAAAAAACCCGCTCAGTGGTAGACGCAGAACTAAAAATTAAATTTTATGCATCTGAGGTCCAAGCCAAGTGACTGGGCAAGTTTAAATAGCGCCTCATTATCTAAATTTTAAAGTAGTGTAAAAAATACAAAACATCACAGAGAAGTTACTTTTATTACCCCCTTCAATCTTTCTATTAAAACAATAAAACTAATAAGAAAAATATAATAAGAAAGCTTGGAAGAACTTGATTTTGAAGGGTAAAAGCAGAGTAAGCGTTCTACTAAGTCAACATCCACTTTTCCTGCCCTCTGCAGAGACATAGACACACATTGGTCAAAACTCTGTTTATTTATTCAAACATGTAAAATCCCCAAAATTTATTTAGTTTATAAATTGCCAACCTTTCAGTGCAAAAAAAAACCAAAACCAAAACCAAACAAAAACCCCCAAAAAACAACAAAACCAAACCACTTTGTTATTTGTTCTTCTGTGATTGTTAATATATATATTACCTAATCAGTCCACAGTGCTGTAGGAACTTCAGATGGTAAATGGGGTAGGTTCTTTCCAGCTCAGAAGCACAAAACAGAAACAAAATACTTCTGCTTAACCTAGGTAAAAGAGAGGTATATTTGTGAGGGAAGACACTAAAAATTGATGGACAGGAAAGAAATACAAATGGCCAAAAAGTAATTTCAACTAATTTGGAAGACTTATGAAAAACTATAGCCCTATGAAAAACCATAGCCCTCAGTGAATGCTAATAGTGCAGGTGTTTCATTTTGATTTTTTTCTAACTTTCTAGCTGCTCTCATTTCAGTCCCAATTTCAGTTCTTGCACTGATGATCATTATTACGGGTCTGGATAATCTCTAAGGACAAGTGTACAGTGTTGTAGAGGCATTCTGAAAGTATGTTATTCCAAGGGTAACAAGGATGACTACATCTAGGTAAAATATTTGGTTCTTTTAAAGCTTAGGAGTAATTCTTTTTTTTCCTGTGGCATTAAGAACTTTGAATTTCTCAGGTAACTGAATTAATACTGCTTAATTTTATTATGTCTCAATTATAAAAGACATTGATGGACATTTATTTTAAAAAAGAAATAATCTTTGGCTCCCACCTAGCTTTTACTTATGATACAAGCACTTTTCATTTTTTTGTACTATTAATATTGTATGTATAAGTGTCAGCTACAAATGAAAAACGCTCAAGTTAAAATCCAGAAAAAAGCCAAATGCCCAATTTTAGACAATTTTTGATGCTGTTTTAGACACACCATCTAGACAACGTGAGCTGTTCTGATGTCAGCCATTCTGCTATTTTTGGCAGTGAAGGTTTTTGCTTAAAAACCGAAGTCCTGCTCAACTTTTAGCATTTGCTAGAACATTTTAGTCTCTGCATGTACGCCCTCTAAAAATTGTCCTGTGTTTCTATCAGTGCTTAAGATCATGCTTAAATATTTTGGTCATGTCTCATGTCTCTTTGCCTTGTTTGAATTTATGCACCCAAAGTGAAGTTTTTCCTGTTCACTGAGACTCACCTCAGCATGCTTTGGGTCAAGTCCTTGCACCCAAAAATCCCCCCTAGGGCAAGGCCAGCACAACAGCATCAGAGGAGGTGAATTGGAGTTGCATTGCCTTGAGACAGTCAAGTGAGCAGTCCCTGACTGAGCAATGTTTCTCACTAATGGGCCATTCCCAAAATACGGATGATGCTGGGAAGTTTCAATTTCATGATGTGCCAGGGGAGCTGAAGGGACTGTGACTCTTTCTGGGATGAATTTTCAAAAGCAATCACAAATCACTAACTTCTTCTCCAGCTGATGCCTGTCAGGGATGTATTAATTGCTCTGAGAGCTGAGCAAAGTGAGAAATTAATGCTTCTGAAAACTCTCATATATTGTTGCGTTTTCGATAAGATACAAATTTTTCATCACTGGAAGAGAAGCAAACTAAGTAGGAACTGTTAAAGCAACAGATTTGTTCATTCTTCTTGGAACACACTTGTTCTCAAGCCAGAACCAGGAACAATGTACACCATTATCTGCAGTATAATAATGGCTGTTATTTTTAATAATAAACCTATCAGCATAAAATAAACATATTGGGCCACTTGATTGATTTTACAAAGAGAAGATCTTCTCTGTTTAACAATGATTATTCCTCAAATACATTATAATTTATTCTGTGCAATTGCAAGTGCATTACTGAAGAGATTAAAAATCCCATGAGTGGTTTTGTTTGTTTGTTTGTTTTTTTAAATGTTTGTAAAACATGTGATTTTCTTAATGATATCTTCTGCAAAAGCAGAGGTAAGAAAACTGTCTCTTGAACTTAAATTATTTTTTTTTTAAACTATGGAAATCTGTTGTCAATAAAACTCAATAAATAAAAAGAGAAAATAAACAACTTATTGTGTAACTATTTTAAAAGTTCTGAGAAAATATGTGTTTGCTTTAAACTGAGCCCAGTTTGGCTGGGAGCTGCAAATGCCATATGTTGGATGTGTTTTGCATAATATGGAAGTAAAATCAGATGAAACACAGAAGTTGCAATTAAGCTTGAGATTCTTCTCATTTTTAATTGATATACTTGTGATCTGCAGGCAACCATTGGCATCCATGAACACAGTCAACATGACCATATTGGTTTGCTCGTGCTTTTAGTTGATATTTGACTGGAAGTGTGAAGGTTATTCAGTGAGAATCCTTCTGGATGATGGTGATTTGAGGTGCTGAAAGTTCGAGCACTGCTGGTTTAAATACGTATCTTTCGACTGTTTATTCATAATGGAGTCAAAACATCTTTGTGATGCCAAAGACTAAGAGGAGCTTGAGCATCCAGGCTGATGAGGAAAGCAGTTGTTAGTGTTGTTAAGTTTGGCTTTCAACAGGCAAAAGAAATACAAAGATATGAAGGCGGAGAAGGCAAATACAATTCATGACAGTGCAAATTACAAGAGAGGAGAAATTCGGTGTTGGGAAGTGGTCTGAGGGATATTAGTTGCTTAGCATAAATAAGAGTTTTAAGTACAATGAGTTACCCAGAGTCACCATACTGTGTGCTTTAGTATGTTTCTTGCTTAGGATGAGCAGCTGGATCTGCTGAAAGCTTGGGCCACAAGCTGAGAACTCACACCAAGATCTGTTCTCAGCTGAAGGGTGCTAATTCCCTCGGTGACTTTCCTGGGAGCTGGTACCGTGCTGGGTTTTGGCTTTGGCACGTGAAGAACACTGGTGCCACGCTGCTGTTTTGGGTGTTGTTA
>JAWMRD010000085.1:6451125-6483029 GCA_035584875.1 Syndactyla subalaris | reverse complement strand
AGAGGACCCCAGACCAAAACCACCCCTGGACCAAGAGCTTGTGAGGGACAGGTAGAAACTCATCAGGGTCTAACTACAAGGGAATTCCTTTGTTCTGGGTCCCTCTTTTAAAGCATCCAGCTCGAGATGCCCTGCTGTACTACTCTATAAGTTATTTTGTTTTATAAATCTAACACCTGAGACTCTACTGTGGGAAACCTGAGATTGAGCCTGAAGAAGGAGGAAGCTGCAACTCCTTGGATGGTGTGAGAATGCTCTTGCAGTGTCTCCTCCTTTGACACTGTGCTCACTCTTTCATACGAATCATTAACTGCAGCCTCGGGCCAGAAATCTTCCTAATTATAATTTTGCAAACTTCTACTGCAAGACCAAAAGGTAGAAATAAGAATATCTCTGGAGTTTTTGGGGGCAGCACAGAGGATCTACTCATTCACATCAAAGAAGGATCAGAAGAGAGCTGTGGGACTCTAACACAGCCTCTTCCAGAGACAGCTGGAGCTGATAAAATCAAACATCTAAAGAGAACTAATGCAAAGTGTTTTATCACAGTGGCTCACTGCACAGTGCCATGGAAAGGAAGGCTGTGTGTGACTATGTGCACAAGGCCAGGTATCAGCTTTGCTACTACCAAAAAAACTTTCTAGATAAATACAATAATAACCTATATTTTTTTCCAGTACTGGAGACCTTGAAGATCAGGCTAAGAAAATAACTATGTTCTTGCCTATAGCTGATCATTCCTCTGGAAAAGTAAAGAGACCACCTGTTAGAGCAGGACTGTTCACTGATGATCTCTCCATACCCAGTTTTTGTAAGGTCTGAATAAGGCTTTCTGTGTGAAAGACCTCCTATGAAAAACCCAAACCAAAATACAAACAAACAAAAAAACAACAACTAAAACCAGCAAGAGAGGAAAAGGAAGGGAAACATTTTCTTAACTCTTTTTCTTTTTTTTTTCTTACCCTTTTTGTGGGGAGGAAAAGCATCAAGGTGGATTTAAAAGAACAAAACTAAAAAAAAAAAAGAAAAACAAAAGATGATTGGATAAACCATATCTTTTAATTGGAACCATACCTTCTGCCAGAACTGTACTTTAAAGCACCTGGATCATCTTTGTTTTCACAATATAATTACATGACTTTATAATTCCCAGTTAACTCCGAGAGTGGAAACATCTTGGTGGAGTGAAGTCAGACGGACTGCCACAGGACGTTCCTCATCATTCCTATGAAAGAGACCTCTGCATTTCTGTTACACACTGTTTGAATTGGCAGCTGACTATACCCACATAAACCAATCCGCAGGGGTATTCTAACATGTGCATGACACTGTTCATAGTGCATGAGATAAAATCCCCAGCACGAAAGACTGCCAGAAATGGGATGATAAAAACCATCTGTTTTCGCAAGTGTTACTTCACTGAGTGTACTTCCCAAAGCTTCGAGTATTCCTTCTTTGATGGAGGTTTATTGAAGAGGAAGCAATGAGGGATTTTTTGTCTTGGTAGGAGGTTTATGTAAAATAATACATGTAATACTGTGTGCAAGTACGTGGTGGGAGTGTGTAAACAGGACAGAGCCAGATTCTTCCCAGTGGTGTCCAGTGAAGAATGAGAGGCAATGGACTGAAATATGAATGAAACTGAAATAAAGAAAATTGCACTTAAATATAAAAACACCTGACCACCCACTTGGCCAGGGGGGACAGATTTCCCAGGGAGATTTTGGAGTCTACATCCACAGAGATAATCAAAACACGCCTGTCCCTGGCCCTGAACAGCCTGCAGAGAGACTGAACCAGACTTGGACTATGGGCTTGTGGAGAATGGCCTGAGATTACCAAATCCAGAGGTCCCTGCAGAGTCTCAGCTGCACACTGGACCTCTGAAGACGACAAAAATTTTGCTGTTCCTTTCTCAGTTTTAAATTTGGTTCTGAGGGCTCCATTCACAAGGCCAAGTTCTCTGAAACCAAGCTTTAATGTTCAGTTCCTTTCCTGTTTTTAAGCTATTTGTCTTCAGATTTCAGGTTATTCCACATGCTTTCAGTGCCAGAATCATGCTCTGCCCCACCAGATATTTTGTTTGCATTCCTCCTCCTTTTTGAAAATGTCAAGACTTAACACCACAAGCACAGTAATCATATCTGTGGAATGCATTACTATTAACATTACTATTATTTTAATAGCACATTGCTCAGCAGTAATATTCTTCTGTAGTCTTCTCCTATTTATTTGTCTAAAGGCAGGCTGAAAAGAAATTCCACAAAAATACACATATCATTTGTTAGGGAGAAAAATCAAATGTCAATATGTCATTGCAATTTTTTGGACTGTATTCCATTTTCATTTAACTGTTTATTATTAAGATGCAAAGAATGACAGTTTACAGTGTATTAATAATCTGGAGATGGATTTAGTTTGCTCTGTGAATTTCACCTGTTTAGAACAATAAAAGCCAACCAGACATGAAGAAATAACGCCCATCTGAGCAAATAAAAACCTTGTGCTGTTGCAGTATTTCTCTTTTTTCCCTCTTTCTACCAAGCTTTAAAATTTTGAGAGGCACAGCTGCAGAGGTACTGAGAGAAAACCCAGCTTTGAACTGTTTGAAACATGAATAAGGACCCGAAAATGTGGATTGTTATCTCAGTTGAGCCAACACACATTTTTGTGGCTAAGACTTATCTACCATAAGAGTTTTGTAAGGCACTGAAGCCAGTTTCAGGACAGTGAAATAATTTTGATGTAAAGAGATATCTACTAGATCTAACATGTTAAGAATGCCCTTCTGAATCAACACAGCAGGTCCTCTTATCCAAGGTATCTTCATGTTTGAATTCTTATACTGACCTGGTATTTTCAAGCCATCCTCTCTCACAAGTTATTTCATATAAAGTCAACCTTTCCTGTGAGAATAGGAACTGACCAGTTAAAAATCCATAGAATCATAGAATATCAGAGTCCTATGCTTAAAGGTAGGGTGACCCACTGACAGACATACTGGTGTCAAGGCAGTCTTGGGTCTCTGAGGGGTCTGAAACATCCCCACATGCAACAGAGTGAGTGGATGGGTGAATTCCCTGCACAAAGAGTACAAAGTGGGAAGAGAAGACAACTGTTCCATCCATCCCTGCATTGTCCTTCAGTGGGACTAATCATTTCTTTACAGCTGATAATTTCAATGTTGGAAAAACACTTGGCCTTTTTTTTTTTCTTTTTTTTTTTCTTTTTTTTTTGTCTGCTGGACATTAAGCCGAATGTTTTGGAGTTTATATTATTTCTTACAGAGTACAGTATAAGAACAGGGCTAAGAAATATTCCTTTGCTAGAAGATTCAAGTCAGCTTTATCACTGAATGTAAAACAGAAATCATTATGATTTTGGCTGCACTGAAAATTTTTTGCCTATTAATCATCTAAAACATATAAATCTAACCTGATTTATTGCTGGGTAGGGGTTCAGGTTCTCTTCATTTGAGAATCTCCATAAGAAGCAAGGGAGCCAAAGTTTGGCTAAGGGACTGGGAATATCCAATTCCCAAACTGCAGTGCTGAACACATTGGGAAATCACTGTTTTCTGGCAAGTCAGTTAATACCTTTTTGTAAATTTCTCAGAGGTGAGCAGTGCAGGAAGACTAGAGATCTGGTCCCTCTGAGCAGGAGTGTTAACTGATGGACATGTTTTATTAGCTTTATGAGGAGCAGGAATTCCCCAAAACTGAAAAAATTTAGGAGTCCCTGTTGCTCATTTTCAAGTTCCCTGAAAAGCAGGTCAGAGACATAAGACCTACAATTAAATTACTAGTGCTATTCATTCTGGTCAGTGCTATGGTGACGCAAATTATTACTATTATTCCTTATTCTTCAAATAATTTGGTACTTATAAATAATCATCAATTTGATTTCCACAATTTCTCCTGCTACTTGCTCTATTTCACAAATCCCAGCTGAAGTGCTGTTTTCTCATTTGCAGTCTACTTTGGCTAGGACTTCTTCTGTCCTACAGCAGAACAGAAGGATTCAGGATTGGCCACAAAGTTGTGCTGTAGCATGTAGGTTTTCTTCTAAAAGCCAGCATGTAGTATCAAATGCTTGCTTTCCTTAGTTAAGGGAAAAGGGCGAGGAGGAGTCAGTCATAAGCTAAAATTTAAGCAGACGAAATGTGAACTTCCCTGGAAGTGTAAACAGCTTGTCTTTTGAGAAATAACAAACAGGGGGAAAACTGGATTAGTTTCAGTTTCTTCTAATGAGATTCTTATCATTGCTGAATAAAAGACAGGAGTGTGAGTACTTGACTTTCAGTGCCATATCACGCGCCCTTGGCAGAAATCTTTGCCTGTCTTACCTGACATAAAGAAACCTCTAAAGCTGTCCTGGAACACAAACATGTGGAAATCTACTCTGTCACCCTCACCTGCATTTATCCTCTGCCTCCTTCCCCCCCTGCACCCTTCCCCATCCACATCCCCCTCAACAACAACCACCTTGCCCCTCTACTCTACCACTTTTCTACACTCCAGCTGGGAATCACATATGGATTCTGTTTTCCAAGCAGGTTTTGATATAGGTTGCATAAGCCTAGTTGACAAAGTAATAGGTTTGGTAATTGAATTATCAGATGATGGTGGATGATGGCCTGAGATTGCCACATCCAGTGACATCACCTGTCTGGATTAGGTGGGGCCTTAGACTCGTTCCTTGTTCTTATGAAATATTGTGATTATCTGATTAGTGACACAAGGTAAATAACTGGAGTGCAAACAGTAGTAACTAGCAGGCCTAGAAAAGAAATCATGCTGAAACAGTCTTCCAAAATTAAACCTTTTAATTTTAGTTTTGAGACTGAGCACACAGTTTTAGTAAAATTGGGGTTTTTTTCATTGCTGTTTCACCTCTCTTTTAAGAAACAACATCAAAATCAGAGCCCCAGACAAAGAAATTTTATTTCTAGGTGGTTTGTTTGGTGGGGTTTTTTGGGTGTCTGTTTTGAAGATTTTGGGCCAAAATCAAGAGTTGGATTAATTAAAAAAAATAAGCTATTAAAAATTAACTACTTTTGCTCTTGGTCCTGCTGCCATGCCTCACTGGTTTGTTTGCTTTCCCTCATGCCTGCCACTTTCCAGCAGTGTTGGGCTTTGCTTCCCAGATGTTCTGTAGCCTGGAGGATGGAGTGACAGAATCATCATTGCCTTCCAACCCCTCACCAGCAGATCATACCATGGAAATCCTCAAAACAGGCTGCAGTGCAGAGGGGAGAGGGGAGCAGGAGGAGGCTTGGGACATCACAGCCGCATTCCAAGCCAAAATATTTGTGTGTTGGCCAAAACAGTCATGCTCTGCACTCCTCTGCAGCAAGTCAGAGATTTTCTAGGCAAAGAATCAGTGGCCCGAATCCAGCCCTGCAATTACATTTGTGCTTCACTTTATGCAGAGCAACATGTCCATAAGCTCAAGGGCTCGAAATTAATTATGTGCAAAACTGTTTGTGTTTGGGAGGATTTAGATTGTCGCAATGGGAAAAATTAATTGTAGATAGGAGAAATCTTAGAAACTTCCAGATCCACCCATATGATAACAAATCACAGGCATTAGCAATGAATTTTCTAAGTCATTGCAGCAATAAGAGAAGACATTATTCAGATTGTGGTCACTTCATAAATCATGCCAGAACTTTCAATAGAGCTAAGTGTCTGTCCAGAGACTATCATTATGGTAAACAGTACAAAAACTGGACAGCTACAATGCTTCATTCCTTTCCTGTGTCACAGACACTCAATCCTTGCCAATAAACGTATTTTCTTTTTTTCATTATCTTACTGCTAAGCCTCAAACTGGAAGCCTCTTCTCCACACATTTCAGCAAAAAGAATTTATGTCATCAGATAATTCCATGAACTGGCCAAGTGTGATGAATTTCAGGTATTGCAAAGACTAATGGGCCTGTGGGGAGAGAGAATACCTTGCCAGGTACACAAAGAGTCAAGAGATGGAGGGAGGGAAAAACGCCTAAAAGGAGGGAGGGAGCAGCTTTGGCAGACTTGTTAAAGCATCTGTTGTCACTGTGCCTATTTCCATACTTCCTACTCCTGGACAGGTTAGGAAACAAGGAGTACAAGAGCAAAAACACTTCCTCCCTCCTTTTTTCCTTTGTTGTGGGATCAAAGCAATACTCTAAATCATTGGTGTCTCATGAAATAAGAAGACTCCTTGTCTACTTGGCTTAAAGGAGAGGACTTGAGTTTAGTTCCCAGTCAAAAGCAGTTTATTAAATTTTTTACCTCTTCTTCAGATCCAAAATGAGCTTGAGATTTTCATGTGTGAGGCACTACTTAGAAGTGACCAAATGAAAAAACAACCTTAAAGCACATAAAAAATGGTAGCACTAGGCTTGCTACCACATGAAGCCTTTTCCTGCCCTCCATTCCTGCTGCAAAGTGCAGCTGTTCTTCAAAACCTTAAAAGAACCCCCTGGGTTCCCCCTATATTAATACCTTTCATGTCTTCCACTGAGCTTTGTAAATGGGATTAAAATGGTCGGTCCTCCGATCTGCTGTAGAAAAACCCACTTGCATCATCCCCCCATGATCAGTTACATGTCAACAGTGACAAATATAAAATAAGTCAGGTGAATTATTCAACCAAATACTGAACTAAATCTGGCGTACTGTTAAAGAGACTGGCAGCTCCATTCTTGATAGGACTTTGCCAGACAATGTCAGGGAGTGGGGGTGGAAAAGACATTTTGTTGCTGGGTTTCAGTTCAGTGTCTTTACTGCCTGTAAGTTATCAGCACCAACCTTGCTACTTCTGCATTACACTGTTCTGTCAGATTTAGTAACTTCTGCAAGAGCAGACAAGGTGTGGGAAGAGAAAGGTTATTCAAGGGACTAGTACTCAATTTCTTTAAACCACAGTATTCAATCAGAAAAAGGAGCTATCCATGAAGCTTAGAAACAGGTGCAATCATTGTCTTTCTCAGTGAATATAAAGAAGAAAATATATTCCTCCATTTTTTTTTCCACTGAAAGAGATGAAAAACAGCAAAGATTAGAGAAGAACTAGACTAGCTAAAATGAGTTTATATTGCAATAAATTGGTGATTTGCACATGGGTTGAACTCTCTAATGATGACTTTTTTAATGGAACAATCTCCATATTTTGGTTCCAAGGTTCTTGTGGTATAAGGTCTGTTTAATCTCACACTTGCTTTCATCTGGACAAAACTTCACAGACTTGGAGACAAAGGTATGGAAAGCTATGCCAGAAGAGAAGAGGAAGGATATTTTTTATGAAGTATGTGCATAAAACATTTATGTTTTTATGTATTCATAAATAAACTTCACAGGTAGTGTGGATTTCTTCCACTCTACTTTATACTCTATGAATTTGCATTAAATATATAGGTTCTCCACCAGCTAAATCAGAACATTATGTTATCCATCAAGAAAAAAAAAAAAAAAAAACAAAAATAAAGCTGCTACTATTTTTAGCACTTTAAAACCATGAACGTGATTTTTGATGCATGCATAAAAGTGAAAACATGTTTTGCATTAATTACCCGCCCTAATGAGCTTCTCTGACTGCTGGTACATGTTAGGTCAGAGCCACACTCCTGGCGCTAAGGGGAGGGATTCCCAAAGTCATTTCTTGTGTTGCTTCACAGGGCTGAGCTTTGGGCTTGCACCTTCAGCCTCAGTAGCGTGGGGAAATAAAACCTTTGCTAAGAGGAGCCTGGTGATGCTGTTCTGCTTAGCTGGATGCTGGCAGGTCCAGCCTCTGCTGGGTCAGACCCAGCTTCTTGTCACATCTACAGGTTTCAAGGCTTGTGGAACTTCACCAACAGATACAAGTGAGTCAATAAACACACTGGGTGAAACCAACCTTGTCTTCTGCCTTTGCAAAACCCCAGAGAGAGCACAGTTCTTCTGCTTATGCAGATTGTTGCAAGGACCTGGAAAATGCTGATGGATTAATTTACAGGGTAAAATGCAACTTTTTTCCTTCCATTGTGATCAACCAGTCGTGGCCAGTGGCATCATCTCCCTCTGTCTCTCTAGGGTGCAATAGGCCTGGTTGAGGAAAGCACATCTCAAATTGCAAGGGTCAGATTTTTCCAGTGTCCAGCAATTTGTGCAGATATCAGTGAAACCACAATATTGTTGCTAATCTTTTTCATTATTGTTTTCACTCTATCAGAACAGTGCTTGTGTTTTTATGTCAGCAATATTGTAGCAAGTAATTATAGAAATTAGCAGAGATCTGTGCAAAGGAGCAATTTCTATTTCAAGGAAGATATATGTGAGAAAAAGTAGTAGGATATTGAATATACTTAAAAAAAATAAAAAAAAAAATAAAACAACCAAAAAAAACCCTACAAAAACAAACAAACAAACCCCCAAAACAACTCCCTGGCTTTTGTTTTATTTTATTTTTAGGACAATCCAAATTTAAACAAAAAAAAAAAAAGTTGCAAATCAGAATGGTCAGAACAATCCCACTAAGAAAAAAAATCACAAAATTATAAAAATACTTCTGAATATGAAATAGTTTTTAAAGCAAGTGAAATACTTCTAGAAACCTACATTATCTATGAAAAAGGTGAAAATCTGTACATGCTCAGGATCTTTTCTTAAGTATTATTAAATTTCATGCAGGATTAGGTGCGACCTTGAAAAACTTCCATGTCTCTTTGCAGCTGTAAAGGTGATCTGTGTGAGTGTACATGGAAAGTGAACAGCCAAGGTATGGAAATGATGACAAAGTAGATTTTTTGGGAAGAAAATAAATCAGAATTACTGTTTTACTAAATTTCTTGATCAGGCAAATTAAGAAAAGTCTTGGCAATTTCTGCCAATTTAATGTATTTTCATAGATGAAAATTGAAAGACTGCTAAAAAAGGAGTGAATTACTCTGTCTTGACAGCCGTGTTTTAGCAGCCAGTTGCTCTTTGTTCCTTTTCTGAGGTCTTTCAGACATTCTCGAGTGGAGCAACTCGATGCCTGGAAAAGTAAACACAGGTACCTTAGTCATACCACCAGAATAAAGAATTGAATCTGACAAATCACGATCATGCAGCACAAAGATCCTTCTTTTCCTTTAAACTCCAGCTGTGAGGGAGGAATAAATCTGGAGTTCCTGGCTCTGCTGGCCCTGCAGTGTCCCAGCCCCATCCCACAGCCTGGATCATCCTGCCCAGCACCTGCACCTTGTGCTGGGCTCAGCACCAGCACCAGCTGCAGGATGGGAGAGGGCTGTGTGAGTGAGGGGGGACTGACTATTCATCTGTCAAAGGTGTTTCCATTTCATAATCCTGGAGTCACACAGAGTGGAGGATTTCCCCAAAAAGCCTGTTGCTGCCAGCAGAACCGTAGTGAGAACCGGTCCTGACTTATGCAATCAAAGGGAATTGAAAAGAAACTGAACCTGACAACTCAAGCATGTGCCTGGCTACACCAGCAACGCAACATCCAGTCAGAGATGATTAATATTACAGTGGTTGGCAAGTTTTTTTATTTTTTTTTTTTTTATCATTTAAATGAAAGTTCAACAAACCCCTTAAACCTTCTACTGACTAAGAAATCAGGGGCTTTTTCCAGAAAAATGCTACCACACTGCTTTCCCCTCTTTGAAAGTCCATATGGACAGATAAACTGAGAATAGAACAACCACATCTGACTTGAAGGCCAACGTACAAATTATTACCACTGTGATCATCTCATTTCCCCTGGACTAGCATTAGGCCAAAAGCCAGGCACTTTGAAAACCCTGTTTAAGTTAAAGGCTGAATCTAGTTGGAGAAGAAACCAGCTCTGAAGCGCTGTGTGTCTGAAATAGTAAATAAAAGGTTATATATAAATTTTCACTCTGTAAGGCCTTCGGCACTGTTAATGTTTAGATTTTTCTGTGGCTTGAGGTCTGGAATAAAATCAAGTCCTTGTACTATTGCACACAGAGCATGAAGAGATCAATGGCTGTTTCTTGTCCAAGCAAACAAGTGAATTCAATAAAGAACAAGCAGGAAGGGAAAAAAACCCCTGCTTTTCCCTGAGGTTCTATTGATCCTGTCAGAAGAACAAGATGTGCCACATGCATCCTGGCACCAGGGACACGTCCTGAGCACCAGAAACCTTCTGGACAGAAGCCTAAAAGCATTTTTTTTTCAACCTTCAGCCCTCTTTTTCATGGAAACAAGAAATTCAGGAAGGCCAAACACAAACAGTTGGTTGGCTGATTTCTGTGTACTGCCTGTACCTTTGAAGAGGGCAGACTAAGTCTGTCATGAAGGCTGGGGTCAAGGAGCCCACGAAAAAAGATGGGAGAGCATTTAGATCTGAAGCTTCAAATGCAGTAGGATTCCCAGCCACAGGGGGGATGAATCTCTCAGGATTTCTAGTAATGGTTCTTCTCCCGTGTAAATATATCTCTGCAGAAAAAGTGAGGACAAGTGCTATGCATATGAGAGATGAAGGCAAAAAAATCTGAGAGGAAAGGAAGATGTTTCAATAAATTAAGCAAATAGATTTATTTCCCCTGAAAGGAACTTCCTATCTCCATAATTCTCTGTTTCACTGTCTATTTTTCCTTCTGCCTGATTTAAGTATTAAATTCACTAAGATAACAAAGGTCAGGCTCTTCCACAGAACAGGACCACGCACAGATGCAAGACTTCATTACCTGATGGACTGTTTAATCTTCTTCTAACTTTTTTGTTTTGTTTTGTTTTGCTTTGCTTTGCTTTGCTTTGCTTTTTGTTTCATTCTGTGGTACTAGCCTTGTGGCTTCCATCATCACCTTTGAGAAGTGAACAAATCCTAAAAAGGCTACTATATGAAATATGACCCAAAATTAGGATTTATCAAATAGAAAAGACCTCATAAGGATTTCAGCACATAGATATTTCTACCATAGACACAAACAGATATTTTTGTAGCACATGGTCTCAAGAAAGGTAGGGATTTTTTTCCTAAACTGTCATCTTTACATACAGATCAATTTTGCAGAAAAAAAAGGAAACAGTTTTTAGCAATTTGTGGAATATATTTCCATGGAAGAAAAAAATAACCCTACAAAGAAATAAGGAGGGACAAAGGAGGTCACATCCTCATCCTCTATTAGGTCCAATTGCTGCAAGAAAAATTAGCTTCTTGTTGTAGCTGATTAGAACAACTTGTGAACATCCTGCTTGCTTGTTTTGGCAAAGGGCCCATTGCTACAGACTTCAGACCAGCTCTTGACATCAGATTCAAGTTGCAGAGGGGGGAAATAAAAAAAGAACTAAAGAAAGAAGGTGACAGCTTCTTACCATCCCTACATTTCTATTTTTCTGGAAGGCAATAGCTAGAAGGACTGTCCTTTTATTTGCTTTCAAATGGTCATGTATTTCATTCAAGCACCTCTTTCCTTCTGTTTGTTTGTTGGTTTGTAATGTGCTTTTTAACCTGCCCTGATAGTATCTACCCTGTACCATGTGAGCTGCTTTGATGGGAATATATGTAATCACACGATGTATTTCTATTTCGAAAAGCACTGAGGCATGCTCCCAACTTACTCCAGAGGGTATTTCTGGATGTGTACTGGAGTTTTACTGAAACTCCAGAGAACTGACTTTGAGTTTTTTGGGGTTGATGTTCCTGTCAGCAATGCTGCTCAATGAATGAGTCACAGAAACTCAAAACAAATGTGTTTGAACAGAGGAAAAGGACACTTATTTGAAAGTGTGACTGAGTATTAACAAACCTGGGGAACATCTCCACAGGTATTTCAGCATGCTGATCTGGAGGTTCCACTTTCACATTGCTGTTACCTTAAAATACATGTTACTTTCAATTTCATTAACATCCCAATGGTCAGCACGCAGGAAAATTATCTTGTCTGGCCAGACTAATTCCGGATATTTATTCATCATACGTTTATCACAACAGACAAGTCTGAAACAGCTACCCAATGCATTAATACTTATTGTGTTGGGTTTTTTTCCATAACAAATTAAAGATATTAATCTTTGCTTATAAAATAAATATTTCTGAAGGATCTTGTTGAGAAACTTTCCTTTTCCTGAACAGTCCCATCTGTTCATTTCTGTTGCCCTACCCTCTTGGGATGTCCCCTGGCTCATGTTAGCAGAGCAGATGAACACCAGAGCTTGTGAAATTGGTCACTGGACATTGGAGGATGGACTAATTAATACCTTCTGAAGCAATAGCTTCTATGAATACCCAAGGTAGTTCTGGAAAGACACACAGCAATCCAACAGCTCTTTGCCTCTCTGAATACCATGCACCAGCCTCTGTGCAAAGCTTCCTGACAGATCCTGTGCAGCTGTTAATTGTTGCTACTCAGGCATTTGCTATGTAGATTGCATCAGTCAAAATGCTCATTCTATATCTAATTATTATTCTTCCTTATCACCTATCAAGAATGCCAATTAGTATAAGGAGTTGAAAACTAAGGGATAAGATCTCTGAGTGAGCAGTTTCCCAGCAATTAATATCGGGCAAATTGCCATCTGTCAAACACCTGTTGGTTTCCTGGTCATAAATTAGGGAATATCTGAGATATGTGGCAAAGGAACAGAGAAACAAAAGGGTAAACCAGAGAGAATATGCATGCAGGTCATGTTCCAACATGGAAGAGAGATTTAAGGGGCAAAAGGAAATTAACTTTTCAGTGCTGGAACCTGGGAACTTCCAGAAAGTTCTGGATTGGTTGGTCTGACACATAGGTTTCCTTGTTTTCATGCATTGTGTGAATTTAAAATGATTGAGTCCGTGTCAAAGGCTTGGATTACTTGGATTAAACTCATAGTTACCCATGTACGGGCAAAGCTGGTGTCACAGATGGAACCTGTCATATTGCTGCATCACAGTGTCCAAAAGAAATATTTACTCGGCATTTATGGGTGTCTTTCAGCATCTCATCAGGGCCTGCTGCTGTCAAACCAAAACGTTTGCCAGTGAGCACCAACACAGAGCTGAATGGTTCAGACAGTTTTCTGTTTATCTGCCATGAAAAAAAAAACTACAAAACAAAACAAAACAACAAAAAAGGAGAAAAACAAAAACAAAACAACAACAACAACAACAACCAAACAAACAAACAGAAAACAAACCCCATAGCCCAGTAATTCCATAGAAAATGTGCTGCCTTTGACTCTCAGCCTCGGCAGGGAAGGTACAGAACAGAGTAGAGTATCAGTGTTTGCTTTTTTTTGCCTTTCCTTATCCTTGAGGGACCACCTTTCCCATGATGGCTTGGGCATAGTAAAAGACCACCTGATGTTTGGCAGCTGTGAACTGATGGACAATCCCTCACAGAAAGACAGGAGGATGAAGAATATGTGGCCTTATCATTAAATGGCTTGAGTTGGAAGGGACCTTATGGATCATCCACTTCCAACCCCCATGCCATGGACAGTGATCCCACCCAGCTGCTCAGTAACTTGAACGCCACCAGGGATGGAGCCTTACCAACTTTTGGGTTCTTTCAAGATCTTTCCCAGCCACAAGTGACTGGAGAATACTTTTGTTGTTGATTTCAGTCACCCACTTTAACCGCTGATCCTGCATTTATCTTCTTGACACTGCTTTTTAGGTGTTTTCTCATTAGGATCTTTTCCAACACTTCCCTAACCCAGCCATGACTCTCTGTTAGGTAAGCATAAATCAATTTATGACAAATAAGAATTGCTGCCTGACTTTGGCTGCACTTAGAATTGATTAGGGATCTTGTGTGGGTCAATGAAACAGGAGTCTTTTGCATTCATATACTCACAGATAGATAGTAAAATGCTCCTGGCCAGTGATTGATGAGTGCTCTGAGCTAAGGTCTGTAGCTAAGGTGACTCTTTAACATAACACTGACTCAATTATCAATCACGTAGGCAGTGCGTGTAAAGGAGGGGCAGGGACCTGTGCCCTTCTTTGAGGACTCATCTATCAACTTTACCAACACAGAAGCTTAACCTGAACATGTCAAACAGGTCTCAGTCGACACCCCAAGCCACTTAAAGAAATATTTACTGTAAAAGGTGATTCACTGCATTCTGCCCTAGAAATTGCTGAATAATCATCACAAATAGCTCTAACTGTACTGCCAAAAATCAGACATAAGTACTTGATAGATGGGTATTATCCAAACTGAGCAGGCAAAGCTAAGGAGCACTTGTAAACAGAAGTCTATCAGCAGCAACAAGCCCAAACCAATTGGGGAAAGCCCATTTGACTCTATTTAGCCCAGCATTTTTTGCATATCAGTTGTCAAACATCTTCGGTCTGCATTAAGGAGGAAACAGCATCCAGACTTGCCTTTGTTTGCTGAGGTACCACAGGCAGCAGTAGCTTCTGGCTGTGTGGTAGCCCACAGATGAAAAAGAGGGCAATGCTTCCATCTGCTTCTTGCACCACAATCCTTTGCCAAATTCAGACCAGGAAACAGCGTCAGCATTTTCTGGCTGCGAGGATCCATCCATCTGTTTCAGGTATTTTCCCTCCTGCCTTGGGAACCTACTTTACTTTGCCACATCTGCTTGCCAAACAGTGTGTCTTATGCTGGAGTGTAATCGGGGGGTAAACAGTGGAAAGTGCCCCTTATGGTCCACCCAAAAGTGTAGGAGAGTGCTTGCTCAAAGGCTTCTGTTATACCTCAGGAAGATTTAAGCTAGTGGACCAAACATGCAGTCTCCTTGTTTATTTTCAAAGGTAGAAAATACTATAGGTTCCTGGGTGTTTTTTCCCTTCTTTATCCAGAAAAAAAACACTTTCTGATAAAATAAACCCTCTATGAAGTTGTTTTCCAGCTGTAAGCTACACCGATACCACGTCAAGTGGGAGGTATGGTCTTGTTTTCCAGCCAGATTTTGCAATAAGCTGCTACTTTCCATTACTCTGATGCAAGCTACTAATTACTAAACCTATACACTTGTTTTCCTTTTGATACAGAGCTGCCATAGCAAGCTGTGATGGAATTTATTAAGCTTGGAGAGCTGTAAAGACCTATGAAAAGATGAAAAAGAAATACCTGTAGCATAAAGATGAGCTAAAAGGTGAATGACAATTCACATGGAGATAGAGATAAGCAAAGCAGATGAGGAGGAAATTTATCTCCCCACCTTATGCAAATTTGCAAGATCTTGAAACATTTATTTTTTTCAAAGTTTCAAAGACTAGAATCAAAATCTCAACATTTGCAAGATGCAGATCAACAGAAATTAATACCTAGACCAAATCAGTTTTCTTTATATGACATACAATTTACTATATAAATCAACATACAATTTTGTACAAAAAATTTTGAATATCTGTAGCAAATTCTCTTTGAGAACCCAATCACATTTCTCAATGTGCATTTTTTTCTAAGCAATAAAGACATGCTACTGTCTTTATTTTATAGAAAACTTTAGTATTGGAAACCTTTTCATCCAGTGTAGCAGAAATTAGACTTTGGTATCATATATGCCCTTATAAAAACAATAAACTTCTGGGTGTTCCTGTTACTTCAGGTTCTCTGAAAAATTTGATGTTAGGGAGCCAATAGGCTGAGTTTTACCCTAATCCAGTCCCTTGAAGGAGGTGATAGCATAGCAAAATAAGTTAATCACATGGACTTCAGAGCTTGAGATGAGCTATCAAGCCTTCAAGCTCTTCTAGAAATTGCTACAGAGGTTTTCTCTCCTTGTATTTGTGGAACGTCACAAATATAAATCCATTGAAAAATAATGCATTACCCTCTTAAGTCTTTTATAAAACTAACTCACCGTGGCCTGGTGACACCAAGGGACTGAGAAACAGGTAAAACTTCTAAGTGTGGGATTTTTGCTGCAGGAAACACAGCCAGGGGAGAAAAAGGGCATGGCAAAGCTCCATAGGATTTGAGAAATGGACCTCATGTTCACTTTGAAGTCCTGGGAGATAGGGGGGTGGAAGATCAAGCACTAAAACTTCCGACACTCAGTTTCACCTGAGACTTGGAATCGTCAGTAATAATTTAATCAGAGAGGAATGTTAATTAAGACTTCAGGCCCTACGTATAGATGCTAATTAATTACATCTGTTGATTAGCATTTTGCTGTATTGAACATGTAGCAGCCAGGGCAAATTCTACACTGAAATGCCACGTGTAAGATAATTCAGGTCTGTTATGAGCAGGGTTGTGGATGGGCATTGTGGTGGCTCTGATTTAAATAAGCTTGTTCTGTTCCCTAGAAGCCAGACCTGGATCAGTTTGCTTATTCCTGGACCACGTGCTGAACTCAAGGAGAAAGGGATAACAAATGAAAAGAGAGAAACTGACCCACCACTATGTGTGCACTGGTGGATGCATCCCATGCTAGTTAACTATACAAGTACTGGCTGCATAGTAGTGAGAGCAGAGATGAAGTCTCAGTTCTGCCTGGAACAGCTGCCATATTGCAATTAGTCTAGTTTTTTGGGGACACATTCTTCTTTTAATTGAGGGGCAAGAGATGTTAGGGACAATGTCTGTCTTTCTGTCTTGGTAACGTATATGATAACCACCAATTGTTTGGCTCTTTATAAAACCATTTGGTGTCTCAGGAATAAATTTTGCCAAGGTTCAGACACTCCAACATTGCTATTGAATTCCAGTGAATTACTGAAATGTAGGAATTTGAAAGAGCTGTCAGGAACCAGCTGCATTTATGACTGAAATAAAGATATCAAAGCTCAATTCTTTAAAAACATCTAACAAAGCTGTTGAGAAAATGAAATAAAGTTGGATCATTAATTCCAGTAGAAATAAAAATCAGCATGGATTCTTACTTCAAGCTTCAAACAAAATGTGAGCCTCTGACTTTAAAGAGGTCTGGTTGTGTTTAGGGTGAGTTATGCCAATCCCATGGCTCACTATTAACAGTTTTGGAGACAGTCAGAAGATCATCAGTATGTCTGCTGAGAGAACAAAACATTAGTAAATACCTCTAGCGCTCCTTTTGTGAATTACATAATTAATTAAACAAACCACAGTCTAGTGGGAGGACTGTTTCTGTTTAATTAAACAAGCACTAGTGATGTCATGAACATCAGTGATGTCATGACCTTCCCAAAGTTATGACAAAACACCCAGGAGTTCAGCTGTGGAAGAGCTGATGAGATATCAGAAGGTCAGTGTAAGCCAACTTGCAATATCCTTGGATTTCCTCGTTGCTGATTAAAGCCACAAGTAGATCCTTTATCCACAAACAAGTTATCTGCCTCTTGTTCTTGTTTAGTCAATCACAATAGTACAGGTACAACAAAAAATGCGTCGGTAACTGATCTCTAACTCAAGAGGTGAATTTCTCAAGTTTGCCTATAGCAAGGGATGGTTTTCTGCCACCCACACATTGTTTTGCTTATGTGAAACAAAAATCTGACAAGCTTTCAAAAAGCTCCACCTCTGATTCTCTCGCTGTTAATCTCATCATTGTTAACACAGAATGGCTGCGTGCCGAGGCCAACAGCTTTCTGTGCTTCACTTTGTTCTGAGCCACACCTGCTTAACCACCAGTAACACAACTAGTTAAAACATAATAAAATGGTATTAAATGCACGTTTCATATGTGTTGATAGGTATGGAAGGACAAGTTCAGCTTTCTTTTCCCCCCCCCATTCTCACTTCTGAAAGGTTGAAAATGTCAATATTTTTAGTTTATAAGTGTTGTCATTCATGAAACTTCACATCTGTATTTAGTCTCCCATTCCACTATATTTTTTTTTCTAGTGGAAATGCAGATTGATTAACAGTTTCAGGCAGGAATTTCGTGGCAACATGTAGTTAAAAGAGCATGGACAGCTTTCAGACCTTTTCTACAGGAAAATATGAATCAAGATTATACTTATGTCTGTTGACTATCATCCTTAGTACTCAACATCCACTCTTTTATTTTTCCCACTGCTTAGTCTTTTAGTCAAGAATATCAGATCATCCCTATTGCTTGGCAACTTGCGAGTATATTTCAATTCCTATGGGAAGAATTTATTTCCACTTTCCTGAGAATGAATAAAAATTGCTCAGGGATAAAGAAGTGGAAAACCAAATAACACCTCTTCTAAAGAAAAAGAGATTTCTCAAGGCTAGAGGGTGACTCTCATTTCCAGTAAAGATGAACTATGTACCAAGTGAAACATATTGCAGCTCTGAGAAAATGCTGTGTATTAATTCTTCCTTCAGGAAATCCCAATTTGTGTTGCCTGCTGATGGCATATTTAGAGTTCATGACCAGCAAGAGACTTTGACTGGGGTGAAAAAAGGTCATTGTCTCTTTTTACCAGCCAGACATGAAAATTACCAACATATACCTATTCCTACTAACAAAGTCATTCAGTTGTTAAAACATGTGAATGTGTGGTGGGTATGGTTTGGTTTTTTAAAGTGTTATGACTTTCTTTTTCTCTACTGATCTGCTTCCCTCTTCCACAGAATCATAGAATGGTTTGGGTTCCAGGGACTTTAAAGAATCCATAGTTCAAATGCCCCTGGCCATGGCCAGACACACTTCCTTCAGCTGCCTGCTGCAAAATACAGCTGTTGAACTGCATATTCATTTTCCTAGTTCAGTTCACAAGTAAGAAGGTTGCAAGGATTTTAAGCAGTGTTGAGGAAATAAGATGTCGAAGTTGTTTTTCAGTACATGGAAAACACAGGAACCTGTAGAGCAAGTGATGTGTTCCAAATCAGGCTCATATCTCTGTGGGAACCGAGCTGGCAAATATTCCGTGGTTATTCCTAGGAATACTATCCAAAGACATGCTACAGTCATGCCAGTAGAAAGCAAAAGACTGCGTGGAGACCTCAGGTGTACACAGCAAGGCAGGTGGAGGTTAGGTAACACATTGATACGCTGAGGAATTAAATAATTACCTGGTAATCAGGAGCCTTGTAAATCACTATCACACAGGGGATGTAGTGCCTGCAGGACTGTGGTTTTGTGCCTGCCTCCTGCTCTGTTATCCCACATATACACAGCATACAGGTGGGCTGAGAGGGGCTGAGATCACTCCTGGAGGTCCTGCACTCTGTCTCCAAATGTTGTTTTGTGAGCCTGGGAGTCTCCCACAAGCTTGGCACCCAGTGACCCCCCTGTGAGCACTTACCTGAAATTCACAAAGAGGGTTACTTCCATAGAATCACAAAATATACTGAGTTGGAAGGGATCCACCAGAATCATTCAGTCCAGCTTCTGGCGCTGCATAGAACCATCCCTAAAAGTCACACCATGTGTCTGAGAGTATCTAAATGCTTCTTGAGCTCTGTCAGGCTTGGTCTGCCCTGAGCACATATACACAACAACCCAGAGGTCTGCCTGAGGTCTTCCCCATGCTCAAAGCCAGTGGCTAATACAGTCTGATGACCTCCAGCAGCACCAGCACCTCTGAAAAGGTCATATGTGATGCTAAAATGCACTTAGGACTTCCCTGCCCTTGCTGAAAAGGGCAGTGAGGGACTGAATCAGATGTCTCAAACATCTTGCTGAAGGACCTGACATGCTGGTGAGCAACCATTGGTAAAAAATATGTCCTTTGGAATGTTTGAAATGGAAGATGTTGAAAGGAAGGGAAGCATCTTAAGGAAGTTGATGCAAGGAAGGGGAGATCCTTAGCATACAGCCAAAATAAATTTTTAATGGTAAAATAATGGACAGATCTGTGGAAAGGTGAGACTTGAGTGTTTATTTATAGCCATTTTAATCATATTATTGTGAATGGGAGGTCTGAATAGCATGCAATCCTTACCAGCTCAAAATCCACTGCGGCAGAGTCCACGAGAGAGGGAAACAGGATGGTGGGCTGCAAAACCCATGTAAGTTGTGGATAGGGGCAGAGGAAAGAAAGGAGGATTTGACTGGAGTAGGGACTATCAGTAAATATTTCTCTAAAAATATAAATGAAGAGAAATACAGCAGATAAAAGACAGGGTTAGTTACAGAAGGAAGGTATGAAGGGAATACAGGTCTGGGAGTGGAAGGAAGGAGTGGAAAAGCAGGGGAGGAAGAAAGGTAGGAGGAAGAGAGGGAGGGAGTGTGGGAGGAAGGGAGGAGTGTATATGTTTAGTGTTCAGAATGTAGTTCACTTTAAAAGTGCTCTGTTTTGTAGGTTCCAGAAGAAAAAAATTAGTTTGTTTTTACTTTTATGTCAGTTTACTTCCATGACATGAAGACGGAGATTGTTCCATGATGCCATTTACAGCCAAGTACAAAACCAGCAGAAATAAGCTGAGGGCACTGCAGATGTACAGAGCAGCAAATAAGTTTTCAACAGCAACTAACTGAAAAATTATGCCCTTGGAAACCTATAGGAGACAGTAATTGCATCCTACTGGGTAGACAGGACAGTGATGATAAGCCACTTATCTGGTCTAAATATTCTTGATCTATTTGCTCATTATAAAGGGGGAAAAAAAGCAAGAAAAACAAAAACAAAAACAAAAAAAAGCATGTCTCTACACGAGTGCAACTTTGCTTCTATTTCTGCTCAATGTTGTTCAAAGGCAAATGGGTTTGTCCTGTTGGACCTACAGCCATGGTGTCTGCAGCTACTATTTTTGCTGCAATCTGGGAGTCTTATCCATGGCAGCTCAGGGTTCATGATGTCCTAGGGTGGAAACTGCTCCTTTGGTTAGAGACAGGATGATCCATGTGTACTCAGGTTCATATCTTTTGTGCCCTCCAACAGAAGTATTTCTTCTATTCTTCATTTGTTTCTCGACTTTCTCTAAAGTGAGTAGTTCCACGCTAGTTTGGTCATGTTTGTTCCTTCGTGGAAACATGAACAACCTATTTTACATATGGACTAGGTGGTCAGGTGGGAAAGAAGGCATAAACAGACCTTTCTTCAAAGCATTTCCTGGGATATAGAGGCTATTTGCAGACTGTGTGTTTTATAAAAAAAATAAAAATTAAAAACCAGGCAAGTATGTATGAGATTTGCAACTTGAAGAGGAGCATGGTTCAGCTGTGCAACTCAGCTATTTTACAATGCTTCTTCAAACTGAACCAGCTCTGAGCCACCTGTGTTGGTGCTGTACACAGGTTCAGCAAGTATGGATTGCTTGTAGTGGCCAAGGACACGGATGCTGGGGCTGTGTTGGGATGCGTGTCCACAGATTTTTGGAGCCTTGCCTCCTTCCTCTGCCTGTGGCAGTGTGAGAGGCTCCTAGCACAGCTGGTGGAACTTTGCCATTCCCCCAATACCTCCTCAAACTGTTATCAGATGGAAACACTACCTTTGTGACAAGATTTGGTATAAGAAATGTTTCCTTTGTGGAGATGTTCAGACTTTTTTTAAGACTTAAAATTAATGTATTTTTAACCGATACCTGTGTTAGGAGCTTTTTATCTTTTCTTTTTTCATTTTTTTTTCCTTTTTTCCTTTTTTTTTTCTTTTTTAAATCTACCTACTTTCTACGTAGAATTGCTTTCATAACAGTCTATAACCAAAATAATCAGTATTAAATAGCCAAAGGGGATAAAAGTAAATAACCAAAGGGGTAGAAGTAAATAACCAAAAGAACCATCCTATATTTCACTCTATTAATAAAGCTGCTTCTTCAATGTCCTTTCAAACCGGTGGTTGTGGTAGGCGCAAAGATGTAACCTGTTCATTTACAGAGCAAAAAGCATTTTGCCTATCACATGTACTTGAAATTATTATGCAAACACTTTTACTACACAATATCTTCCTTAAAACCAAGACTTACACAGACTATAAAATCATACAGAATTAATCAAGTGGGAAAGCAGAGATTTTTCAACTAAATTAATCTGACTTTTTAAAAAACATGTTTATTAATACAGTGTCACAGTGAGCTTCTTCATTTCCTGTGAATGCATGTAACTTTGTCTGTAAATCTAGACAGTTGCTACTTCGTGATCATTATTTGATCTAATCTGTCATTGCAAACAGCAGTAGATCAACAGCTTACAGAGAAGACAAATATAAACAAAAATAGTCAGAGCTCTGGGCTTTGCAAGGAAGTCTCCAAAATGAGCCAACATGGAAACTGGTCTCTGCCTGCCAATGCACCAAGAGCCCACAGGTCATTGAGGTGTTGAGCATGAGGCTGCTTGCTGATCAGCAAAACCTAGAAGCTTCCTTTCCTTTCCAAAATTAATTGTTGTAGACTCCAGTTAACAGACAGAGAAGAACAAAAACACTGTGTAACTCCTGGTGAGGAGTAGCCCTGTCTGGTACAGGGTGGATTTGCACTGCCTGGCCACATCTCCCTGCTGGGCAGGTGCTGGCTCCTGGAGAGAAAGGCAGGGCTTCACTCTAGTTATTAAACTGGAAGCTGGCTGGTATCACGATCTTTGTGTTGTGTTTAGCCTGATCAAGTTGGACAGATGCTCAGTGATCGCTCCTTTTTAATATCTTTCCTGCACGTCCCCAAAAGACACAAATGTGTCTCATCCCCTGTGAAATGTGGAGTCTGACAGCATGGGGTGCCCACATACTGGCAAATGGCCCTCATTCTTTCCATGGAAATAAGCAAAAAGGATTCCAGTGACTCTGAGGATAAAGTACTCTTGTGATTTTCTTTTTATAACATTTTCTTTCTCTTTGACATGTGATATGTGGCAAGAGAAAGTAGAGTATTACTTTCCCTTTTCTTTTGTCTGACATAAAATTGATTTGCTTTGGCTTTCCATCTACATTCATAGCTGAAATTTCAGAAGGAAAATGCAAAAAGCAAACCAGTGTAGAAAAGGAAAACAATAATAAAAGAAGAAAACAAAGACTGACACATGCCCAAATCAAGCTCAGGTACAGTCATAACTGGGGATTATTAATAATTAACTCTTCTGTAAGACAGTACATGAACTTTGCATTGACTTTGAAGGAAGTTTCAGTCTGTAACTCTGGGTAGTCATGCTGGAGAGGGAGATACTGGGAATTCTGCTCTGCCATTGTGGCAGGTCTCCAGCAGAGCTCTTCAGAGATCCAGGAGCCACAAGGGAAGATGATGCTATGACACATGGCTCCAAGAAGCCACAGTACATTGCACCATGGCCACTAGTCTTGCTCTGGAGATGCTGCTTTTGGCAGAGAAAGCTCATAGGAAGATGCACATTATTATTTCCTTCTGAAGGAGCAGTTATGTGGTCTACAAAGTGCTCTCACTGAAGAGCTCTCGAGTTGTTTGGCACTACACCAATAGCAGTGATCTTACTTTATTCCAACACTACTGAACTATTCCTATTTTCTTGTACATATGTGAAACAAACAAACAAACAATAACAAAACCCCCTCAAAAAAACTCACAAAAAATCCCTCCACAAAAAAACACTACCCACACCCAAAAAAGAAAATAAAAATACTCAAGTAACTGCTTTCCAAAACCAGCTTATTTTTCCCATCTCCAAAGGAGAATTAGCAGAAATATCACTGTCGTTCATTGACTATTAAAATTTTGGCTAAGTCAGACATAAATTTTTGTATCTAATTCCTTATTATAACCAGACCATTTTCCCAATAGTGTTAAGTAATCAGTGGTAAGAACTAGGGGTCAGCAGGGATAACAAGTTCCTTATCAGCACACATTTGAAATCAGGTCACAGCCTTTGAACCTTGAAGTTTAGAAATGAGCTGTTAATATCGTCCCTGAAGGTCAGGAAGATATTCTGTGTAATGACAAGATTAAATGAAAAATAAATTAAAAAAAAACCAAATCCCCCCAAAACAACTGAAATAATAATTAGTCAGTAATTGTAAACTTTGACCACATTTTCCCTCCATTTGTTCAGATAAGATGGACAGAGGACCACTTTGAATTCTGCAATGATAATTACCCTTCTGTCTTTGAAAGGTTGCTCATGGAAAGCAAATCCACACCTTGAGATGAGTGTTAGCTGTGGGGAAGTGTTCACTGATGGTGAAAAAAGTTCATTTGATGGCAAATATTGAGACTATTCAAGTGAGGCTTGAGCACCAAGAAGGTCCTATTGGTCAAAATGTCTATCTGATTTGCAATAATAGAATCAACACAAGAAACTGAAAAGTCCTGCTTCTAAAAGCTAAATATTGAAGGTATATAAAATTAGCAGTGTTGGAAAAACTGTGCTTCTAACAGATCTATTTCCAAAACTATATTGATCAGGTAAATAGGTCCTTAATGCCTGATTCCTCTCTCTCTCTGATGCATGGTTTTTAAACACCTAGAAATTTTGAAGGGCAAACTGGTATATTTATTGGATGGTAGTAAAATCTCCAGTGAAAACCTAAGCAACTGCTAGTTTCCCTCAATTATATACAGCAAACATTTCTGTGGTGTTTAACAAGTTTGATTGATTAGGTAAAACAATGTCCATTTCTGGAATCATTGCTCCCATATGGAGGTTTTTAGTGTTTACTTCATAAACCTTTTCCTTTCTTTCTTATTTCATCATTTTCCCACAAAGATTTATAATCAAGTTATAAAATCAACTTGGGAAGAATTTTTGTTGTTTGATTTCTGGTCCTAGCATAAAAAAAAAACCACAAGGTTTACTATTACGAACTACAATATGATATTGCCAATAGATTAAAACAATGGAATAATGGACATGTGAGATGATGATGATCTGAAAGAAATAGTTCCTCATGTCACTTCCATTAGCAATGCAGTATTATTCCATGCAGCACATATTTAAGAAAATGAAATTTAAGAAACTATTAGAAAGTGAGGATATGTTAGTGGTCTAATCATCACAGTCAAAATATTTAGATTCCATCACTTGACAGTCTTGGCAAGGTTATGTCAAGCTGTAACCTATCTTAGATAAATAAACAGACTGTGATACATGCTCAGTTTGGATGACATCTTCAGCTGGTGAAATTCAATGGAATTCACGATCTGGTCTTCTGCAAATTTTTATGGTTTTGGAGGGTTTATTTAAAATGGAGTGCTAGGCTTGTAAGGTGGTTGTGGTGTGAAAAATATTCTGATGATGCTGACAGAGGAACAGTCTGCTTATCAGTGGTATATAGCACTCTCCTTCCTTTGGCTAGAACTGAATTTGGAGTCATACAATGACTACGGTAAGCAAAACACACTTCTAAAATATATTGTTGCTCTGGTATGACAATTTGATTTAAAAAAAAAAAAATGCAAAAAATGTCTGAAATGTAGTTAAAACCTCATTCATGTATTGTGATCATAGTGCTTTATACTGTGTGCTTTAATGTTACTAAACACAGATGACTCCTTGCTTCAAGATACAAATAGTTAACTTGCAGAAAGTTTACTTCCTTGAGAAAAATGAATGCACAGTCCCTTGGACTATAAGGCTCCCTTGCAGTGGTATATTTTATTCCTCAGTTTTACTTAAGTAGTAAATTGATTTCTTCAAAGATGGTATCTTTAATTATGAGATACATATGGGAATGTTTTATTAAAGATCTTTGTAGGGAGAACAAAATGATCCATATAATTGGTTTTTATTCACTGATTCTGGCAACTTCTCTTTCTTTTATTGTGTGCAAAGCACAAACATATCTAGATATTCAGTCAAGCCAGTTTCTTCCTTCACTCCCTCTTCCGCTCAGTGTTCAGTAGTCTGAATACAGAATTCAACAACAGCAGAGCCAAAATCAGCTCAGACATAAGGACAAAAGAGCACTCAAGAAGGAAAGAAAGAAGCAGGGCTGAAGCCACTTTGGCTGTGTGTTACTGCAGAGAATAGATCGGCACTCCGGCTTGGACACACATTTCAGCCTTGCAGAGATAACCCTAATGTCCTAATGCTGCCTCTGTGCTCACCCATAAGAGTCTGGAGCCCATGCTTATCCACCTACCATGAAGAGACCTGTGCATATCTGTGGCAAAAAGCTGTGCTCTCCTCAGTGTGAGACGAGAACATGGAGCAATAGCTCTCAGAGTGAGTGGCTGAAGCACAGCTGTAGCTTTGGGAAGAGGGCTATATATGTCCAAAGCACTATTTTGGTCCTGGTTACAATCCCTTCCTCACAGAATGCCTTCTTGGCAGTTGCCTGTCTCAGTTCCTCACAAATGATGTTCCTTGGCATGTAGTTGCTGTCACACAGATTACCGTGAGCACCTTGAGCTCGATGATGCAGGATAGCAGCCCCAAAAACTGTGAAGTGAGAAGAGGGGAAAACTGGAGAAGGAGAGTGATAACCTTGGTCTAGATATTTTTGCTTCTTTCTTTTACTTGCACAAGCTAAAAAGGGCAGTACAGGATAAGCAAAAGTGTTGCCAGCTTCTTAATTATACGAGCTGTGCACCCAAACTTTCATAAGGCAGGAACCCCAGTCCCAAAATGCACACCTCAGCATGCTTTCCAGGAATCCCAAGGACCCAGAGTAAAATAAGTGAAGTGATGATAGGAAAAGGCACATGTATGCCTCTGGATCTTGATTTATAGACTTTTAGCACTTTCCCTTGCAGATGCAGTTCAGATTAGTGAGGAACTTCTGCCGTAGCCCAGCTCTCTCATGGAGATGACCTTAGAATGGAATCCACAGCTGAGCTGCTGATGGGCCCCTGGCTTTTCTGGTCACTGCACAGTTGCAGCCAATGCATCACCTTCCTCTCAGAGCCCTGATCTGCTGGGGGCAGCCTGTCAGGGGATATTCCTGCCAATGGGGCTGGGAAGGCACAGGGATGACAGCATCATGTGGAGCCTGGGATGGAGGAAGAATCTTTGCTGAGCTTAAACGAGGAGCTTGCAGCAAGCTGACCAGTAGAGAAAAGTCCAAGAGAGAACAGGGAAATCCATTTTTAGAAGTAACCTTACCACAGCTTGTAACGAGTGTCCTGGGTTTTCCTCTGAGTCACTGAGCAGTCAAAAGCTGCTTTGTGCCGTGCGTGTCCCCAGCAGCCTCTGTGGAGCTTCCCTTGGCTTCAGACAGTTAAATCGGATCTCGGCACAGCATGTGTGGTGCATTCCTGTGGTCATCTCTGCATTCATGTATCGCCACAAAATATTTGGTGGAGATGCCAGCTGTCTACTGGAAGGTGCTGTGACGATGTGCATCCACCTGCTGGGATTTAGAGTTAGCACAGATGATCATCACCCTCCTACAGACACCAGTTCCCAGCAAACAGCTCCAGTTTTCCACCTCCTAAATGTTTTCTCTGCAGAGATGGGACGATCTGTTTCACCAGAGCTCTCTTTGGCCTGCAATCAACAACAGTTTAAAGTTTCAGTATGTTTATTCTTTCATTATTTTTTTCCCCTTACCAGGATATAACAGTAGCTTATTTAAAAAAGAAAAAACAAGCAACCAACAGGCAATCTAAATAGTTTTTAAACAAAAGCAGTGTGTCCTAAGCACCACAGTTCCTTTGTTAACAAACTTAATTCTGCTTATTAACCTAATTCTGTTTACAAACCCAGTTCTATTATAATACATGGTCTACAAGGATAAATGCCACTGCTTTCCAACTGGCCATTCTGCTCAACTAACCCCATGAGAAGTCCTCTGCAGCTGTGATAAAGAAATCATAAGGTCCAAGGCTGAAGCTGATGGCTCCATGATTGGGCAAAAGCAGTCTGTGTGCTATGCAGCCCCTGGGTGACAGACTTGTGTTCAATTTGTTATGGAAGAGGGTAGGTGGCCTGCTGCACCCAGGGAATCCCAACACACAAAAATTGCAGCAGATTTTCACATGAAACAACAAAGCTCATATGCAAAGCTCACTGAAGGGTTTTACTTCTCATATAGGTCACTCTTTGGGAAGAAAGAAACTAGTTAAATCCCAGCTGAACACTTAACCCATTGGAAAAAAAACCCCATGGGTCTATTCTCCTCCATCTCTTGAGCTTCATCAAAGTGTTTCAACTTTGGTTATGCTTTTGATGAGAAAATGTTTAAAAATATACATGGAACAGTGCTGTGGAGGTGAATTCTCTATTCAGTGGACGTAAACGCTAAGATTGGGAAGGCTCAGGTACATTTTCAGTAGACCTTCCATCCTCCAAGTTATTTCATTCTTCTTGAAAAGAGTTACTGGGACTTCTTTGCAGGTTTTGGTGTCTCTGGTGAAACTACAGCTTCTAAGAAGCAGCTTTGTGTTCCTAAGGGTCTAGAAACCTGGGAAACAATTGTCTTCTCTGCACTAAGATGACTATAGTGTAAGGGCAGGGGAGACTAGAGGCAGTTTTGCAAGGTTTTCCTGATTCAACCAGCAGACAATCCCTCTGGCTTCGGATCTGAGTCAGAAATACTGGATTTTCACCAAAACAGGGGTCAGCAGGTGAATAATTCTGCTGGAGGGAGAAAACCAGTGCTCATGCGTGTGCCTCATAGGTGAATATCTCACGTATTTTTAGCAGCTGCTCTAAATGGTTTCTCCCATGAATGATGATATTGTGATAAGGTGCACTAGCAAACAGGGTTTCTGTTTACACTTCTCTAAAAAGAGGGCCAGCGCTGCAGTGTAAATTTGAGAAAATAAGGTATGTGTTTATACTGCCTTACTGATTAAATATTTGGTGGCATATATAATAAAATCTATTTTCCTAGAGCTGTGAGACTTGACATGTGCATTTGTTTGAACTTTTGGGGCATTTCTACCATAATCCCTCAAAACAATACAAGGGTATTCAGAAGACTATGACTCCCTCAATTTGCAGAATTATTCAGGGTTCAAGTAGGAACAAACCAAATCTGTTTTGCAACCTGATACTATAAAAATTCCTTTGCTGTTTTGCAGTGGGCAGAAGATAAAGTGCTGAGTCTTAAAATTGTTCAATGTCCCACCTGAGCACAAGTATAATGGAGATTCAAGACATTCAGCTTCTCTCTAGGGGTGTGGTTTTCTTAAAAGTTGTGCTATTTCTCATCAAATATTTACAGTGCTGTGATCAATGTGGAAGTGTCCTGTGAAACAGCACTCAGGTGTAGAAGGAAGAAACCAATTTATAAATAGCATCCAGTATTTTTGGAAGCTCTCCAGGACCTGGCCCTGGGGTTGTTGTATGTTTTTAAAGCACAGCATATTTCTTCAAATGAAGAATCAGAGCTACTACTGCATCTGGGTTGAGGTTTGGTTTTATTTTATTTTACTGTATTTTATTTTATTTTTAATTATTTCTTTTGCTGACTTCCATTTTGATTTGGAGTTCTGATTTGGGATGACTACTCTGACTTTGAAGCCCTGAGATGTTCTCCTTGTATGGCATGGAAGAAACTGGTGGTGGGCAAGTCTTCACCCACATCACCAACAGCTGTGGATTAGGGAAACAAAAGGCTAACAAACTTTTGGGTCTTTTTCACATTCCTTTTTTCAGTGGTCATGTGGGGTTCTTTTTGCCACTTGTTTCTTTCCAGTTTGCTGGAGGTTTTTTCCTTGCTATTTTAGTCTTATCTAGAACACTGCTTTTTGTCTGAAATCTTAAATCTTCTAAAATCAAGAAGAATCTGATCAAAAAGCATTCCAAACCCTTTCAAGAAAGTCAGCATGGTTTTTTTGAAATAAAAATTCTGGGAAATGTCCATTTGTTTCCCTTTAATTTTTTTCCCCCAACTCTTGTCAAATTATTTATTTTGCTTCATGAATTAATTTCTTTAATTTCTGAATTCTGCTTAAAATATTAATCTGTAAAAATCAAGAGAAACATATAATTGCAAAATTAAACAAAAAAAAAAGAAAAAGAAGAAAAGGAGATTTTTGTTTTGTTCAAGAAAAGTTGTTTCCATACACACTAAGAAATGAAACACATTTACCCAGGGCTTGATTGAAAGTACTGTCTTTTTCCTTTATATATATGTGTTTCAAAAATTAAATATTTTGATAGAAAAGTTTTTCCCTCCAAAACATCACATCCTTTAAGAGTTACTTGAAACCATTACTCCATTTTTATAAGAGGAAGGGAAGCCAAACATGGCTTTCTATTGCCAGCAGGGATTATTTTGCTTCTTGATTCTTGTTTTAATCATGTGTTGAATTAAATCAGAGGGAAGATAACCTAGTAATTTCTATCTATGTGATATTAAAAGAAAAACACAAGGACTAATTAATTGAAACAGCAACAGAAAGCTTTATTGCATGAACTCAGTAAAAATAATCTGACTGCGTTTAATGAGGTTTCCATCACTCATTGCAATAGTTTGGGAAAATTCATTAGACCCAAAGCTGCCCATTGCTTATTGCATGAAAGGATGAGTGAGAGACACGGTTGCAACACACAGGGCTGAGCAGGGATGAAGTTCCATTCTAGCAGGCTGACACACTGTGGTGTGTGGTTGAGTGTCACAGCCTTATTACTGCTTCTTCCCAAAACTAGGACTAGTAGACTGTATGGTGTGATGCTGGTGGAGAACTCTCTCCTTGATTTATCTCAAACTTAAACCCACTGCCCTAAACTGTCTTAAACTCACTGTCCTAAACTCACTCACCCAGGGTGAACAGAATTATCACAGAAATTGCACTGCCCTAGACAGAAACCTTCTTGCACTCAGCATGATCTGCTGTCTGCTGAGATAAGACTAGCTTAGTTTTTGCTGGACTTTAAGTCAGGCTGTTTGAAAGGGCTTGTAGAACTAGAGAATGGAAAATTCTAGAGAGAGTTTTCCGAACTACAGATAAATTGTTGGCCACAACAATTTAAAATCAATGAGCAACGCACAGTCAAATCTTTGCTCATTAGCTGAACTCAAGACCATTTATGGGGTTTGGCTTTAGAGATGTTTTCTTCACCTCGGACATGACTAGTGGATGAAGCTGACGTTGCATCCACTGGAGGAAGATCCCCATGGAGGAACCTGCTGTATCTGAAGGGAAGGGATTTCTGAGATGACAACAAAACAAGCAGAAATTCTGCATCACGAGCAGCTCATAGGGGTGGTGTTCCTCCCATTTGTTTTTGGCCCCAGTTTGAGTTTTGTATGAAGAGAACACTTAATCCTGCTGGAGAGGGACTGGAAGAGTTGCAACACCCATCTAATACTCTCATTGTGTGAAAGAAAACTCACTCTAAAGCAAAAACAAAGAGAGGGTAGATTGAAATAATGTTTGTGGAGTTACTCAGACCTATACTGCTCTAGGAGAGACTAAGGATTGCTACTGTGAGCCTCACATCCTCTCCTACAAAAATAGGGTAACTTCTCTTTATGTGAAGGGCTAAATATTTCATAAAGTACTCATGGAGCCATTTCCTCTTCTCTTCTAAATATCAGACAGCCCAGGAGCCTCTAGGAAAAAACACATCTCACCAAGCTGTAAGTGGTGCTTGGGAGCAAAATTGAGTGTAGGTAGGTTGCACTTCCAGGCTGGTGCTGATGTAATAAAAAGATAGTGAATGAGGTCAGGTGGCCTTGGTAGCACTGAAGTATTCAAATAGTTCTACAACATACTTACAATATAATTGGTCACTCATTTCCTTCCTGATGCCTGCTGAAGTTGGCTGGTGCTATTTGCTTTCCTTACAGCTCTATGACCATCAAATAACAGAAGCCACGCAGGCCTTTTAGGGAGCTTTTATCACAGAATAAATCATAATGAGGGGAAGACTTTGAATAGCATAGGGAAAGAGGGGGGGAAACACAGTGTAGCTCTTTTTCTTGCTGTTGGAAACACACAGAGAATCTCCAGGCAGGCAGGGCTGTGTCACAATAAAGCAGGTTCCAGCACACTGGTGTGCTCACAAGTTCATATGCATCCTGACATTAGCAATCCTCCACTAACATAATTTCGTGAGAAACATCTGGTCGGGCTACCTAATGCCAATATTGATTCTGGCCTCACCTTCCCTGCACAGAATGGATGAACCTCGTATGCCATTTGTTTCTTTTTCGTCAACATGGTACTGTACATATTTACTTTCTTCCCTTTCCCCTCCACCATCCAAGCCTGCTAAACAGCCACTGAATCATCTTTTCTTTCTTTTTTTCTTATTCTTTTTCTTTCTTTCTTTCTTTCTTTCTTTCTTTCTTTCTTTCTTTCTTTCTTTCTTTCTTTCTTTCTTTCTT
>JAWMRD010000085.1:6407589-6451025 GCA_035584875.1 Syndactyla subalaris | reverse complement strand
GGGTAAGGGGACGGGGAAGGGGAAGGAGAAAGAGAAGGGGAAGGAGAAGGAGAAGGGGAAGAGGAAGGGGGTTCCATCCTTCAGTAAAGGAAAAACTGTCTCTTTCAGGCCACATATGCAAATAAACATACTTAGTTCCTCAGTTGTATGACATTTTAAAATAATATTAATGGATTTTCTGTTAATTTGAGAGAACATGCTAACCAACACCCCCTCCTCCCCCCAAACGAACACCACCACACTCAACAACTGGTGAAATCAGATGACTAAAACGTGGAAAATTAATAATACAAATTTTGTTCACTCTTACTATATGGACTTAAATAAGCACCTCAGTCTCAGGATGTAATGGGAAGTTAAACTTACTTTGCCTGGTATAAAGAGTGTGAAAGTTTTAACTTGCAGGTTGTTTATTTAAAAACTTATATTCTACTTCCTGCTGTATTGCCTGGGTTACTACTGGTTGTGTTTTGTTGTTTTATTTCTCAAAGGGAGATTTAGTATTTTGAATAAAAGGGAAGAATTAATATTTTTAATAATTTCATTGTTTATAGAATAAATAAGTTACAGCAGTGAAAAAATCATCCTCAATATATGTATGACAGAGTGTATGTGTGTGTTAACCGTCAACAAAATAATTTTGACATTTCTTTGTTTTTCAATGGAAATGGTAACTAAACTGAAATGATTTCTCTTTTAGAGTGATAATAACTTTCATTGTAGCTTATTATTCATTGTATTCTGTTGTTTAGATGACTTTTAAGGTTGTTATGTTTGAGCAAGCTAGACAATGACTCAATTCAGAGAATTGTATTTCATATATCATCTTTCCTCACAAACGTTGTGAAAATTTTACCTTAACTAGAGATCTGAAATTTACTTTCTGAAAATACAGGTCCCTCCTCAGGAAATCATCATGAATTGATCATTCTAAAATCAATTAAGTGACTTGTACTTAAAACAAGAATGCACTCCAGCACTTTACTGGCCTGTAAGAACTCATATGTACTTTTCATTTATGTTCACAAAATAAATGTACCAAAGAAAAAAAAAAGTATATCAATGTGAAATTCCCTCACTGACCTTGAGGATGCAAAGTTATGCTCTTCTTCATGATGTTCCCCAATAGCATAAGCCAGTCTTAGTGGCCATGAACACATTGGCATTATTTGGTATTTCACTCTACAGTGGGGCTTAGATATCAATGATAGATGGCAAGATCTTCCAGAGGCAAGCTCAGCCCAAGTTAAGTTCTCAACTGAGAGCATTTTGTTCTTGCCAAATTCTGTCATGGCTGTGCTTTTTGAAAAGTTACCCCCTGATTCAAATTCGTGTTTCTGGGAAGGATTCCAGGGGTCTGAGCTGGTCCAGAAAATAATGCCTTCTGCTATGTGCTCTAGCACCCCTTCCATCTCCACCCCCTAAAGAACTGAAGAGGAAAAGTAAAGAATCCCTGAAATTGTTAACATATGAAAGATAACAACTCTGAGCCAAACCCTCAATCTATTTCTTCCTTTGTTAATTATAAAGCAACAGAATAGCTGGCACAAATATCTTGGCTAAATAGACAAGCTGTAAGTCCTATGATAGATGATGTTCTTACACTAGCCAATGCACTCATGTGGTCTGTTTCCTTCCTGCTAGATATGCCTCCTTGCTATAAGCATGTCCTTTATCCAGAGTGTATTTTTAACATTGAACATATTTTTACATTATCCCCATGACTGAGAATAATTATCACTGTAACCCAAGGGAGTAAATGCTAGAATTTCTTTCTCTTTATTATATCACTGCCTTTTTTTTCTTTTTTTTTTCTTTTTTTTTTTTAACACTGTTTCATCATTACCAAGTTTAATTTGTTTTAAAATCTTTAAGGATCTCCTGGGTGGTTGTGATTAACACAAGTCAACGTCATGGAAGCAAATAATTTGTCTGCTTGATAGAATGAAAAATTTAGCTTTTCCAGACTTGAGTCCTTCTGGGTTATAAGATTTGTTGGTTTTGTTTTTAGTTTTGGTTTTGGTTTTCTTGCTTTAGCCATCATTGACCAGTACAAGAGCATATCAAAAGCAGCAGCATTCCTGAGAAATCCCATCTGCATTATTGCTGCACTAGAAGTTGGAGGAGGAGGCTTTCATGTTCTGTGGCTGGAATCTGCCACAGGCGTGGTTTTGGGGCATGACAATTTATGACTATTTCTGAAACAGTGGAATGCTATAAAAATAAACAAAACAAAAAGAGAAAAAAAAAGAAGGCCTAGAAGTTGAATTTTACCATTGTATGAAATAACACTTGAAGCTCTGTTCCGTGTTTTATGCAGGGCTGACTTTTTCAGATGTCTCTAGGCTGAGCAACTCTAGATGGGGTATAGGCAGCCTGCTCTGAATATCAGCTGAAAGAACAAACCTTGCTGTTCTTGCTCTTTGTTTGTTCTGGAGTTTGGATTTAGAGTCTCAGTCAATCATTGGTTTATTTGGAAGTGAGGGAACCAGAAATGCATCTAAGCTCTTGGAGTGGACTGAAAATTGGTTAGTTGGTTGAAGTCCTCATTTTGAAAAAGAATTTGATTCAGTGTGGAGATTTTACACACTGCTGTTCAAGGTGACTCAGGTGTTACCCTACTGGTCCCACACCTCTCTATTTTGTACACTATTAGAAAGTAAACCCTGAACTCTCTTCCTTTAGCAGAGCTCTGTCTTTCCTCTGAGCAGAGTTGAGATTTTACCATACCCTACTTTCCTATGCTGCACAGTCCCAACCTGTTGGTCTAGGATCCACAAATGCACAATGTCAGGCCCTGAATGCTGCAAATTTTGTGAATGAAATAGATTGTGTTTTTCTGGGGGCTGCCCTTAAGGGTGTGACTGTACTCACTGGGCTTTCATGTGAGCTTTAAGCAGTGCATATAAACTGCACAAGAGCTACTGCTTCTCAGCAAGTTCAGCCTTGTGACTTCAGAAGGAGCATCAGCAGTAGAAAAATGATGAGTGTAGTTCCATATTGGTCTTCTTTATTTATGTCATGAGCCCTGCTGTGCCTTAGAGCTGTCTACTGCCACATAGCCCAGCAGCAGTTAGAGTGAATGGATGATCCAAGATCATTGTGTGTCACCTCTTTTTCTCCCATACTTTTACTCAGGACACAAACCCTACGTGGAGAGAGAAAACCCTACCCAAAAAGAAAAAGCATCAGCAAAAGCAGGCTGGGGCCATAGCAGCTGCTGTAAGGCACTATTAGTGATGCCTTAAATGGCAAAGGGAAGTGGACAAAAGCATACACAAGCTCATGTGTGGCAAGACCTTCAATCCATGTATTTCAGTCCACATTTTTGCCTCTTTATTTGACACGAAAGGTTCACATTATGTTACAGAAAACCTGAAAAACTCTGTGTGGGAGGGGCTAGGGTCTATCTATCCGTATAAAAACCCAAAAGTTTAGGCTTCCACTAATTTATCTCCATGAAGCTCCAGAGTTGGCCTTAATTCCTATATCCATGCCTCCCAGACAGGTGAAAGAAATACTCTGAGTTTCTGAAGGAGCTCACACATGTGCTGAAAAAAAATTTTAAAAAGTACAAAAGAATTGTGGTGTATCTTGGAAATTTTTGTCAGTACTTATTGAGTAACAGATTTAGATACATAAGGAACACATTGCATTTAAAAAAAAAAAAAACAGCAAAACAAAAAAACCCAACAAAAGCACAACCAAACCAGACAAATAAAAACCTCACACAACAGAAAATAAGCTGTCTTTATGGGAGAGAAGTTGAGTACATTCTGGCTTCATTTTGCAGTGCAGACACACAGGAATTGATGCATACTTGGAAGATGGCAAAGGTCCCTCTGTTGAGAAAAAGCCATATGGAAAATATTCTTTCTTCACTGCTTTAAATGAAAATACTTTATTTTACAAAGCAAGGGTAAGTGCTTCGCATGTTCTGAGGATATTTAGGGTGTATATATGAAGGACATATCCATGCAGGGCGTTTTGAACTAGACTGAATTGGCTGAAGAAACACACATAAAAATGAAACCCTCCTGAAAACCACCAAGACTGTCTACATTCCTAGAAAACATACATCTGAATTGGATTGGAAGACAGAAGAAATAGCCAAAATCTGAAGGGAAACATCTTTTAGTTCTGTAAAAGAGGAGTAGGTTCCAGCTGAGAACTGCAAATTCACCCACTCCAAATTCCATCCTTTTTTTTTTTTTTTTTACAGAATTACAGCAATAATGCTATCAAAAGCATTTACAGGACTGGGAGGCAGTGTATAAACCTAGCCCTGCCCTTTGTGGAAGCCTCTGTTTGTTCTTGTGGCAATGCTTGGAAAATGGGATGTAACTGAGTTTATTTAAATATCCAGAGCTGAGAGAGGGAGTAGTGCAGTGTCAAGAACAAGCACCTTCACCCCTGCTGTTGAGGGTAGTATCAAGTGGCCAGCATATGAAATAAGAACAAAGAGATGAAGAGCTCCAGAAACAAATAGGAATAGAAGCACTGAAATTCTCCAATGATACTCATATAAGTTTTGTGTATTGGAGTTTTCTCTTTGATTTCCACCCTTGGATTTTAAAGGAAAGCAGTGGGTCCTTCAGTCAGCAGGAAGAAAGTAGAGTTGGAGAAAAAATCAAGAATATCTGTAGTAGCAGAGAGTTTCATTGGGAGTTTTAAGGACATGGGAATTCCAGGGAGGGTGAGACATGGTTTGACCAGACTTAAAGGCTAATTTGCAGCAAACAGACTGCCACAATTGCTGGAATGACAGTCAAGAATGATGCCAGATGAAAATAAATATTTGGTGTGGTGGCAGAAATGAGAGAACACAGTCAATTGTGAGTCATCCTTCTGTGGACACAGATGTAAGGATTGAGCACACAGCTTCACTGAACTCTGTTGCTCAGGGTCTGCACACACTATCCACATCAACTCAGGCACTATTATATGTTACAGCAGAGTGGGTGGAAACTCCTGGTGCTCCCCATGAGCTTCATTTATCACTGTGGTGATGATTCATCTTAATGGGATACAAGTGCAGAAATTCACCCACACAGAATTGTTACATTTACAAAATACTACAACAGAAAGCATGAAATCCAGGAGGCAAAGCATCCATTCATATTCCAATTTGGTTGCTGTGAAGGACATCTGGGCTGTTGCAGAGCAGATTCCATTAAGAAAAGTTAGTGGGGGGGCTATCCATAGAAAGAGACCACATGACTCTACACTGCAGAGACACAACAGCTCTCTAGAGGATAAGTTGCAACCCCATAAAATAGTCAGGGACTGATACAGTAGACTGTGACCAAATTAAAAGTGACCCCAACTCTCCTTTTTCTCTCTCTTTCTTTCTATGCAGTGTACAGCCCATGAAACTTCTGTCACCTCTGTTCTTGCATTGTAACCACGATATGAGTGTCTACTCCAGTTTTTAGGCTTCTCTTCCAGTGTGGTGGTTATTTACATGGACAGTTTAACCCACAGACAAATTATGTAATTTCTAGCAAAGTCAAGCTTATAAATGTGACATTTAAAGATTCAATTCCAGCAATACCAAGAGTCTGAAAATGAAAGAGCTTGCAAAGAAGTGGCACATACTTCCATCAGTATGAATGTCTGCCTGGCTGATGTACTGCATGGTGCCTCTTCAGGAAACTTTTCCAGGAGTCTTTAGAATAGGGCTCTGTTAGGACAAGTCTACACTACTCATTTGAAATATTCCCATGGAGAGACTGGAACAGTGTTGTGTAAACACATCCACATGCATCCAGCAATGCAGGAAAGCCTAATGAAACAGCTCTGATTAGATATAATAACTGGACTCAGTTATTAGCAATAGAATAGCAATAGAATAGAATTAGCAATAGAATAGAAGTTAAGGGTGAGAGGAAGAGCCAGTGAGGGTCTGGTCCTATCTGTCAAGTCCAGTATTCACACACAAAATTATTTTCCTGATGGTTTGATGGTCTTCAGAAAAAGTATTCAAGAGAAATTTTGTTGTGTGAGACATTATATCTAGACCACTTTCAATGCTGTCAGATAGTATAATTTATATTGTTTACAGGTAGAATGTGAAACATTTCTCTATCTGAAAATTAATTTGTTTTCTTCCAGTGGTGGGAGCTGGCTAGTGAAAGATACCTCCTCTTCTTGCAGACTTCATGGGTTTGTTTAGTTCTGCGTTTGTGTGGGGAGGTTTTTTTCTGTTTTAAACTGTCACAGCTACGGAGAATAGCATATTTGGAATGTTCAGAAACATATCTTATCATGACAATACAAGGAGTATTAAGAGAAAGTGGGTTAAGTCTCATGACCAAGGCATGACACCAGGGCATCTCACTGAACCTAGGTTCCTTTTACTGCCATTATATTACCTTACCACTTGGATCATCAGGCTTCACAAGGTACACCAGTGAGCTTTAAATATGTTTTCTATTATGAATTAAAGTCTAATGGTACTGCTCCTCAAAGTTCCTAAAAGAACAAGATGCTGAAGCTTCAGGAAAACCTAGAGGAATAGGTATAGAAATGTGTGTGAATGTACTACCTCTGGGGAACAAAACACAGACCTTGGTCACATACAGCGAGCAGCTCAGAAGTTGGTTAAAAACAGATCTTGCCCCGTTTTGGAACAAAATCCTATGGGAGCCTATTTACTTACAAGGGTAGAAGTTCTAATACCACTCAGATGTTCCACAAATCGACATCTGTAACCAACCACAGAGGGAGATGATATGGTCTACTTGAGAATTCCACTTTAAGAGCAGAGAGAAGAGGTCTAGTCATGGAGAAGCCATATTTTTGGTTATGGACAAGCTATTTTGTCTTTCTGTCTCCCCTGAGGACTTCCCCCAAGTATTCCCCAGCTGTAACAGCCAGCAAAGGCTGTCTTCTATTCCAGGATTTTGAGGCAACACAAGGTCATGGTGGTGTGACTGGATCTCACATCCTGCAAAATAAGTCACATGGATGCTTGTGAGTTCTCTAGCAACTTTCTTTTGGGGCTGGAGCAAACCCTTTAGGCATACCTACAGCATTCCTCCCAAACCTTTTGAGAACTCCAGCTGGAGACAGGATTTTGCTCTGAATCATCAAATAAGGATTTTTTCTTGCACAGGTACAACATACGTGAGTCCAATTGTTCCAATCTTTCCTCAATAATGTAATTAACTTATCTTGCTTGAATACCTAACAAATCCAGCTTTACCTGACAAATCTTGTTTGGCCTTTATTGGCTATATTCAGTAGTTATCTTGTATTAGAAGTCATGTCCTCTTTCACATAACTGATGTTCAAATCACCTCTCAACCTTCTTTTTATTGTATTACAAGTACTAGAGCTCTTTCAGGTTCTTGTGTAGTCTAACACATACACCACAGCCTGAGTTCAGATTTTATATTGCTCTGGCGTTAACAGCTTTTTAAACCATACATTTTGCAGGCTGCTTGGCCTCTCATATTGACTGTGCTCTTTAGAAACTCCATCCTGGCAATAAAGAACAACATAAGTGAATAGCGAGACAATGTTATTACTAAAACCCACAGCTGACAACCCCAAGATGTGCAAGTGTAGATATGGCTGAGTGAAACATTTTGGAACGAGGCTGAAATATACTGAGGTGAGATATCCCACCTTTGTTCAGGGGGAATGAGGTTACAGACTGACTTTTTAAAGCCTGTGTGGTCTGTCTTACTCACCTTTTCGAAGTGTGTCAAGCTATCCATTTGAGGAGTAATACATCAGATAAATACAGCGTATTTGTTCCTGGCATGCACTCACCTCCGTTGTAAAGCACAACATACAAATTGTTTCCTTGTTGGAAGCCCTGAATCACCCAGCAGTACCATTTATCTTCATGAAATACAAGTGGTAAGTGGCCAAGCACTTCCTCTGGGCGCTTTGATCTTTTAGCTTTGATTGAAGACTTTTGGAAATCTATATAAGACACCAAAACCTGTGATTCTGGAATACATCAATAAGTCTTCACAAACAGAATAAAGTATCTGAAATTTCTCTTACATAATCCCCTTTTCTTGTGCATCATTCCAGTTCCTTTAGCCATAGCTTACTGGTGGAAAAGGAACCAGGAGAGGATTACAAACAGCAGCAGATACCATAGTTCTATTACTATCTGCTTTTGGAGCAACTTTCATGTATGGAAGCATACAATCAACAGGTCAGATTAATGCCAAAGGAATGAAGGCTTTTTCCTCAGATGCAGGAAATAACTTGGTAGCTTTGAAGTATAGCTAACCCCAAACCTCACTTTTAAGTAATGAAGAGTTCACTTCTTATTTTTAAAGGCCACTGAAGTGAATCCCAAGTTTCAGTATCTTGTGTATCATCTTTTCCTAAAGCCTGGAATTTCAATAGCTATCTGAGAGGTTGCTTAGTCAGATTCTGGGGTGACTTGCCTTGATCTCAGAGCTTAAAATCCTCACCTGTCCAAACAAATAGGATTTTTGTAGAAGCCGAGGTATGTCAATAATCAGAGCTTAGAGAGAGGAAGAGAGCAGTTGTGGTTTAACATAAACATGTGGGCATAGCTCTCCTATACAGGAGGAAAGGAAGCTCCAACTTCTTTCTTGTTCCTCTCTTCCTGGAAGAACCATTTTTGGCAAGACTGTTCCTTGCCTTGCATCAACCACAGTTTATTATATCTGACTCTGCATTGTCCGGGCTACGTTTCCAGCAATGCTTGGCCCCATATGCCAAGGAAATGTATTCATCTGCCTAGTATACATCTCAAAGACATTATCACTGTAACAGTGCAGTTCTCTGTTCTTTGGGGTCTTAGCTAAGCTCAAAATAAAAAAAGAAAAAATATTAAAAAAAAATATATAAAAAAAATTGCAATGTACCATGTCTGTCTGTCTGTCTTGTGTGTCAGTTTGCTCTCTTATGACTTTCAGGACACCTTGGACATTTTCAAGCCCACGTGACAAAGAGAGAAGAAAGTCTTGCAAATGCAGAGTGCTTAGAAATTTTGTGAAGCTGGGCAGCTGGAGAGAGCAATCAAGTGTGATAAATGTTACCTTCAAAGCTTCAGTAAGTAGTTGCACTTCCCAGGTGTCAGAAAAAAACATCACAGAAGACTGTTTCCATGGTTAATACAACTGCAAGAAACTATTAAATGCAGCCTGTGTGTTATTAGACTATGGAAATTCAGCTGGGATTGCAAATAGGGAGAAAGCAAGATTTCATCATACTTACTTAGAAGACATTACTTTATATTAATTTGTTTCATGTTAATTTTTACTGGTTTTTTTTTTTCTCCCTGTATGTTCCAAACTGAGATGAGATATCTATCTTGTCTAGAAAGAATTCCCAGAGGAGTTCCACTACCCTCAGCTTTGGTGAGGATTCAGAGAATCCATTATACTTCTCTAAACCCTTGGAAAAAAGAAAATATCTTCCAGGCTAACAGTTTCCTTCAAAAGAGTTTGGTGTAACTTTGGAAGAACTTTGCCTAATTGAAACACGACATGGTTGTCATCATCACAACTTGTTCCATAACTGGCATAAATCAATCCAACCAAGGCTGATGGATGTTTGCTGAAAGCACTTGCACTCTTGTCCAGTTCCACCAGTTGCACTCTTGTAACCATTTCCAATATGGTTTGAAATAAGACATAAGTGAACTGGAAAGCATCTTTATTCTATGACTTTCACTCTAAGACTTTTATCTTTGGCTTTGTTCTGTGACACTGATAGAGGAAGCTCGAGGCAAATAGTCACAGGTCAAACAAATTTCTAGAGCAGTTAAACCTTCAAAGATCACCTCAGCCTGTTCTTAATGGCCTTCTACTTCCCTCCCTGTTTTGTATGTTGTCAGAACTGCTCTGAAGCTAATATAGAGATAATATAAAACTACCAATAAATCAGTTATCGTTGTTACATGATTGAACACACGAGCTGGTGTTTTTTCTATTCTTATTCATCAAGACACAGGTTATTTTCACAAGTTCCTGGCTAGTAATAGATCCACAGGTCCTGAACACCTCACAGAAAAGTTGGATTTCCCATAGTTTATAGTACTCTTCATGACTCATGAAAAAGGTCAAGGCAAGCTTCTGGTACAAGTTATTTGCAAAACCTCTTTGTAACTGGTACCTACTTTTTGATACAATAACTAAATATTTTTACCACTCGTTTTATCTCTGACCAGAATACAAATCCATTGGGGGAAAAAAAAGTATTTTAGGGGAGAAATACAAGCAGAGAGATCAAATGAAATGTATAGGCTCTGACACTGGCTGTCAGGAATTAAAAAAAAATGCTGCCACCGAAGAGCCCTATTGAGACCAAAAAAAGAAATGGTTTGAAATGTGAGCTCTGGAATCTCTCATGTGCTCCACAAAACTGAGCCTGGTTGACTGTACAGTCTTCAAGTTTGGGAGGCTTTTTTGGCACATATTCTGACTGGTACACTGGGATTTTTTGGGCAAGCATACTGTAATGTGTGCACTCAGTAGGCACATGGAATCAGAATGATTTGGATTGGAAGGGACCTTAAAGATGATCTAGATCCAACCCCCCTGCCATGGCTGGGGGCATCAATGTAAGCAAATCAAATAGAAAAAGTCACTAACAACATCTGGTACTCAACATCATGATTCTAATAATGAAGAAGTCTGAAGCAGCTTGCTGGATCTCTTCCCTTTGTGGTTCCTAAATCACAGCCCTAAATAGTGTTCTAAATAGTCCTCCAAATAGTGACATCAAATTGCTTCTCTAATATTTCCTTTTCCTAACCTGACACAGTCAGGAATGCTGCCATGGGCTTCTATAGACAGCTGCAGGTTCTTGGTTACCCAGATGTATCTCAAGCTACGTCATCAGCCCAAGGGTTTGGTTTCTTCAAATCCATTCCAGAAGGGAAGAGACCTAGGTTTTGGGAACTGAGAGAACTTTGGGAACTTTACCTGTGCCTGCAGCAGTCCTGCACCAAGTATTTCTACCAAAGCTTTTTCCTATTCCTTGGTAAAGCTGAAATAAGAGTGACAGAGCTGAAAACACACTCAAGATGTAATAGTCCGACACTTTATTGCCAGAATAGCTGACAGATTAACTCTTGCCATTTCATCTGTTATGAAGAACATACATTTCTAAAGCAAATTATTGTCCAACTGCAGGGTTCCATTAAGAAGGAAAAGCAAAGCACAGGTTAAAATCACTTCTAGACACATGAGAAAACAAAAGATCAAAAATACAGCTGCGAGAAGATAAAAGAGCTACCGAAACTTGGGTTAGCATTTTGCAGAAAATGTGCACTCTATCATTTTGTGGGCAAGTATTCTTATGTGATCCAGTTCTGAAGAAACACTCTGGGAGTGGAAACAGACTTCTGTAATAACTGAGAAACACAGAGTCTTTCCTCATGCTGCTCGTGGTGAAGGACTTTAAAGAGCTGCTTTCCAAGTAAAATCATTAAAGCCAAAGAAGCTGAATGCATTAATGTGATTTACAGTTAATTCCAAACAGGGTCTCCCCTTAAAGAATGAAAAACAAACAGATTCCACCTGTTAACAGATTAGCCAAAAAGCACAAGCTACTCACTATAATCTAAACCAGCTGAATGGTAACTCCTCAATCACTCCATCAGTTGACACGCCTCTAAGGAAGGAAAGACTTTTCCTGTTGCTGCTGACATTGCATTTAATGGGGAATGCTGCGTTTGGAAGATGGTTTTAGGCTTCTTGCTTGTCTAATTCCAGCTTGTTCACACACCTCTTGCTTTTGCCATAATTTGTGCTTCTCTGGTAGGAAGAGGGCTTACTGGATGCCTGTGGCAAAGTGCTCAGAGGCTGAAACATGCTGCTGTCATATAAAGCCAATATTTCTGTTTCTGACTGGGGATCTCTGCACTAAGCAGATGAGACAGATGCACTGGATGTATTAGTCTGATTCCTGTTGCATAGTTCGTTGTGAATATAAAGTCTAACAAGAACAAAACAAAACAAAAATATTACTATTAAAATAAATAAACAAATAAATATTTGCTTGCTCAGCCTCCCTAAGTACTGGTTTAAACTTACTCTGTACATGTACTTTTTTGCCCAGGCAGGTTTGACAAAGATCTGACAGAGAAGAAAAAGGGAAAAAAAAATGGGAAAAAAAAATGAGGAAAGTTAGAGAATGGATACCATCTAGTGGCACCGCCAATAAAACAGTGGGCTTGGTGGTTGCTTCATTTGTTCACTGCTCTCTTCTTTTTGGGGTCCCAGTTCTTTGGCCTCATTCATATTTGTCACTGTCTTTCTGCAGGTATGGCCTCTGATTTGTCTGAGGGACACAGAAATCTGTGCTAAGCTGAACTTCTGAGCTCCCAAATTGCTGTTACATGTGAATCTCCCAACCCTCCTTTGGAGGGGTTGCACCCTTTTAGGGGACTGAAAAATGGAAAAGCCTCAGAGGAAGAGAATACATGAGGTTTGTTTTCAGCCAGCGACCTAGTCCTCTGTGCTGAGGAGACAGAAGTGTTTCAGCTGGCACGTCCCACCTTTCCTCCTTCCCAGGTACCTCATCACAGGGCCTTTCTCTGCCAGGGGGCACAGGTTGTACCCAAAGCTTTCTGAGCTCAGTGAGGACTTAGTGTGTACTCCTATCTTTCTACAGAAGGGCATTAGTTTCACCAAAGCATTATTTTATTAATACTTAATATATGGATATTTAATTAATGTGTTTAATTAAGATATTATTAACAACACATTTTATAATATAACATTTTACAATGATTTCATTTTATAAAAATATGTAAATATATATAAATATTTTATATTATATATGTTAAATATTTTAATGTATTATTTAGTAAATCATATTAAGTGCAAATTTAACACCTGCTGTGTTGGCTTGATTGGACTTGATTAGAAGGTAATCTGTGTATTTTTTGATTTTCTAAATTGTAAAGCAAAAATATGTTAATTTTAATTCTAATATTCTGCTTTAGTTCCCTGCAATGTGTGTGGTCTCTGAGCTTATCAGATTTATTTTTTTCCACAGATATTCTTCACTTTTCTTGTATAGCTCAGCTTTTTTTTTCCTTCATCATCAGAAAAAAAAAAAAAAAAAACACCAAAAAACCCACAAAACCCCCAAACAAACAAGCTTTTCCAATAACTGTGTTTGTTTGGAAACATCACCTACCCTCATGTCACACAAATTCTTTCAAAGATGTGATTCCAGCTTGATTGAAAGGGTTAATCTGGGTCTTTTGAAAATTATTTCTTTTATTGTAAGTCATGTATCTTCTTATTCTAAGGGAGCCTTAATATTTTTTGAAGTCTGATTAAAAAAGCTAAAATAAATTTTCACAATAGTCAGTAGTAAATCTTTGCATACTCTTTGTTTGTTTTTCTGATTACACTTCTGAGAACCACTTTTTCCCCTGTGGCTCTGCTTTTATGAGCTATGTGCCAGCCTAGCAATCAGAGCTGTTAATCTGTCATCTCTGAGGTCTATGCAGACATACATTCAGTGCCTGTCTTCCTTGTTCTTTATTTTCCACCATCAGCAAAGCCTTGTCTGGAAAACACTGTCCCAGAACAGGAATTGTGTGCTTTCATGTTGGAAGAGTTGAGAGGAGGACACGTTCTTCTAGAAGTCAAAATTGCGAAAACTTTTTGTAGTGCTAAATGAGGATTTTGTTTCCAGTTTAGCCTGCAGCTGAGCTGAACGTGTCTTCTCATTCATTCAAGGCTGATCCACACTTCTTGGCCAAACCCTCAAAAGTTTTACTTCTTCAAAGGCTTTTAAGGTCTTTAATAATCCTTTTTTTCCTATTTAAACAACAAGCTTAATGTTACTGTATAATTAGGAAGTCCCTTTGGTGGAGGAAAAAAAACAACCAAATTTCAAAGACAATAAAGGGCTAAAGTGAAAGATTTTGCATTTACCTAAATGTGTGTCTATGGATCATTTTCTTGATGACCTCAAGACTTTTTAGACATGGTGAAAATATTACTTTTGCCCACATTGCACTTATTCCTCAGCATGCCCCTGACATTTGTTAAAGGTATGGACACCTGGCTCTTCTTGTTTCATCTTTAGCCACCCCAAATGCCTGACATTTACATCCACTGTGTCTGTGTGATTTTATCTGGCTGTCTGTCAGACTCAGGTATTTACACCAACTATAATTCCAATAATAATAATGATATAGTTTTCTTTATAATGGTGGTTATTTTGTCTTCAAGGACTCTATACTCTGATGCTTTTGTCACCTACTCTCAAAATTATCAGTGGAGTGGTTCCTTATCACGTCTGCTCTAAGGCCTCCTAAACACTGATCCTGCTATGAAATCCTTGATTAGCAGGACTCATCCTGATTCCAAGTCCAACTCTACCCTGAGTTGGATGTGATGGCTGAGTGATGGCTTTTAACCAGCTTCAACAGGTCAAAAAGCAGAGGTGCACCCAGGCACTGCCAGAGTGGGGTGTCACCTTTGAATTCTCCAGGAGACGTCTCAAGCCTGAAAAACAGCACAGAGAATAAAATCTTTACAAAATCTAAATATGTCATTGAGGAGCTACAGAGAAAATATAAAAGGTAACTAATGGAAAATGGGCAAAGTATTTTAAAAAAAAAAAAAAAAAGGTAGACTTTTTCCAAACAGTCAATGAGGTATTCAGGAGAAAATAGAAAAGGAAAATATACATGATTTGAAGAATTTTTTTTTTGTGAACTCAGTTTATGACATCTTTTCTGAAAATAAACCACATTTCAATTGAAAATAAGGGATAGGATAATAGAAAAACTGTTTTTGATAGAAAGATCACTTTTGCTCTGGAATAAAAAAGGGGGAAAATGACAGAAGAAAAGAGAGGAAAATAGTAATGAAAATACTTTATCAGTTGTATAAAAATTGAATAAATTTCTACACAGTCTTATACTAACCTGACACAAGATCCACTGTGCCCTGTTCAGATAATACTTATAAATTATATTGTTGGTCTTTGGAGACACAACCTGATGAGATGAAAATATTTTTGACCATGCTTTTTCAACTTTGTGGTAAAGTTGTTGATACTGAAGACAGCTGAGAAGTAAAAATATTAAATGAGGTTTGTTTTGCTTCTTCAACCTGTTCATTACTTCAACAGATACAGAATTTTACTCTCACAGTCTTTACAAACAACTATTCAGATTAAAGAAGAAGGGGGGAAAAAGACTCTAGAAATTATCTAGAATTTGAAGGCTCTTTTAAAGGTACATGACTTTTAGACACTTTCTGGCATTTCTGGGTTGGAACCTCTTAAAAGTAGATTAAGGCTTTACAAGGAAAGGATTGTTTATTTGCTTGTTTGTCTCCCTTTTAACTTCAGCTCTAATTTTTTTGGTTTGGGTCAAATGTGTTTTCAAGTTGGGTTTCCAAATATATGCATTTTTTTGTGCTACATATTTTTGATGCAGAATGCAATTAAAATTGGGGTTTTTTTGCAGATGAACAGGAATCCTCACTTCAAAATAACACTATGAAGCAAAAGAGTAGTAAAAATACAATGAGTGCACTTTTTCCCCTCAAAGTGCAGACCTGGAAGATTCTTCTGGAATTTTATCCAAACATCTAATAAGGGCTTTTTTAAGTGAGATTTAGTGAGAACATAAGTGGGTACAAACTTGCTGTGAATGCAAAGGTGTTAATACTTATCTTGGGCAACCTGCAGAAAACCTGATTTATTTTGTGCACAGATCACTTTTTCTTGCCTCTTGAAGAAATAGAACAAATATTTATGCAAAACTGCGATCCAGTAAAACAGAATTATTTTTTATATGAGTGCAGAAATCATCATGAGAGCAGGTAGAGTACATACTGTCTTACCCATAGGACTACACAAGACATGTGAAAGCAGGATATAAAATGCATTGGAATATCTATCAACTAGATAATTGAACAGATATAAAAGGCAGATAAACATATTTTTATGGGCCAGCAGTTTATATCTGATTCTGTTTCTAATATCTTATGAACAGTAGAAAGGTAACAACACTGATGTTTCTCCTCCTTACTCATATTGAATATTTGTTCCTTGAAAACAGACTCTTAATAAGGAAAAATATAGGGAATACAGAATAATAAATTTTTATTTCACCAAATTTAGGAGGATAAAATGAATTTGTTTAAAAGTCCAACTCTTCCCCTATAAACCAAATTCAAACAAGAGGATATGTTAACATAAACTTTTGACTATTCTGGTTTTCAGTAGAAAATTGCTGTGTGAGTTGCCACATTGGAATGAATATGATGACTAAAGAAAACATAGCAAAATACAGCAGGTTGATATAGTGGTAAAATGTGCAACTCTATTCAAATCAAAACATGGAAGAATAGTTTTGCTAAAACTTCACTTCAAGCCATAGGTGTAATTTCCACATTATAAATTTACTTCTTTTGGTCCTCTGGTTCTAAATTATTATTATTTTTTTTAATTTTGAAATTACTTTTAAAATCACATCTTTCCATTCGATACACCAATTTATGGATGCTTTTGAAATTCCATGAAAAAGAACAGTCTTTTTAATCATAGAATAAATTATTCTTTTTAACCATACTTCAAAACATTTCTATTTCCCAATCCCAAAGCTCTGAGTTCTTGATTTGTTTTTTTTAACGTCATTCTTCTTTGAATTCTAAATGCAACTTTTAAATTCTGCTCACACGTAACAAACGTAAGCAGATGAGGAAAGGGATGGCTGTGAAGCCTAGAAACTGGCTGTAGCACTTTTGAAAAATCTTCTGGTTTTCAGGTGAAAACAATCTGTAAGTAGAAGAGGGATACAAAGCGGTGAGTGCCCTGAGTTTCAGCTCAAGAGAATGAATCCTCATGGAGCGAAGTGTAGGAAGTCTTGCCACATCTCTTTTCAGCAGGATGAACAAAGATGTTGCTTGCTACCGTCAGAATCTATTTGTTCAGCTGAAGTCTGGATGGCTTTAGAGTAACTGTTGCTACTCAAAGAAATTGCCTCAATTCTAATACAACTACTTGAAAACAAGCAAACAGGCACTCTGGGATGCATCTCCTTGGGACTTATGAGCATTCAGGGTCCTCAGGTGATCACAGATCTGATCTTCACTTACAGCAACAGGAGAAATAGAAACTTTACTCTCAGCATCCTGGATTGCCCCAATAAGGAACAACATGATCTTAGAGAAGTCTTGGAGAATTAGGTAAGGGACATAACTCACATAAACAGGATGTAAACTAAGCTCTGTGTGCCCAGATAAGACAAAAAAACAAATGTCGCAGTTTTTGGTGGTGAAACACAGTGATGCTGTGCCTGCTCAGGAACTGAGGTCAAGATGACAAAGAAGACCCGTAAGGACCAAAAAAGAACTTCAAATAAGGGTGTGACTGTGTAAGGCAAACTAATGAATATGTAAGTAATATGTGTAATAAAAAGCCTCATCCATCTGTCATTTGGCATGTTCAATTAGAGGAGCTTTCCTCCAAACATCTAGCATGCTGAATAAAGACTGCCCTTTTGAACACCTACAAATTGGTGATAAGAAGTTTTTTTCTGGTGCTTTTCAGTATCAACAGCGTAAGGGCCTTTGCTCCCCCAGTCCCCATCCTGCTGTCCATTCACTGGAGAGGTGTGGGAAGAGAGGTTGCCATTGAAGACTGAGGCAAAAAAGCTGTTGGGGACCTCAGCCTTCTCCTCATTCCCTGTTACCAGCTTGCCAGCATTATTTGTCAGATGTTACACCTTCTTCAGTCCTTGATATCACCTCTAAATATCCTCTGAATTCATGCAGTTATTTTTCCTGCAATAGCTGGATACACTGAGCTTGATCAGTGCTGGGAAGAGGCAGGTGGAAAGGTGGAATTGGAAGAAAAAGGAATGGAAAAGCAGAGCCCCCAAAAGGCACAAGAGGGAAGGCCACACAGACTGGAGCTCAGAGAAGTCCTCACAACAAGGCTGTTATATTTTTGCTTCCCTCCCTCAGCTGCAGAGTTTGTGCTGAACCTCATTTGAAATGTGGAAATGATTATTTCTTAAATCACGGTTTCATAACGGGGCTGGAAGCAGGTCTTGTCTCTCAAAGGTTTCTGTCGTTCCAACAAGGACAACATGTATAGCACGTGTGACTAACCTGTTAGTTTGTTTTTAGTTAGTTCCATTATTGGTGCTTGGGGTAGGCCTGGCCCAAAGAAATGTTTTGCACATATAGAGCTGACCTAAATGTTTCTGGTTTCTTGCTGGGTGGAAACATCGTGCTGTATTAGCACACCACTGTAATGCCATATGCAAGCTATTGTTTCCACCCTTATTTTTCATTTTTGTGTGCCTGCTGAAAGATTTTGATTTCTGTAGTGCACCATGTTGCTTCCTATAAGGCAATCCTTCCCTTTTACCTCGAGCTGCAAGTGCTGTGAAGTTCATGTGTGATGCTCATGGCTTTAGAGAAGATGCATTTTCCACTGGCAGAGAGGGAAGGAAGAGCACCAGGCAACCAAACAACATGATGACAGGGAGAATACAACATTAATTTGAAATTCATAAAGCATTTTGTTAATTTCTGCAATTGACGACTTCTAGTGTAGCGAAGATAAATGTGGGTTAGGTGGATTTTATAAATCCAGTGACATTTTGAGCTTGGAAACATCTGGCTTTTCTTTTTCAGCAAAAGTTGATAAACATAGAAAGAGGGCTTTTTCATTCTCAAGTAATTTGTGACTAAAAAGGGTGTTAAATCTCAGAAATTGCAGAGATATCCACATGGACTCACATTAAGTCTAACACTTGAGGTTGCAGAGGAAGCAAAATATAAACTATGCTTGAAATGGGATTGTATTTAGAGTGAGATTTTTTTGAAATCTCTGTGGGATACTATGTTTTTTTGGTTTTAATTAAAAAAAGAATAATAGTAATTTTGCCTGTTGTAATTGAATACTTATGTCTTGCTGCTTGCCAAGGAAGAAACAAAGTTGACTGTTTCTGTTCTCCAATGTGATATGAAGGATAGAGACAGGTGGAACATTATCATTCTACTTTTATGATAATTTTCAAGTGCTAAATTTAATTTCTTCTGTTCTGATTAACAAAGATAGCTTTCCAAGCCTCTTTGTATGTTCATTTTAGCAAGTTTTCTACTTAGCTATTAGAGTCAGATCTAGGAATGTTTCTGCTGATTGATAAGCTAGTTTAACATCTTTAAATTGAATAGTTTGCCTTGTACAAAAAACATACTTTAACAGAAGTTTTCACCATATTTTTTCACTCTAGCATTGATAGATTTTTATACTACTTAGGAAAAGAACACAGCACACATTCTCTTTGTAAGTGTTCTGGCCAAACCCAGCAGTTCATTTATGAATTAGGTTTTAAAATTCAGTGAAGATAGTGTTTTGTTCCATTACAAGAAGAACTTGCCAAAATGTAGCATATAGAGATTGTTCACTTATTTTTTCTTTTTTCTTTTTTTTTTTTTTCCCCACTTGTTCTGGTCCCAAATGGGCAAAAATACAAGTAGTCAGGAACCTTTGTTTAGCTATCTAAACAAAAAAACACCACCACAATTACTGGAAAGCAGAGTCTGACTAAAGACAACGCATATTCCACAATACTTTCATCTGGTGTGCCTTAGGAATAATTCAACAAAGGGCATGATTCCTGATGTGAGATAACCAAAAATCTTCTCCCTGATGCATTCAAAGGTGTCACTGAATTAAATGTTTCTTATCTGCTTTGTTATCTCACTGCATTGCATGTTAAGAGCTTTAACACAGATTGACCTCTCATGTTTATAAACTGCACGATTTGAATGACACTTCTGGAAAGTGAAGAAATCTATAACATTGTGACCTGTTTGCATTCCTATTATATTTTAAATAACAAGCATAATCACTAAACCCCTCTGTTGACCATAACAAGCTTTTTGGAAAAAAGACAACAGCCAAGAAAAAGTGTGCTACTTACTTTGATTTCCCTTTCCCACAAAATGCTTCCTTGAGCTTCAGAATTTATTATTTTTAATACCTATTTCTGTCCATCCACCCAGATAGTGGGTGCTTGCTAGGAAAAGGGTGAACTTTTGAATGAGTTCCCACCACCCAGGCATCTGATTCAGACAAGGGGACATATGGCAGGAACAAACCAGTTTTGGGCCAACACCAGAGGCAACAAGCATCCTCACAGCCAGGCATGCTACTGCTTCAAGGTGCAGAGGTGCTACTGTACTGCCATGTCATTAATTTTCCACCGTGACCAGCAATTACTGTTGCATTTCACCTACCATCCAAAAAAAATTAGAAGGATTCTGAGATAATCCTTTGTTCTAGCATCATATACTGAAAAGAAAGACCAGTTTTTATTAGCATCATCAATAAGTCAGTGACATCCACGTGCCTTTAATGGCACTTAGTCATGGCACAAACTGAGGATTAGTTTTGCAGCCCATTGTTGTGATTTCTCATTAGTGCCACTGAAGGCAAGCAGTGAGCTCTGCTGACGACCTCACAAGGAAAGAAACATCAAAAGCAGCCTCCTCTTTCCTCTGTCTGCCTGCAGATCCTGCTCCTGTACTATTGAAACTGAAGTCATGCTTTTGCACTTAGTTGACATGAAGTCCCAGACTTACTTAAGCTCCACTCAGTTCTCTGTTAATGACTCTTTCTCCAAGATCTGAACTAAGACAAATATATCTGGGAGAAAAGCAGCCTTCCACATAGAGCTCAATAGCTATCAAATGTTTAAAAAGTGTCTTCTGAACTGACAAGAGACTTCTTGTCTTTGAAATCTGCTTTATGGCTGGGGTGTCTTCTGTCTAAGTCTGATCCATTCAAGCAAGAAATATGCCATAAGTGTACTACAAATATAGGCAGAGAAAGAATATATCCACAAACAAGAAACCTAGATATTTCTTCAGCTGAGCTTTTACATTACCATAGAAATGTGTTAGACCTTCTCAATGCATTTTTTTAGCAATTAAAACTGATAGCATGAGTATTTAAATGCATTGTATACATGTTTTAAAATGTATTTATTGAGGCAAATAACAGTCAATCAAGATAGTAAATGTAATGTTATACATAAGAAAATTACTGGGTCGGGTTGTCTGGAAATTAAAGATTGTGCAATGTCAGGTTCTTCTTAGGAAATGACATAAAATGTATTATTTGTTGGTAAAAGTACTCTTCATCTATATCCATCCTTTGCAGTTAACTTGGCCATGTTTGTGTGCACTGGATTGGTTTCAAAATCCCATGCATCTCACTCTATCCCAGACAAAACCAGGACAAGATTATATTCCTCATTCATAATAATTCACTTTGCCAAGTTTTTGGGAGGAAACAGCCAGGCTGTTCACAGCAATTAGGCAGTAAGTACTGTTATTTGTGATCATAGGTTTCCAACAGATTTTCTTCACAGAGACAGAAGAATTTCTAACCTAGTCCACCTGCTGTGATTTTTAAAAGCTTCATAAAGATGAAAGTGGGTCACACAGTTCAGCCATAAAATCTTCTGGTTTGCAGTGGTCAGTAGCAGGCACCAAGAGAAGAACACAGAGTAGAAAGAGCATGGGGTGGTACAACCCAAAGCAGCTGGACTGTGAAATTGGAATTCAGGGACCCCTCTGAGCCAGATATTTTTTAATCTGAGTTCAGTAGTCCTCAAAAATTTTTGTCCTGTTAATGCAATGGTGCTCCTTTTGAACCTGTGCAGCCTGTTGTCATTGTTAGCACACTGCAGCAAGATGGTTCACAGCTTAACTGAGTGGTATTAAGCACCTTTTCCCTGTTTTGTAGATATCGTTTAGTGTCAAATAAAGAGAAGCTGGAGTCACTGCATGGATTTTATGATTGTCATATACCATATGGTCTCCATCACATCTTTTTTTTTTTTTCAGTTTGTTACATTCTGGAGTGCTGCCTTTATGACAGGGCAATTTGCTCCAATATTTATCAGACCCCTTTCCATCTCCACTCTTCTGCTCTTTTCTTCACTCCATCCTTCTTAACATACAATTTCTTCATTAATTGCAGCAATTCATGGAAGAAATCTTCTGAAAAAGTGGAATTTGCCAATCCTTTCAGGTTCTATTACCTGCCAATAGAGCACAGATGGGCCTCGCAGGGGGTGTTGTAAGCAGCTTTGTGCTCCTCAGGAATTGGGTAGGTACTTTAGTAACTCTTGGCAAACATGTGAGCAGTAAATGGACCATATTTTGAGAGTTCTGTAGTCTGAAGTTGTGTTGCCTCACGTGATGTTTCCCACAGAGAGCAGAGAGAAAGGGAAAACCAACATTTCCTTCAGTAAGAAAGAATACAGTAGTCTCAAAGGAGCACCTTAAGACTCTTGAGTCTCCTTTGCACTCAGGGCCAGCCACCGGGATACCTCTGAACTGCCAGAGATTCTGTAAAGGATCTTGGCATAAACAAGTGTTTATATACCTGTATATATACCTGTTTATATACCTGTAAAGCAGAGGACGTTTATTTTGAAGTGTGGTTTGGAATACTGTATTGCCAAGCTGAGGTGCTTTGTGCCTGCAGGTATTTGTTACTTCCTCTGCCTAGAATATGTGCCTTGCTACGCACCTAGTGGGAATTAACCTTCTACACTCTGTTCATGAGTTATTTTAAGTGAAATCTGACCATGTATGAACTCACAGCTTGATGAAAGAATTACTGAGTAACATCTTGTGACCTGCATTGTACAAGAAGCTGCAATAAGAAATCGTAATGATCCTTTCAGACCTTGAAATCTGACGGAGTTATTCTGCTCAAGGTGATAAATTCATCTGGTTAGCCACAATATTGCTTTTAGAAAAGCAATTATATTCTTCAGAAAGTTAGTACCTCATTTCCAATGAAGAATCTGGTTTTTAGCCCTCTAAATCAGTCATTTTTATGCAGTGCATATAAGTGAATCTGTATGGAGACCATGAGGATGAAGATGGTCTTATGCTACAAAGAATTTATTGACAGCAATTTGAAAAGATGGAAATTTACCTGGATGATGTAATTATCTTATATTAAGTCTAATTTATCACATCACAGCATTGTGCTTACTGTAGTAAAATTGTTCATAAGGGTCAGGAGATATTTGCAGGTGTTTTCCTCAATTCACTTTCCCTTTCTCTGTCCTTTTTACCTGACTGATTCCTGTGCTCAGCAGGTCCCAGGAAATGCCCCTGTGTTCTGTCTCTGATTTTGTGCCAGAGAAGGCCACTTTCATTTAACAGGACTTCATGCATTGGCCACAATGGTGACAGAAGGCAAATAACTTGTAAGACCAGATTCACTAAAGGAATGCAAAGCCGGACTTAACATTTAGATGTCTGTCTTCCCAGCTAGAGTATGTAGCTCTGAGTTAGATTGGTACTGCATTATCCTCTTTGTAAGGAAGTGTAGGTGCCCAAGAATATCTGGAAAAATCTGCCTTCTAGGTTCAAAAACAGATGAAATGGGAAAGAAACCTCAGACAGAGTTCAGTGCACTACTTATGACTGTAGTGAAGCTCTGATTACAAATCTCCACATTAAAGTTTGTCAGAGTAGTGAGTGTGATCTGTGTGCAAAACTTCTCCAGAGAGGGAAAGAGAAATGTCAATATCCAAGTGTTCTTAAATTCTTAGTGGCTGTGGGGCTCAGTGAGGACAACAAATTTATGAGTTTACCTAATATTAGTAACATCATATTTAAAGACATGACCCCAGTCTCCTAGCTCCTAGAAAAATATTCACTTTCTTTTTGTTTATCAAGTAAACTTGTAGTTGTTCTGCATGAAGAAGAGCAGCTTCCAGCACAGTGACTGGAAACCACCTACCTTGCAAAGAGTTGAGGTCTGTGAGTCAGAAGAGTCGTCTGGGAAAGTCAAGCTGAAATTTGTTCAAGCACAGGAATAAACAGAAATTGTGGTACCCATTATTATTCTATCCTGAGATCACAGAAATATTGCTAAATATCAATGGTTTAGGGACAGACACTCAAAGGGGTCAACACACACACACACACACACACACACGGAGAAAGAACAATGGCACAATCCTACAAGCAGGATAAGTGAGGTTCATTTCAGCAGTCACAGAAATCCAGGTAGTACTGTAAAATCTTGGTGGTCCTCAGCATAAACCAGCTACAGAACCTATGCATGGGTTTGTAATATACTTACTGGACTCTTCATTTCAGGGCTGCCTTCTGATTTGCCTTGACTTTACCACATCTTCAAATGTGATGCCATAACAATGCATGGAGTGCTCTCAAATGTACAGCTTTTTACCAGGCAAGTTGTCATGTTAATCCAGTTAAATGTGTATCATAAGGAATAGTAATAAAGGTTGTGCAAACTTTCGTGTTTCATTGTGATGGCAAGAGAAACAGTGATTATGCCTCTTTCCCACACACACACACACAAAAATTATATATATACGCACACAAATAGAAAACCAAGAAAACCAAACAAAATTTCTTGCTTTGAGGATAAGTACTCAAGGTCAGTTTTTCTTCCAGATATCCAAGCATCACATGTGAGTATCAAATTCACCAAGGATTATTGCTGTTTTTCCTTTACAATTTCATATATGATGTAGGACTTCACACATGTCTGACACAGTTATATAGAAGAGGATGGCAAACAGAGAGCTCCAGCTGAGGTGACCAGACATAGGCACCACTCTTTGATTTTTGGCATTAATGATATATTTTCATACTAATTAACTGATACTTCAAACATCTGACTTTTGGCAAGTGTTGGCCAAAACACTCTTTGCTCTTTCAAAGCAAATCTTTGTAGTACACACACTCATAGTAACAAAGGAGACCAATGTGGTGAAAACATACACAGAATTATTGAGGATTAAGAGACCACTGTAGAGAGAACACTGAAGGCAAACATTCATAAATGTGTTAATAGTAACTGAAAGAAAGATACATCAAATATCAGTAAGAATAATCAAATTATCAAAATGAGAATTTCCCTTTGGGCAGTGCTTGAAGCTGTCTGAAAAGCACAGTGGAAAATCTTCCCAGATCCCTTGACTTTCCGTCATTGTTCACTGAAACACATAAACAATAGGGATAACTTACCCAGGTCTTCAGTGTCTCCATGTGTCCCTTTGCACCCACGATCATACCAAGCAGAATTTTGTCTGCAAGGAAAACAAACCACTATGCCACTCCTTCAAGTGTTGTATTTGCTGGAGGTCCCAACCAGTGGCATGTTCCTGCAGTCACCTAAAAGCGAGCTGTGAGCTTGATAGCCAGGTCAGAGGGGAGGAACAAGACTGTGTGTCCAGGGGACAGGCAGGCAGGGAGAGGGGTGAGCTGTGAACAGCAAAGCCTGTAAGCTGGAGCTATGCTTGGCACTTTGCAGACTCCTGACAGCTCTGACTTTGTAACTTCTAAATAACTGGGTTTATATGCAGATAAGATATAAACTGTGATTTTATGGGCAATTAATTCTACATACAAAGGAAAAAAAAAAAAGAATTACCTCTAACTCCATAGTTTTCCAGGGAGCTTAATAGGACTATTACAAGCACTTCATGCTTGTACATTCCTTTATATTAATCACCAGCCACATCTGCACCTTTCTGTGCATAGTGCTGTGCAAATATGGAGAAAGGTAATTGGCTTTTCCAGTACTCATATGTAAGAGAAAATCTGATAAAATTCCAGAAAGGCAGTTTAACAGGCAAAACAACAGATGGCCATCAAGTGGAAATCAGCAGAACAGACTGATTTCAGTGTTGCTGTAAAAGTTATATGTGGAAATCCTAACCCAGAACATTTTGACAATAGCTATGCTATTCCATTCAAATGTGGGTTGGGTTTCCTCCTTAGAAGACAAATATCAACTGTAAAATGCATTCTTTTGTAAGCATTTTATATTTTTTAGTCCTCTTTTGCTAGGTTTCATACATCCACCATGCACTTGATTATCACCTTTTTGCAATGTGAAATTTCTCGTAAAATATATTGAAAGCTGAGTGAGTCTAAAGACTCAAAGGAAATAGTTTTGAAATTATTTGCTGTGAAGTCACCATTCTAGCATGATTCTTTCTACTTAATGTCTTTCATTAGGGCACAGAGGAAATAAAATACATCACATTTTAACAGTACTGTTACATTAAACTTTTGTTTCCATGGAGACAAAGACTGTGAAGATGAAGTCCCACATTCTCTAGGAGGTGCTGATAACTCAGTAGTGCCTAATAACCTGTTGAAAAATTTTACATTCTTGAAACATTTTTCTAGTTATTCAACTTTTCTTTCAAGGCCTAAATGTGCACCCTTTGTGGTTTTTTTCCAGAAGGAAATACACAGGTGGGCTCCAAATGCCAATTCAGTCACTGGGCATCTTGAGGGAAAAAGTAGCTGGCATTCAGGGTTAGAAGTCTGACATTATTTACTGAAAGCACAAGTTCTAAACTACATGCAGAATTTTCAGGTGTGAAGTTTCTGCATTCAGCAGCATGGATGAAATGCAGATTATACAAAGAAAAATGGTCCTGTTGGCGTGTGAGGGATAAGACTACTGACAGCTTGGCTGTCATTGATGTAAGAAACCCTGAAGAAGATTCTGAATTTACATTGTCATCATTTGCAGCATCTTAGCGATGGCTCCAGTGACACTTCCAAGCTTATGTTGTGGTTGTAGGTTGGTCAGCTACTAGATCAGGTTGTCCAGAGAGGCTGTGGAGACTCCATCCTTGGAGATATTTAAAATCTGAGTGGACAAGGTGCTGTGCAGCCTGACTCTGGTGAATCCTGCTCTAGGCAGGTGGGCAGAATAGACTAGATAGTTTTCAGAAGGACCTGAAAAAGTCAACATTTCTCTCAGTGCTGAGGATAACACTCTCTGTTAACAACCTGGATAACAGGGCAGGTTGTGCCCTCAGCAAGTCTGGTGATGGTGTCAAACTGGGAGAGGTGTCTGACACACCAGTTGGGTGTTCTGCCTTTCAGAGGGTCCTCACCAGCCTGGAGAACTGGCCAGAGAGGAACCTCATCATGTCCAACAAAGGGAAATGTCCAGTCCTGGATCTGGAGAGAAATAAACCCATGCACCCACCCAAAATGAGGGCTGGCTGACTGGAAAGTATCTTGCCAGAAGATGACCTTGGCCCACTGGGGGACAACGAGCTGTCCATCTGGCAAAAAAGTCCAAAACTTCCAGGCTGTAATAGGAGCAGCTTTATCAGCAGCTCTGAGAAGGTGATTTTCCCCCTTTAGTCTGTGGAGAGACACGTGCTGTGCTGTGTGCAGTGCTGGGCTTCACAGAACAAAAGAAAAGAACCTGTAAGGAATAAAACAGGCAACTTCCTTATGTCTTTACTTGATTAGAACATTTCAGGGGGAAAAAACCCCAACCAAACCAAAAAACAACAAAACAAACAAACAAACCAAACCAAACCAACCAACCAAACAAACAAACAAACAAAAAAACAAAAACCAAACCCAAACAAAACAAAAAACCCACACAAAACAAACCAAACCAAAGAAAACCAAACCACAAACAAATAAAAAAACACCCCAGATTTAGTTTAGCAATGCAGGTGATTATCAGAGGGAGATTTTCATCAAAGTATTTCCAGAAAATCAATGGACACTTTAAGGTATTTTTTCCCCACAGGAGCGAGTACACCAAGTACAGGATTTTTAGGTTTTGCTTCTTCACAGACCAAGAAAATGTCATCCAAGTTTTAGAAATTAGAGAGAAACCATAGAGAGATATTCACTTTCCATGTTTTTTCAGGAAGTGCATCCAGCCAGCTTTCCAAATTGACACAGGAGGAACTGTGGACACAGCATGATGTAATGTCCCTTGCTGGTCTCCCTTGCCTTTCACTGAGGTGCTTAATTTTCTGTAAAAGTCTACATTTCTCATCATAAGTAAGATGCCTTCATAGTTATTGTTTTCCAGTGTCAGTCTTATTGAGAGACGTTCTCTCTCTGTCATGATTTTAGTGCCATAAAAGCAATAGCTAAAAAATAGGCAAGGCATTTCTTTTGTTATTGGTACTAAACATCTGAATGTGCAGGTTCTCATTCAGAAAAAAGAGCACTTTCAAAGCACTCTGCTGAATTTAAGCTGTGTTTCTATTTTATTTTCTTTTCAAAAACTTACTTTATTGAAATAATGATGCTATGATTAGAAGCATCAGCTGTTTATAGGAAAAAAGGCTCATAATTTGAAGGACTAAAGGTGGGAAAAATTGAACTATCATCAGGCAGCAATGCTCAAGTCAATCCAGATTTATTGTTCAGTTCAACAGAAGCAGCAACATAATTAAAATATGTCTGTGCCACAAAGTATGAAGAAGAACTAATACATTTGAAACTGGGAAATGTGGAGAACACAGGCAAAGGCCTTTACACCCTTGAAGAACTGTGTAGTAACAGAGTGTCCACTAGTGGAGTCTACCTCCAGAGTGTCTGGGAGATGCTGCGGTGCAAGATTTTATGGGGAAAACTGCCTTGACAGATCAGACCCACAACAGGCCTTTTCCAGAAACCTGTTTCTATCAGAGAGTGAGGAGCACTGTCTGAAGGGATGGTGGAGACCCCTCTCTCCTATCTCCCACCTCCAAAATATTCAACAACTGTAAAAGAAATTCTTTTTCCTTGCCCATAATGGCAGGTGGCATAGGCTTCCTGTCAGAAAGATATATTATCTTGCTGAAAGGCACTTGAAGACAGAGTTGTTGTGGATTGTATTTCAAATCTCTGGTCATTTTATGTTCCTCATAAAATTATCTCACCCTATGTTGAGCAATTTGCTGCAGTGAAATCTAGGGTCAAAGATACTTATGAGCTGATTGTGAATAGAGCTAACAATTTTCCTTTTGTATTTTAATTAACATCTCTTTTTATTTTTGTATTTGCTTTCCTTTTTACTCTACACTTTGGGTGTAGGGTCACTCACTTTGGGTAGAGTCTACTTTATTTTGGTTTTTTTTAAATTCTTACCTTCATTTGAAGTGCTTTTGTGGTGCCTTATGTCTAATTCTGGCATAACTATTTTGGAGATACATTTCTGCTCATGAACAGTCTGTTCAAGTAGCAATGTACTTGCTATTATAGGTATTCAGAGGTAGATTTGGTGAAGAAAATGGACAGTGTTGTGAAGTGGCCTCAGAGAAAAGAAGAGCTAAATTGTGTCATTAAATAATTTACTGTTAATAGTGAAACACATTCTGGGAAGAACACATTTCCTAGCTCTGTCTGCACTGGCTTGAATCGGAATGGACTCCGGATGGAATGAGAGCAGCTGACCTCAAGAAGTCCTCAACACCTTCTCCTCCTTTGCGTGACAAAATGCTACTTGTCTTGGCTTGACTACCCATTCAATACACACACTCAGCAGCATCAAGAGCAAGAATAAATTTGCCTTGTACGTTTCTATTGTGTTTTCTTTATACATTTGCACTGTGCCATGAAAAATCATTTGTCCTCAGGGAAGGATAAAGGGCAAAACCAGAACTCAGTCTTGTTCTTAGCATGGCATCAGATGAAATGCCAAGAGACCATTGGTTTTTGAAACTGTTCCTCTCTGGTTTCGGAGAAGCTGCCACAAGGCACTCCCAAACAGCCATGACATGCAAACTCTTCTCTTGCAGAGAAATGCAGTCCTCCAAAATACACTCAGCACCCAATATTGCTTAACTATGTCTCACTATTGAGCCAATAGAAGGGCCTAGAACTTCTGTCATGCCTGGGTGTTTCCTTCTAAAGTTCTTGACTTATCTTCCGAGCAGCTCCCTGCCCCCAAAAGAGGGAAATCTATATCATATATACTGCTCTATACTTAACCAAACATCCCAACAAAAATCAAAGTAAAAGTGAACTTAAGGTCCATAAATTTGGCAATACTGTTGGCAATGAAATTGCCTACCAAGCAATCCACAGTAAGACTAAGAACAAACCAGTTTTCACTGAATGATTTTTCAGTAATAGCATAGGTGCCACAAAAAAATATTGAGTTTATGGTTTGTTTATCAAAATTGACCAAATCCCTCCTTCTGCCTTGGGTCACAATTGGTGCTGTCTCTGCATCATCCCAGGGTCGTATCCTGCCAAGGCAGGAGCTCTGACAACTTCAGTCAAGGGAAGCACCAAGCTCTGCCCCTGGGGAAGATGATGCTGAATGTGGTTCTGAGGGACACGCTGGTGATCCAGATGTTCATTTAGAACTCACTGGTTTTGGACTGGGCCTGCTGAAAAAACTGTGTCTTTCAGTAATAGGGTTGATGCCACCTGCTCTGTGTAGGGCCTGATTCTCCATAATACTTTGCTTTATGTTGCCATTTAAATATTGTGAGTCTGGAGGAGTCTGAGGTGCTGCTCTTCACAGCCTTGACAGTGCTGCTACAACACTGTGAATTGCAGGAAGGCCCAAGTTCAATGGAAATTATGGCATTTATTTGAAAAGATAAAATAGTTCAAAGGCTTTTGTATTCCCTAGGTGTTTAACAAATTTTTAAAACATGGTTTTACAACTGATAACCTCTGTTATTAAGGGGATAAATTTTTTCTAGCCAAAAGAAAAGATTTTTTCAGATTCCTTTCACTATGACCCAGAAGAAACTTAAGGAGCACCAGGACACATGAAAGTAGTGTTGGTGTTGGTGCAAACTTAATATTTTGTTTTCCCTCTGGCAGGAGGCAGAGAAGATATTTCAGGCAAGTAGTCTTATACAAAGAACCGGTTCAGTTTCTACAATTTAAACTGCAAATGTCTTTTCTTTTTAATTTTTAACCCATGGTTTTCATTTTGCAGAAATTTTCAGAGAACATTTGACAGGTTTTTATATGAGGGGTTTTGCCCTCTTTTTGTCTCCTTTTCTTCTTTATTTCCCCCTTCATTCTCTCTACAATTTTGCTTTTTCTTACAGTGTTCTCGGGAGTGTCTTCAACCCTGGAAGATAAGTATTTTCAAAAGGCATTTCCACATCCTAATACTTCTCAGTACAGTTGAAATATTGATGTATTTAGGAGAAGTCAGGGTTGCAAAAGAGTGTTTACTTACAAGAGAGGGCACATGACAGATGGTCAGTGACAGGACTCTGGTGTCACAGAAATAAATCACCTATAAGCAGTGCATACAGAGGAAAATAAAACCTGAAAGGTGACTCTGATGCCTGTTACCAACCAAGAAAAAAATTCATGTAACTTGAGATGTGACAAGTGTGTAAGTTTTTTAGCAGCTTCCCAGATATCTTGACTTCATAGGCAATTTCAGTTTCAGTTTCAGTATTTTCTTCCTCTATGTTTTTACTGTCCTTACAAAGTGAAAGTGGTTGATTAGACAGAAAAGAAGGAAAGCATTTAATTATCTCCTATTAGTTATGAATATTCCCTGTCCTCTGTCCAATTTCTAAGCCTGAGTAAGGTTGACTAAGTATTTCCCACATGCACAATGAATAAAATGCTTTCAAAAATTATACCTCTCAAGACAGAATGATGGTGATTATTACAATGAAGGCCAAGAGAGATTTTCTTTTTTTCCTTCCACCCCACATTTTTCATTTAGATACACATGTATGTGTTGATCCACCACAAAAAGGGACAAAGTGGGTTTTTTTTCTAAGTTTAAACAGAATTGTGCCTTGTCACTTGCCTTTCTCTTTCTCTTGAAGGGGGCTTTTCTTTGTAGGCATTTGGAGAAGCTCAGTTCTTGTACCATAAAAATAATAAAGGGAAGTCTTGGAAGATTTTTCGATCTGTGCAGGAAGCACAGAAAGTAAATTCTCTCCTAGTCTGATGAATAGAACAGACAATGAAGTTTGTCTCTTTGTTGTGCACTAAAGAGATGGCAAAACATTATTTTCATTCTTTTCTTCTTAAAATAAGCAAAAGAGATTTTTATTAATTCACTGAACTTCTGAAAAGCGCTCTAATTAGATGATCATTAAGAGGGATATAGTGAGAGATTTCTTCCTCTTTCAAGAAAGTAGGGAGGAATACTCTTTTTTTTTTTTCCCTCTGTAGTTGTTGTTTGGTTTTTTTTCCATCAAAGCATACATCTAACAGATATGATCCTTTCAGATAAACCTGTTGTCCTTTAATGGAAGAGACAGAAGGGGATGTCTTTTTGAAAAAGGAAAGATTAAAATGTTTCCATAATAATCCTTTTTACCTAGTTCATTTTAACATGAACAATATGGTGAAGAGAGGAAAAAAATAATTAAAAAAATGTTTAGCTTTCCATTCAAGAAGGTATGTTAAATTTGTTCCACCAGTCTGCTTTAGTAAGAGCAAAACAGTGAAGAAACTACTACTGAAAAGTGCAATTTAATGTTATCCAGGAATAGCTAGGAATTAAAAGCTGAATGTCTTTCACAACAACATTATATACTGACAAAAGGAGGAACATGGTGTATAAACTAAAAAGAGTTGGCTCTTCTTTTGAAGAAGAAGAGTTGGGTCAGCAAAGAACTCATAAATCTCAACAAGAATAAAATTATTGTTTCTTGCTAGTAGCTCCGTGGGAAGGAATAATATCTGTTTCTTTACTTTCTGATTCTTCACTGTTCTCACCTCCAAAAGTACTCCTTCCTCACTTCTTTCTCTCAGTGCTTGTAGGTGCCACAAACTCCAGGTGTCTTTAATATGTTGTAAGACAATGTCCTACACTGTAGCTCCTGAAGAACACAGACACACATTTAATTAAGGCTAAAGCCTTTTCAGAGACCTAAGAACTGTGTTCAAATCTAGTCTGAGTTAATACTTTCAGAGACTTTGAAACACACAGCCTGTATATACTGGAAGAGAAAGGAGATTTTCCTTGCAGTTTTCTTAGTCCACATCAGCAGATTCTACTGGTCCAGGTGATCATCAAAAATTCCCTGTAATTTCTGTGTATAAATTAAATCTGACAACATGAAGTACAGTTTTCTTTGCACACAAAGGAATCAACTAGTTTTGAACAGGGAAGTGAAGATTAACACCAAAGTGGAAAACCACCTGAGCAACCAGATTTAATTCTAAACTTAGAGGCTTTGCCTCATAAAAGCATGGAGGTAATTGACAGGTACTTAAGATGACAGCTTACACTGTTGCTAGTAATTAAGATTTGTTGGAAAATAAATCATAAGGGCAGGTATCTATAAATAAATACCTACAAAGCAGGCCAAGTAGCATTTCACAATACATCCAAGTCAGAAAGACAGGAAACAGTGCTGACTAGAGAGCACCATGAACCCTTTGCAAGGAAGCCTTCTCATTGCTCTCAAAAGCTTAAAAGCACACATGAAACAGATGGAATTGCATTTGGCTCTGACCTGAATATTCAGAATATCAGTTTCTCACAAGCAAACCTTTGCAAATGCAGTAAAAATTAGGCTCAGGCAGGAAACTTTCCCTATATATGATTCTGGTATCTACTATAATATTGCTGTAGCATGGAGGAGGTCCCATCACACACCTGACTCCACCATGCTAGAACAGTGTAAAATACACAGAAAGAAACCACAAAAAGCTGACCGTGTAAACAGAAATTGTGAAGTATTTACCTTAAAGGTTGACATTCTCTGGGGATTAAGAAATTTTGAGAAAAATCAAAACTTTCTTCTTTTTTAGGAAATATGTTGGGAAAGAGTGTATGCTGAAGCTATAGAAAAAAAACGAGAAAAAATATGTCTCAAAAAGAAAGTCACGTCTAGTTTTAGAAATTTGGGACCATGTGCTTTGAACTGGTTGGTTAGTTCTACTCTTGATGTTGTTACTAATAAAAGAGATGAGGCTTTTGTAGTTCAGTAATTTTTGCCACACAAACAATGCTGCTGGCTGGTACTGCAGTTAATGCTCCCACCAGGGGAAAACAACTCTTTCAAAGGCAGTAGGTGAAGCAAACTTTAGTTCTGAAGCCCTCCTTGGGATGATTAAAAATAAAAATACTAACAGAGAAATTTTTGTTTTAAATTTGAAGCAATCTTTCAAACATACTTCTCATATGGCAAATGTACTTCTTTATTGTGGACATTCTTGAAACAAAAATAAAAGCATTATTGCCCTTTCCCATTGTAATGTTACCATAGGTGGGCACAAGAGCCTGGTCTAAAGATGTGCTTGCCTTGCTGCTGAGAGACAAAAAGTGCTGTCAGTGGGGCACACTGCTCTCTGCTTACATGAAAACCACAGTGTCAACAAGTGAAAAAGTCCACACATGGCTTGGCTGTGCCTGGAATGTGAGGAGCATGGAGGCTCCTTCCTGTCACAGGAATTTGGGGTTGGCCCACACCAGAAAGTTACATGACTCTCTGCCCTTATAGGCAGGTGATTAGGCAAACACTAGGCAGTCTTTAAGATGCTGTGTAAATTCTTCTGGAATGCGCTTGTGATGTTTACATAGGGCCAAATAATCAATGAGTTTTCACTACCTGCATTAATATTAGCAACTGGAAATGGAAGTGGTCCATAGCTTTCAGAGACTTTGTTAGGGCTTATAGAAAATACAAAAATTACACCTCTAAAATACTTTACCACCCATAATGAAAGCCCACTGCTGATTTTATCAAAGGTAAGAAGACACTTTCAGTTACTTTCAGTGGGGAACATGAAAGAACACACAGGAAGACAAAAGCAATATTTTGCATTTCGCAGGAAAACCCATTAACGACTCTACAAATGCTTATTCATTGCTAGTTGATAATTGGAGAAACTCCACCAAGCTCAGTGACACTAATCCACTTTAAACCTGTGGAGGATCTGGCTCTCTGTGTGTGTGATAATACTCTCTGTAAATGAAATTCTGTTACTAAGAATACCCAGCAAGGAGGAGTCAGCAAAAGAAACTCACCCAAGGATGGAAGGCAATGTCATTTCTCTAATAATGGTTGACAATGGCTTGTCTTGCCATGACAAGTCTCCTATGGAGTCCAAGTAAACATGCTGACTAAGTACTCACTGCCTGACTCCTCTCCAGTACAAGGACAGGATAATCTGGAAACGTCCTGATCCTCATCATGACGAGACCTGTTTCAACATAACTTGTGAAAGCTCTCGGTTTCTTTTAGGGCTCCGAAATAAATGGAAGGATTTGTCATAATCTCTTTCCTGTGAGATGGATTTGCAGCAAAGCTGGAGGTGGTTTCTCTTCAGTTTGAAGGACGGAGTTGCAAACAGATCATCTGGAGCCTTTTTTCCTTTAGATTTCTTCTGTTCAGCTGGTGGCAGAGAGTGCTTGTGTCAGACAGGGACAGCACCCCTATCCAGCTCAAGTTTCCCTTGGACGCAGTCCAGCTGATCCCAGCACATCAAGAAAACATCTACATTCTCTCTATTTGACCCCCTACATGGGAGGGATTCTTCATATGAGTTCAAGCACCCAGGTGTTAAACAAGTGCTACCTAGAACTCACAGAGATGAAGAGAAGCACCTTTCAGAGAGACGTGCCCTTTCTTTTTTTCCTTCTGAAACCAAGGGATTACTTCCCACTGTTTAGAATCCCTAAAATCATAAGGAAAACAGATAGATTCAGGTTATGAGGATGGTGTGAAAGTGTCCACACATGACATTTTGTTTGTGGGCATAGGTCTAATCTCTTCACAAATTTGTATGCCAAGAGACATTCTCAGTAATTTAATCCTCCCTATGGTGGTCTGCTTTCTCACTTGTGTCTCCCCTGCCATCACACAGCTGACTGAGATGCATATGACACCCTGAAGTGGAGAGATGCCTCTCTAGATGTTGCAAATGTGATCCGTTCAAGTATTGCACTAACAGAGAAAGGAAAACAAAGTACTGTGATTTAGAGATCACAACAGTCCACACTCCACGGCTGTGTGCACTGTAATGCACTATATTTAAATAACAAGATAGATCTAATTCACTGAAAATCTGACCCATCTGGGCTGTTTAAGAAGGCCTCAGAAGTCAGTAGAGAATAGAAAAATGGCACATCCGTTCTTAGAGTGGGTGAAAAGGTGTTTCTTTGATACCGACAAAATCATGGGCTGAAGTTTTCAATGACATTGGTCAGGCAGCATCTTCTCTCTTGTTTACCTTCTCTTGCTTACTTCCTTCTCCTCCACCACCTCACCACACACCCATTCCAGAATCTTTTCTCTGCTCAGACTGATTTTATCAGCATCTAGTAAAGCCGATGTGATGATAATTCTGCTAATTACAATTATAGTAGCTAAATCCTCCCTACTGCTACAGACTAAACGTTATTTTAGCATTAAGCACTTAACCCTCAGAGTTACTTTTAATTACAACTATTTTCAGAGTTGCAGGGGACCAAAAGTGCCCCAAACAACTTGGGGAGAGAATGTCAAATAGTGGGAGTAGTGCAGGATCTGGCTGATGGGCAACATTCTTGATGAGAGGAGCATCCTCATGTGCCATCAGATGTGCTACTCTGAGCTGAGCTAGAAAGATGGGCACAGGCAGAACAACCCTATTGAATAAGACCTTCATTCCACAGTCTCTTCTCTCTCTCTTCCATGAAAATCACTGATGAGTTTAAGGATCTTGGAAACAGATCCATGACCAAGCCACAGCTGGCTGCAGTCAGGGGTTGTGCAAGACACAAACATGGCATAGTTAAGCCACAGTCCATCTAAATTGTCTACAAAGCTATCTGGACAAATTGCCATTTCAAGCATGCAGTTTGCTCTGAAATTCAGCTTCATTTCTCACCCTCAGCTTTATAGAGGTGAAAATATGGGTTTCAATAAGAATAAGAAATGCACCATGTGGGGTTTTAACAAATTTTATTGTAATATAGACTTATGTGCATGAAAATGGAGTCAGAGCAGCAAAATTACCTATATAATTATATATAGTTATACTTAATAATGTTTTCAAGTACTTCAGAAACTATATTCTGAACTGGCTGTAACTTAAGACACCACACTCTTCCAACAAGATTTAGGTTTTGTCACCAGGTGAGCAACAAACCAAATTTGCCGAAATTTTTGGTGGCAGTGAAAACAACCAATTGAAAGGGAAAGTGCAGTCCTGTGTAGGGAATATTGCCCTAATTGATGTGGCAGCCTGGGTTAAAGGAAAATCTCAGTCTTTACCTTTCTGAAACTCAGACTTGGCACTTGCATGCCTGCAAAAATATTTCTAGACCTTTGCAGTCGCCAAATAGCTATGAAATTAATTGCTAATACAGACAATTTGTCAAGTCAAGCTCAGTCACCTATTTCTCTTATAAAAAAATGTGATATGGGCTGATAAAGACTTCAGTATTACCATGCTGGAGCCAAAGTACTCAGAGATGTCAAGTCACCTTTATCTTAAGAGAAAAAGCAGCTTCCTTGTCTCTTCCTCGTCTCTCTGGCAATCACTTCAGCATCTGGCAAATTCTGCTGGCTGAGCAACTTGGGTGATTCTTTGAAAGTGCTTTAGAACATGTAACATCTACCAAAATAGACAATGTACTTATTTAGGGAACTTTTTTCTCTCTGTGCAGCTGTGAATTCTTTGGTGATTTATCATCAGCACTGGGCTTATGAGTTTCATTGAAGACACTTAAAATTGCAAGAAAAATGTGTCATGACAGCAATTTAAACAGATTTTATTTGAATATTGCTGAATTTTTGAGGCTTTGTTTTATGTCTTCTTTTACATATTCTGTATTACTTATTTATGTCTCAAAGGCATTTGGTGTTAAAAAATGGGGCAACCTGACCCAAACCCAAGTCTGTGGTCATGTTGGACACCTGAGATCTGAGCTGCTTAGCAGTCATTTTTAGGAGCAAACTTGTGTTCAGGGCCACAAAAGAGATCTGACATCCTCCTGAATCTTAATCACTACAAGAATATATGTCATTCCTTTTAAATTTTTTCTGCCTGGAAATGTCACTTGTTGCCTGTTTTTTTGGCCTTGCAAATGAGTATAAATTCCTTTTTGACAAGGACCAGAAGACCCACTGAATAAGGCATAAACAAAGACAAAAGTTACTGAAATGTTACTTTTCTACTGCAACTCATTAAAATATATAAAGGTCCTTGTTCATTAGTCTTCCTCTTTATCTGAAATATTTCCACTATGTAAAATACCTACTACATAATCAAGCCTTATGGAATATAATCCACATGACCTATACATAATCCTTTGAATTTTAAATACCTGTATTCAATTGGAAAAGGCACAATTAACAGCATTTCTTCAATATCCAAGGCAACAGATCTAACAAAAGACTACATAGATATGAGATCTACAAAATGCTCCAGAAAAAAAAAGTGTAAGCATTGCATATATTTATCATATCTTGTCTCAAGGGAGACAGAAAATCATCAGACTTTGATGTAAAAATAGCCATAACTGTTCAGTTCCTGGACTAGAAATAACTATATCTTCATTCACAGAATAGTTCTCTCTCCCTTAAAAAGAAAAAAAAAAAGAAAAATCCCAGAACAGAACAAAACAGAAAACACCCTTCCTTCTTTCTCTTTTTGGACTTGCTAAATAAGGCTCATTTCCTGCCACAATTATTCATTCAAATATCTCAGTCTCTGAGACATGAGTTTGATTTTCTTGCAGACATTTTCTTGGAATAGCATCCTCTTTTCACTGAAATTATTGATGAAATTTCTACCACAATTGCATGAGACAACTATAAGCATTAACCAATTAAGTCTGGTACAAATCAGTTTCTCTTCTTGATATCCTTGTTTCTGCTTCATGCAAGAAAACATTTTTTCTGGCCTGAGTTTAAGGTTGACAAATTTTCTTGAGTATAAATCTTTGTAACCATTAAATTTGTTTACATAATCCATACTTAAATGTGTGACTTTCCCCCCACAGTGTCTTTAAGGAAGATTAATTTCTAGTGATGAAATCACTAGGAAAATAGCATCACCAAAAAACACTCCATAATTAAGTCTATTGAAAAAAATTGGCCCTTTTCTTTCCTTCTTCTGCTCACAGGGATAATTTTGGATAGTTTCTGGATAAATGTCTTGGGTCTCAATCAGTGAACAGAAAGCCACCTTTAATAAAAGTAACTCTTTTCAAGGAATAATTTTTCTTCTCAGTCAATACTAACAGGCATCACTCTGTTTTCTTCGTCGTAATGTTTAGAAATTGTTGTAAAGGCTCCTAATATTTCATGGCTACATGTTTCAAATGTAAACTGTACATTGTCTGGAGAAACTCTATTTTATCAGCTACCCAAAAAAAACCCCAAATAATTGAAATAAAAATGAGTGCAGCAACGTACTTGAAACAAGGGTTTCAATCTGTGATAATTCACAGGTCCTTTTGCTGTTGCAGATGTATCTATCTCCAAATGGTAGGAATATTTAATTTCATTAGTTTTCATGCCTAGGCGTTTTAATTTATTTATGGAGATGATGTTTTTAGAGGTGATTTTCCAATCTCTCAGTGTTACAAATTTGAAGATATAGTGTAACAAGTGGAAAAATTAATTGTATTAGCTGAGGGGAAATGGTGTTAGTTCCTTTAGTCATGTAAGTCAGTGTACTTTTGCAAGAGGCTGCATGACAAATAGGGAGAAGCTTAATCTCACATTCCTGTGTGTGTTACAGATGGAAAAAGGTATTGAGCTTGAAGAGGAAATTTGGGGTATTCACAAATGAAAATCGGAAGCATTTTGAATTGGTGTTTCACAGCAACCCATATTTAACGAAATAGCACTGGTTTGTTTCCATTTTAACAATTTTTAAATTATCTCAGTGAACTACGCAGACATTTCAGTGTTTCTCTTGGCTGACGAATTCAAGGATGACAAATTAAACATCTCTACCCCCAACCTTCAGCATGGACAAGACCTTCTGCAGGTGTCTTGACCAACTCATGTGTGGGAGAAGCCAGATTTGGGAGAGGAAAATACAGGGGAATTGGTGCTGGCTACAATCAGCTCAGTACACCACAAAGTCTTTTCCCTTGCTGCTTGACCCACAGATGGACCAAAGAGGAAAACAGAAACCTCAATTAGTGGTCAGAAAAGGGATTTGATGGGTCAAAAGCGAGCTGATTACTTCATTAAGGGTGTTTCCACTGGTCAGGTTTGAGTGTTCCTTGTTCTTTTTTGTTATTAACAGTTCTCAATATTGAAGTTGGTGCTAAGACTGCACAAAGTACTAATTCAGGAGGAAAGGAAGATTATCCTGAATGGGAAACACCTTTGCCCTGTAACTAGAGGATGAGAATCCCTGTCCAGCTCACTTTTGTTTTCCTCTCTTCTTACAGTATATATGAGGCATTAAGTTGATTTAATAAGAATAATCTGTGATCCACAGCTACTGCAGGCTCCTGAGAGGATTATTTAATGCATTCTCAGAAAGATCGCCCTTTGTTTAAAATGAACAATTAAATTTAATCCTTTTTTCAGCTTTTGTATTGCATTTAGAGTGCTGGCAGGTTTTTTGGGTTTAGTTTCGGGTTGGTTTTGGGTTTTTTTATTTTATTTTCCAGCTAACAGAGCCATGGATTTGGAAGCTCCTGTGCTTATTCACAGCATCCTCAGTTGACCAGACTCAATGCCAAGGGGATTCAGTTCAGGATGTTTTATATAAAACAACATAATCTCAAAAGAAAAATAACACCAACATTGAACATCTGAGATACTGGGGATATTTTCACTATTTGTACCATTCAAAGGAAGAAACCTGCTGTGTTAAACAAGCTTGTTTCTCTGTGATTTCATGCTTTTGAGGTGGAAGTGTCCTACACAGACTTCTCGTGGGTGGAGAAGGCTGCACAGTCTGTAAAATGATAGAGGTGTGGGACCTATAGCTTACTTTTGCAGTGAAACAAAACTCAGAGAGGGGTCAGATTTCAGGAGGGCTCTACTCCCACCTGAAGTCAGTCAAATTAAGAGCATTGCGTTTAAAGGAGCCCAGCATGCTAGAGCTCATGATTCCATGAAAAATTCTTGGGGCTTTGACAAGAATCCAGAAACTAAAAATTCTGAGGGAATGGCAAAGGGAAAAAGAATAGATATGTAGAACAATCCAGAAAAGGAGGTTTTCCAGAGGAATTTTTTTCATTGCAAAGTGTTAATCTTTGGCCAAAAAAAATCATGTCTTTTAAAATGTCCAAGGTGAAAAACTAAGGAAGAACAACAAGTCTGAAACAACTGAAACTTTTCTTTTGGGGCTGAAAAAGTGACAAGATCCTTTTTCACCCCTAATTTAAATTGGAGAGGCTTCCTCTTGAAAAATTACATGTAGTTAAACTCTAATTTTCCATCAGAAAGAGGAGTTCTGATAGAAATCTTTTAGGTAAGTTCAGTGGCACTGAGGTCCCACCCTGCCCGTTCCCTGACTTTCAGATGTGAGCTCTGACACTGTTTAGTCCCCCCCACTTTGGGAGAGACAGGTATTTTGATGGGTGTAATGGGACTTTATTCAGTGTTTCACAACTTGTTAAACAGTGTGGTCTTTCCTCATTCCACTGAAAACACTAGTTGCACAGTAAGTTTTTACTTCTTTTACAGAAAGACTGAAAAATTATCTAAAGAATTGCAATGTGTACCCTCTCATTAGAGGTAACTGCAGCAAACTTCTGAAGCTCATTGGAATTTGAAGGCATACTCTTTATATTAAATCTATATTACATCTATAAATATATACATTGCTCAAGAGAAAATAGCTGCCAACAAGATAATTGAGACATTTTGATGAGCAAATGTCATTTTTCCCTGGGGCAGCACATGTTAAAAAAAGCAAACAGCAGAGTAGAAGAGGGTCTTTTAAATGTGGTATTTTGAATAAATGAAGAGCAGAATTGGAAGCAGCAACTCAATTGCTACTATATTTCAAGGCACATAAAAAGAGAAGTGACATGTCTCTTCAGCAATTCAAAAAATCACTGAGTATTACCTCTTCTACTTTAAAAAGCAGCACATTGAAAATATATGATGAAATGGTGCAAATTTAAGGGTTGCAGATCTCAAATATAGGATATAGAAGTGCTATGATTAGGCTAAATTTATCTTCTTAAGACAAAAAAATTATATATATGCACACACAATTTGTGTAGTATGCATTTTAAAATAGAATAGTGAACAAAATATTCTAACTTTCAGGGAGGTTGCACAGTGAATATTTGACTAATGAAGATTAATAAGATGTTTTCTTTGTGATCTGACTGTCCACCATCGCTCTCTGCAGACCTTTTCACTAGTCCCAGAGGAGCATTTTACCAGTCACCATGTGAGAAGAGGTACTGGAGCAGTTCAGACTGTCCATATGACCCAGCACTGTGCTGAGTTATTAGTGTTCTCTTCCATAATTCCCAAAGAAAAAACTAGCAGTTGGCCTATTTGTCTTATCCAGCCTCTACAAAGGGTGGTAGAAGGGAAGAGGGAACATTCAAGATTCATCAAACTACTCTAACACTGAAAGACGCAAAGATTTGAGAAAGAAAAAATGCGAATAAAGTCCCTCAAAACCACCTTGAAAAGGGAAAAAAAAAACCACAAAACCAAACCAAAACAAAACAAAAAAAAAAAAAAAAAAAAAAAAACAAAAAAAAAACCACCAAAACATTTTGAAAGAAGAATCTTAAGACTTGCCTTAGGCAGACAGCCAGCAATGTATAAGCTGCTCAGCTCTTACAGAGGAGTGTCCTGCTGCTATTAAAGTGGAGCTGAAAAGGGGTTGCAACACATTCTTCAACAAAGATGCAGCTGTGTCAGGTACAATAACTGCAGCATTGTGCAAGAGTAAAAACAAAACTCACACTTGGGCACTGACAGACAGGAGAAATAGAACTCCTCCTGAGAGTATACAGTGATCTTGAGTACCACAGTCTTCAAATTAGAGGACTGTATAAAAGACAATATAAAATAAAAGTGATGAATTACAGTGGAAGGACACCAGATTCAACCTGCTTGAAAGGTAAAAGATATTTAGAGGTTGTTGTACTCATGGAAACTACTTGTGGAGTCTTGTAAAGAAGTAATAGCATAAGGTCCATTTATTATTACTGTTTCACATGAAAGAGAAAAAAAGGCCTAAATCAGTGTTCCTGACTATATAAAACCACATCAAATACCTCTCTGAAAAGAGTCTTATGCTCCTTTGTTAACTTTAATTGCTTAAATAGTGCTCCATTATGACTATATCTGTCATGTCCATAGAATTTAAGATTCAATACCAAAGCAAATGGACTAAAATGCTGCTTGTAGGTAGTGGTTTCCGGTAATTGCACAGCACTGATGCTTTTCAGTGCTCCCCCACCTAATAATAGAGCTAGGACCAAACACTTTGTCAGGACTCTGTTTACTCTGATGTTCAGATAACGCAATAACTTGAGAGAGAAATTAACTGGTTCTGCAGAGACAGAAAATTCCTCTCTTTATTCTTAGTACAGGGTTAGGAGAGGCTCATTGCCCTGAAATCAGAAGAAGGAAACCGACACCAGGTTGTAGAAGATGACTCTTCGAGTTGACTTCCCTGTCTTTGGCCCTGTATTTTGGCCTAGACTCTCCAAGAAATTGATTGTCTTCTCCAGCTGTCAAAACAGGTGATGAAAACAGGCCGGAGCAGAAAGGGCACAGT
>JAWMRD010000085.1:6299427-6407489 GCA_035584875.1 Syndactyla subalaris | reverse complement strand
CATCAGCATGTAAAAGCTACATTTTTTTATGCCATCAACTTTCCTTCTGTGTGATAAGAAGAAGCTTTACTTGTCTTGACTGTGAATTGTATAACCCATGAAGTTCGGCTGTTCTGAAGCTATTTTACAGTAAATACTATCCAGAGAAAGTTATCCTCTCATAAAAAAATTGAAAAAAATAAAATGTTTTACTCTTTTATTTTCTTATGGTCAGCAGCTTTTTTCCCCTCAATCTTTAAGTAAAGGTAAAAGCTCACTCAAAACAGACACAGATTTCATGTGCATTTGGAAACTCGAGCTTCTAGTGAGTTGAGGCAGTAATGACTTATTCAAAATTACTGTTCTGCCCCGTAAATCACAGGATGAATTAATATGTAAATTATTGATCAAAATGACTGTCAAATCACAGGGATCTCTATGGACTTGGTGGAAGGCAGTGGCATCCTCATGGAGCTGAGGGGATGATTAGGACATAAATAAGATAAATACAAATTTAATTCAACAAATTCCCTTTGTTCTATGTTCCATTGTATGTACCAAGCAGTATTTTCAGCTAGACATCCCAGCTGAAAGGAAATTTTTAGTCAGACACTTACAACTAGAGACACCTACCAGCAAGTAAATCTCCACAAAACTGTGAGAGTTGAAGTAATGCCCAAGGGGGGAAACCTCTGAAGAATTTGCTTTTTGTCTTTGCCTATCAGGGTCACAGGGATTCATTCTAATATTGTGCAAACCCGGGCCTAAGGAACAGACTGAATCTCAGAGGCAATTTATAAGTAACATAAAGGCTCCAAAAAAATGTATTTTGTATAATAATTTCTACTGGAAGACACAAATTTTACTAAATCCGTGCTTCATATGTTGGACTGCCTATTATTAAGTTATCAAGAATGACAAGTAAAAACTAACAAAATAAGAGGTTTCAAGGAAAGATTAAATGCCACAAGAGGAGCTACCTGTCCCTCTTGGCCTTCCCATCTTAACCAGAAGGGATCTTTACTGTAAAAGTTGCTCTACTGATATGTCAGGTTTTCAGCATTGTCACCAAATGCAGCAGACCTGACTTTACTTAAAAGCTGACTTGGTCAATTTGTCCCTAAATCATCGTGCTCAGTTTCCACTTGGTGATCATATCTACACTTAGTTTTCCTCTGGTTGAGCTGCTCTGAGTTAAAAGATGAGTTGGCAGCTTTGTGGCATGCCCATGCTGCCAGGTCTGGGTGCTCCATACAGGTGTTTAGTCAGCTGCCAAACTTATTGGGCTGGGCACTGCTGCATGGAAAAATGCCTCTGTCACTTGGTGCTGATCCTGTGTCATTGCCTGGTAGGGTCCTGAGAGAAAGCAGCTCAGAATTGGCTCGTGTGCCTCTCCCTGTAATTCTGCAGCCTAAAGATATCTCGCATACCTACAGAGTGGCTGGGGAGTAGAGAATATGTTCTAGACCTTACCTGCAGTATACTTTTTCAGGCAAATTTTAGGCTAAAATATCTTTCCCTCTGTAGAAACTCTTCCCCTTCAAAAATTAAAGAGGCCCAGACAAGCCAAAACACACTAGTGAAACACTTGCACACTTTGCACAAGGTACCCGGAAATTTTTTGATCCAAAATGCTCTTGTGGTACCCTGAAATTTTTGGTGTTCTTTCTAATCATTGAGATCTTCTTAAGATGTGATAAAACTGATTTTTGTTTTGAAAACAAACAAAAAAAAATTATAATTCACTGGCAAAATTGTTCTTCCAGAAAACACAGCTATTCCTCACTTCCAGGCATGCCTTGTTAACCTAGTAAACTATGGTTCCTCTTCCATTTTCTCCAAGTTCTTGGGAAATTTTCTGACAAAAAAATTCATGGAATGGGACTTAACATTGACAAATGGTTAACAGAAACTGTAAAAGTAAGTAAATAAATAAATAAATAAAACTGGGCTTCAATCTCAGCCTGAAGCAGAGTTCATTGTTAAGGGGAGAACCTGCACATGGTTGAATTGAAGACAATGGAGATGAAGATGATGTCACTAACAGAAAAATCCATCTGAAATCAATTGTTAACATTTCACAGGTCATTCATTTTTCCTACTGTCCACTTATGCACATTTCATAGTTCATAGAGCTTGCATTTCTGAAACCCATGCTCAAACCTTGCAGTCTGACTGCTACCCATGGCAGGAATGTGACCCATGCAAGATAAGACCTACACCTGCCAGTAACATCTATTAATGGTGAAACTTTAAACTTTGCCACCAATCTGAGCACAAAAGGCAGATTGTGATGAACTGAAGATTTCACAGAGGACATTAGATGACTAAGCTGCCAAGTTTCCTCAGAATTTAAATCACACTCTGTTTTGTTTCAGAATTTTCTGTCCTTTACCTCTGTGTTTCTTCCTCAAGTATCAGAGCACACAAATACCTTGCAAGTGGTCAGGGTTTTTTAATATTTTTAATATTTTTCCTTGGCACTTAGACAGATCAGAGCTGGCAGAAAAACAGGTGGGTTTGCTGCCCAAAGGCAAAGCATCTCTCACTTTGAGAGATAACATGGAATTCTTGTTCTTATCAAATACAATGAATGTAACTATTCATTTACAAATATTTTTCCTTACATCAATTGTTAAAGTAAGGAGTTGGTAGGTATCCCCAAAACTAGATGATCATAAAATAAAAAATTAAGTGAAATTTTTACCTGAAGTCTACCCTCAGCAGTATAAAGAGTGCAAAGCCATGCAATTAATTTTCTATAATTGGGTTTACTGCTATAAAATGGAGTCTTGTCATTTGGTGTCAAGCAGAAAATGACCTGTGCTGTGTGTCAGTAACTTTACTGCTCTGCACTGCTTATTTCATCCCACTGAAGAGAAAAACTGACAAGACTGCAGCTAGGATGCATGGAGTGAGATACCAGCATGAAGGTAGAACATGAATATTCTTATACAAGACACAGGTCATGGATCTTGAAGGGTTCTGTTCTTGCATCCTTTTAAGAAGATTGCAAACCTGAATGGCAGTGAATGTCAGGCAGGGTTACCTGGATGACGACAGAAGTGCAGTGTCTGGATTAGAGAACAAATCAGAAAGTGTGCCTTGGTTCAGTCTGCTCAAAAAAAGGCAATACAGTAGCTTTTTATGAATACGTTCAAGACGGCTACACATCAAGAGAAGGGGGAAATTATCTTAAACTAATACTGGCACCACATGAAATAGTTGTAAACTGATCATGTGTAAGTTGAGACTGGAATTTAAGAGAAATTCTCTAACCACCCAAATAGTGGAGATCTGGAAAGGTCTTCAAAAAAAGGGCAAGGAATCCAAGTGGTTGTAAGATGTAGATTGATAAGAAGAATTCTTGGAAGGAGGAATTAAATTTGTGGCATGAAGCTTGAATTTTTAAGGAGGTATGAAAGGAAACTGGGTCACTCTTTATTTATAGAATATTTGTAGCTGCACATTCCAAGACAGACTTTCTCCTTTAAGCAAAATTTAGCTGCACCACCACCCTCTCCCCTCCCCTAATTTTCTTCTCATTTTCTTCTGCCTCCCACAGAGGCACTGGGGGATGCTGACAGAACAATTTCTGTTCCCAGCAGCAGTGGGGTTTTTGGGAGGTGCACACTTCCTATGCCCTGCTCATAGGCTTGAACTGGGGATGGATCAGGTGTCAGTTCCCTCAGGTTAGGAGGATTATGGATTAGCTGAGGCACGGTGAGGCACAGATATAGAGACACTTGGATGCAACTGGTTGACCTCCCAGCCACGCTGGCAAGGGCTGTTTAGGGAGAGGGAAGTTTTCCACTAGAGAGATAAATTGTTTGAATGTGCATTATAAAAATTTATTCTTGTACTGTGGCACTTCTTAGTGACTTTATATTTTTCTCTTTTCTTTTCTTTAGTATTGGTATGACTTTAATTATGAGCTGATAAAAATGGTGGGTTATTTACCCACAGACTGTGCAGTGTGGTGAACTGCAAGGTGTTTGCTCTGAGGCTTTTTAATCCATACTTTAAAAATACAAAATATTACTAAATTATTATCAGTTGCTATTAATTAATTACTAATAATAGTACTAAATTCCTATTGCTAAGATAGCATGCAACAGTTCAGGGTGTAGACTGAAACAAGTATATTTTTGACGTCTGGAAACTGATGAAGTAGTTTAATGCTTTCATAGACTAGGAACAAGATTATTATTTAACAGGTAGATTGCTTTATTATTGTCATTATTTTTTCATCATCATTATTATTACACTCTCCTGATTTTCTCATTTAGGAAAAACAGCTTTTATAAGGTAAGTTGAAAACAACTTTTTGACCCTAATGTTAAAAATCACTGCGTTTGAGTGCAAGTGATTTTTTGTGCGAGTGAGAGCAATGCACAAGTGCAATTCACAACATTTTTGTCACATTGTTTCTTTAAGACACTATGATGCTATGCTCAAAATTCAGATGGTAGTCTATCTTTAGACTATTAATTGGGTGCATAGCCCCTAAGCTATTTTAGCTTTTCCTTGCCTGTCATCCTGAGCATAAGAATATTTACTGAATCCCAGTCACTACAGTCTCAAAGCGTTTTGGGTTAACCTGAATTTGGCCACAGTGCCTTCAGATGATGAATTACAAAGAAAGCACACCTTGTTCATGCAAAGGCCATGCATCATACATGGCTGATAGTCTTTAAAGTTTTTAGCCCCTTGTTCAGATGAGAAAACTTAAAGTACAGCTCTTGCCTCCTGCAAATGCACTGCCTTAGATAAAATTCACGTGTGAATATTAAATATACATCAGTTTGACTTAATACAGGGAAACCATCATATTGCAACAGTGGAGACTTACTACATCATCCGCTGCCTGGTACTTTCTTTGTAGAACCCTGCTATTTCTTTAAGAGTTTTCTTACAGCTTTTCCACTCTTCCATCTGCTATGTTTTACTGTTTCAGAGCTCTGATGTATTCAGTGAATAAATAACCTGCTGAAGACCATTGCATTTTCTGTGGCACATCTGGGATGGGCTCCAAAGCTCAGAGCCAGTGCTTTATTTCTGGGATTCCTTTGCTTCTTTCCATCCACAAGGCATTTGTGTTGCACAAACTTCGAAACCATCTTCTTCATTCAGCAATATCTGGAAAAGAAAATCCACCCCTACCGCCTTTCCTACAATAATAGCTGTGGAATAATAGAGAGTTCTGCTTGCATTTTGGAGCATCTCTTTATTCCTAGTGGGTGTAGCTGTGTTGATGCTGTTCACAGCAGGGCATGTGTTTCTGGCATAAATCATGACTACACCCTTGCATTTACATCTGTGACTGGAGGCTCAGGGCAGTGAAGACTTCAGGACAGAGAAATGAGACAGGGAATGCATCAACTCTTCAGGCAGGCGCTAGGTGTGAAAATTACAGTTCCTGGAGCTGAGCCAGAGCTCCAGGCTGAAAAAGGCACATGGTTGCTAATTGACCACAAATGATTTAACATCTTCTGTGGTAGGTCCCGCTGTGAGGTGCCTGACAGCTTCAGCTCTGATTCAGAGCAGAGGGAGACTCCCATTGCTGCAGAGTCACTTCCTATGGCACCTGATTTCACTTGGAAATGGCCCAAGGAAGTGGCTTTGGCTCGTGAGGGCTCCTGGACCAATTGAGGCTGCTGGACCCCATCCAGGGAGGAGGAAGCAGGGTTTGTCACTGTCCTGTGGCTATAACGTAATATGTAGTCAAACACTTGTCCAGCAGTTCAGCGTGAAGAAAACTGGAGATCCCAATTTTGGGGGCGTTTTCTGGTCTATCATGTGAACAGCATCATAACTTGCAGCTTCTGCTCACCAGGTTTTATTGACACTTATTCAAATGTTCTTTGCCTGGGTTATTTAGGGCGGGGGGGAAAGGTCTGGGGATGATTAAAAACAGTCTTGGGCCAAGAACTCAAAAGTGCTTGTCAGTGTGAAAACACAGCAAGCTTTGTGTCATTCCAGGGGTTTCCTCACACATATTGATTTTGTCTAAAAGTTATGAGGACCTACTGAAGGACTGAATCCTTACTTTTGACTTTCATGCTTGCATGGGCTTGTTTGGTATATCCTTTTCCTCATTCTTACCATAGTAACTCAATTAATAACTTCCATGTTCTTCCAGCCTTCCAGTTAAGAAGCTGTTTTTTGACTCCTGAGCATGTTATCTGTACAACTTTAATTTATTTAACACAAGGTTAATAAGTCCAAGTCAAGAAATATACAAATTATTATTACCTTCCATGGATTAGTCCTTTCCAATTATAACTCCACATACTACTGAATCTTGCTTTGGCATAACTAAACGAATTAGCTCAGGTAGTTTGAATTATATGCCAGTTTGATTCTTTTCTCTTCCTCTGAATTTCATACTAGTATATATGTAACTATAAACTCTCTCTCTCTCTCTCTCAACTTTACACTCATTTTTATATATATGTGTTTAACCTCCTGTAGTGTAACTGTTGTTTGTTATAGGTTAGCAGTTTCTTAAGTGACAGTAAATTTGCTTCTGTATTCATTTTTTTATTCATATTGCATATATATATACACTTGTATATATATAAAAATTTGGATTATGAGTATATGTATATTTATATATGTCTCTCTGTGTGTATGCACACAACCTAAATTACCTGCATATAAATTCCTTTGCAAATTGCCAGATAAAGCTTATGTACAATATGCAAGAGTGTTATTTTGAAGAGGTAATAATTGTAATTGGAGAGGTAATAATTGTCTCTCAGGTGTCATGAAATACAATTGTTTGCAAGAGCAACAGAAAAATCATTGTTACCTCTAGCAGAACCTTTTTGTGTATTTCAGTGGTATAGTAGCAGTCTTATAAATGAGATATTACTCCAAATGAATGGCAATATCAGAGGAACTCTCTTCTTACCATCTTTCTTAAGGAATTCAGTACAGATCTTGGGTTTTTTTCTAGAGAAAAGCATTTTTCATTTTAAACTTTTAGTTGAGAATGGGCTATTCTTATAATAAAGTGATTCAGGCATTTCCTCTGTGTATCAGGAAGATCTTATGTGGAGTTTTAACTGAGACATATATCCAGAGAGAATGTTTACTGAGTAAGGTTACTTGAGGAAAAAGTCACCTCTAAATATATGTGCCATTGAAGCTGAGATCCAATATCAGATTTCCCAGGAGAGGAGTAGGCACTCACGTGGCATATCCTGTTTGGGAAGCCTGAAGGAAAATACTTGGTGGTGGTGACTCACAAAGGCGTCTCCCCTCCCTCTGAGTCAGGACTGAGTCAGCAGCCTGGTGCACAGGGCACACTGAAGATGCTGTGATTTGGGTGAGTCACTAAAACCACGCTCTTCACCTCCTGTGGTCACTGAAGGTCCCGGAATGTTCCCTGCATCTGCTCAGGCGTTCTCCATGCTCTCCTTGCCAAACCTTCCACCAGGTGATTCTGCCAAAGGAAACGTCCTCTCCATTTTAATTTGCTGTCACATTTCCTTCCCTTCCTGCTGTCAGTGGCCCTGCATTTTGCCCATTCACAGAGCATCTGCACTGAAGCATCTGCACCAGTCCTCGGACTCCGCTGGGGCTGATGCAGAGACTCAGGAATGAAGATCTGACCCCACAGTCCTGCTAAGTTAAAGCTCATCTTTTGATTTACTGCTGTGTTCTGTCTCGTGACAAGATTTAAGTGCTAGTGCTGTACAGAAACTTCTAAAAGGTCATTTGTGTGCTCAGTTCCCAGTAAAACTGTTATTGAACATTGTTGAACCTTTTCTTGCTGATGGTCTGAGGTGTCACATCCCCTGGAGATGTCAGCTACCAGCAAAGGTGCATCTGTTGCAGAAAGAAGCCTACCTGTGACAGTCACAGCCAGCACATCTCCTGAAGCCCTGGCTAGGTGATAAGAGCAGGCAGGCAAGGACAAGACAGATTTTTGCTTCTGCTATTCATTGCAGATGTGGTCCCTGCAGTGAAGCAGCTTTTTATATTCCCACGTTCAACAATAAATGTCTTAATTATATATACCTAGTGTTATTTTATTTTTTTTTAATTACAGAATCAGAGAATCAATTAGGTTGGAAAAGGCCTCTTATACCATCAAGTCCAGCCTTTGACCAGACACCACCTTGTCAACAGGACCAGAATGCTGAGTGCCCCATCCAGTTGTTCCTTGAACACCTCCAGGGATGGAGACTCCACCACCTCCTGGGCAGCCCCTTCCCATAAGTAACAACCCTGTCCACAAGAAATTTCTTCCTGATGGCCAGTCTAATCCTCCCTTGTTGCATCTTGAGGCCCTGCCCTCTTGTCCTGTCCCTTGTTACCTGGAAGAAAAGCCTGACCCCCACCTGGCTCCACCCTCCATCAGAAGTTTGTAGAGAGGAATAAGGTCTCCACACAGTCCCCTTTTCTCCAGGCTAAACAATCCCAGCTCCCTCAGCTGTCCTTCTTGTGCTCCAGACCATTTCCCAGCTCTGTTGCCCTTCTCCAGAACATGCTCCAGACCAGCATTTTCAGGCCTGAATTACTTAGAAAAATTTTGGAGATTTCATTTAATTTAAGAAGTAAACATTGAGAGTAAGTGAATTCATTTTCAGAAGAAAAAAAAAAAAAAACAAAATATAATAGTCCTATTCTCAAGCAGTTGTCATGTGCTGTCTTCACATGTGTGTAACTTTTATCTGAGAATCACAAGATGGGATCCATGAGTCAAGGTCTCTTGGGAGAAGCACAGGTTGTGACCACTCAGCCTGAAACTGAATAGGCTTTTTTATTATTCACTGTGGACTTGCCATTGTATGAGTGACTGCTGTTGTAGTTTTTATTTTTTTATTTAAGTAAGCGCATTGTAAGAGCAACCAGACTCTTTCGTGTCAGGCAGAGACTTGCTTTAAAACCCTCTTAGTTCAAAGATAGCAAAAAGGAGTGGTGAATGTGATGTGGAAGGGAGGAAGTACAAAGAGGACACTTGTCCAAGATCACCAAAGTATAGTGGTGAGCTGCATGAACTGCATGAGGTCCAAGCAGTGAAGCAAATGGTCACCCTGACTTTATTCTGGAGCATATTTATGTTCTAATATGCCAATTCCCAGCCATAAACTGAATGTTAACAGGCCAACCTTCAGGAGTTTATAAGCGACTTTGCCATATTAGAAAACAAACAAAAAACCCAAAACCCAAAACCAAAAGCAAACATATGTCATTAAGCTCCAGTGGTGGATTCTCCATTCCCTTGAAAGCTTTTGGAGTTAAAAGCACATAACCTATGAGAGTGTAGCAACAATATAATGCCCACACATCCCAGAACTGTCAGTGTTTTGGAACTGTTTGAAAGCTTTCAAAATAATAATACTAACAACTAATAGTTATTAAGAATAAATAACTATTAACTGGCATAATTAAATCTTTTGGAATATGTCCTTCCTGCTGTGAGAATAAATAAGGAGAGCGACATAAAGAAAGAAAGACTTTGGGTTTTTTGACTTGAATAGGTATTTATCTTTTCTTGTTTGTTTGTTTATGAACACTCAGCTTGTGTTTATTTTCTGAACATTTGTAAGCAGTTTTAGACTACCTTTGTAAATTTTTGTGCTTGTTCTCTAGTGAAATATCACCCTCTCTCGATTTTTAAAGGCATAAAATAATTCTTATTCATTTAGAAACTGACTTTTCAAGTGTCTCTCCTGAAGACATGCACCAGCTGTTCAGAAAAAGAAGACTTGAATAAGATAATGCAAAATCTTTTCGTTGTCTTCAGGAGAGGTTCCTGAGTCATTGTTGTCAGGTTTTTGCAGAGTATATAAGACATGTAGGAAAATACTGCCTACTCAGATGAGGGGGTATAGTCCACAAATGAATGACTACTTGCCAAAGTGCTTATCTCTTTTTTTGGTCCTCTTAACATAAGAGGAAAAATATCTCTTGCAAAACCTCTATAGTTTACTGTATTAAAAATAAGAATTAAAATTGGTTGCTTTCAGAGGTTTGTAACTTCTGTTTAACTGTATCCATGTTCAAATGTGCATTGGGACTTTTACTTAAGTATGAGATGGGATTTTATTTCTTAAATAGTCTCCGAGTTTTTAGCCTTCTGAATTCCACACATGTACTTCCATACCTTAAAGTGTTTAGAGAATTAACACAATATTAAATTGTTACAATTGTAAAATCAGTAGAAAACTATTACTCATTAAAACCAGAGGTGATGATATTTATACAGCAAAACATGAAAGAAACTAGAAATGGATTAAGTAACCATTAGAGGTTAACCTTCTCTGGTATCATCAGATAAAGGCATTGTTGGGGGGGGAATAAAGAAAGGAAATTAGTATTTTCGGAAACATTTTAAGCATAAATAACATTTGACTTACATCACTTCCTTTACACTACCTTCTTGTGCTAGGGCTTTCCTTTGGATGACTGTAGGTCTCCTCCTGACTCTCACAAGCAGAGTACAATGACACTTTGATCATGTGAACTCTGTTCTGTGCAAGCTGCATTGCCATCTGCTTCACAGGTGGGCTGAATTTGGCCCGACAGAGTCCACTGTTGTTCCACCCAGCTGATGGAAACTTGTCTTTGTCTTCAGCAGGAGGAAGTTCAGGCCTGAAGTTAGTTTAGTTATTCATTGTAAGCACCATTTGCAACAAACACAGCCTTTATCTTGCAAGTAACTTTCTTTTGCATTCCTACCTAATTCCAATTTTACAGTTATTCTGCCCCCAGTCAGGTTGAGGACCATTTTCATCCCCATCCTCTTGATTTGATGACATGTGCGTGCAGTGTGATCCCAAAGACAAGGTGTCAAACTTTGACTGAGCGGGCATGGATTTCCAACTAGATATGTTGGTTGGAATGAAAAATTTAATTTACTTTTGCCCCTTGCTTTCTCCCATGTTTATCTGTCATGACTGGCTCCCACATCCCACGAGCTCCACACACAGTGCCATGGGATTTGACCCTCCCTGTGCCCTCCTGCTGCAAACACAGTCTGGAAATTTTCTGTCCATGTTTCTGCTTAGACTACCCCAGCAAAGAAAAAAATGGGATACATCAGGGTTTTTGTGGGTTTTTTTGTTTGCTTGTTTTGTTGGGGTTTTTTTTTGTTTGGTTGGTTTGGTTTCTTTTTGGTTTGGTTTGGGGGTTGCTTGGGTTTTTTTGTTGTTTGTTTTTTTGTTGGTTTTGGGGGTTTTTTTGAGGGAGGTATTTATTTTTAAGGGGTTTTTTTATTTAATCAAAAGACCTGGTCCTAAGCATCTGCACCTGGGGATTTCTTACAGAAAATAGTTATGTGTTTGTTTGGTTTTCTTTTTCCCAAGATTCTGAGTAGCACACATCTCCACATCTCAGAATAGAAATCTTGCTAGTCCCTTTTTCTCCACACATTTATAGGGTTTTTTGCAGAAGGCTGATCTATTAAGACTGTGTGTGTCCTGCTTCAGCATCATCAAAACAGGGATGTGGTTCAGCCTTAACTGTGGCTGAGACAGCATTGATTGACACAGCCAAGAACAAAATCAAAACATCCTTCCAAGCACACGTGAAACAGGTTTTAGAGTAACAGGAACACCAAAGTAAGCAATTAGCTGAAACCCAGCTTGTTTAATGCTTCCTTTGTATCACATATCTGTATCCAGTACATATCTGGAATTAAAGTTTGGACTTCTCAGGCTTTTTTAAGAACATGGAATGTTTTCAATACCAGATCCTGCTTACCATGCAAGAGCTTTTGTTTGCATATATCCAGAAAGTTTGGATTTACCAATATATATATCCAACTGTGATGCCACTGGTAGTGTGGTCTGTGGGTGGATTTTTCGTACTGACTTTCAGAGTTGTTTTTAGTTTAAATCCCTAAATGATTTCAATATGCTTTTCAATTACAGAGTGATAGGAATAAATATATCATTAGCACAGCATTTTAGTCTTTCCTTTTTTTATTGACAGTGTTTTGCTTCAATTTGTCCAATACATACAATTGAAAAGAAAGATAGGAAGAAGGTTTATCTAAAAATTAATTTTAAAAATATATAAGAATATTTGTATCTCATCTTCATGACATGACACTGGCAATGCTTCCCCCTGTTTCTGATCCTGAGTAACTCAAATGTGGACAGCCCTACAGCCATATCATTACTACCATGTGGATATGCAAAATCAATCTCATACTGTACATATCCAGGCTTTCTCTCTTCTCTTCTGTACTTTTGTATTTTGTCAACCACAGATGTTTTCTGAAGGTTGCAGCATTTCAGATCACATTTACTTTCTTTGGATCATGCATGTATTATTTTTTTTTCTTGCAATGCATTTAGAATTTCATTCAGGTATAACGATGATTAAAAAAATAAATAAAAAATAAGTGAACTGGAGAGCCTATTTCTAAGTGTTTTGGAATGCATAAGAATACCATGAACAGGAAATGTGTAATTCAGAGGTAAATTATGTTCCCTTTGACATCAACTCTTAAAAAAAATAAAACAGCCTATTAATGTTACAATATTTTCACAAAATGGTGAAAAGAATACATACCCATGCAAGGTCTCAGTGCAGAAGGACTACTTTGTGTGTATTAGTTTTAACATGTATTCCTAATACTTGTCTTCCAGGTTATGTTCTCAAGGTACAGTCTCAGTTTCATAGACCTGACAATCTGATTTGCTAGGAAAATGGATGACCCATCATACCACTTTTCAAAAAAAGTGAGTTAAAATACTGTCTATATTTATGATTTATGATTCATGATTGACTGTGTAGATATAATCTGGGCATATATCACATATTCAGTTAGGAAAACAACACAACATATATGAATCCTAAAATCATTAATTACATTGCTAGACACAGTGTTCAAAAATTATGAGAGATATAATTAGTTAGGCAGTGATTTTCCCACTCTGTCTAAAATATTTTATCAAATCAGGCAAATGCTTTAAATAATAATAGGAAAATTGTTACTGGAAATGGACAGAACTTAACCTTCAGTGTCCTCTTTATGTCCCTTTCAGGTCAAAAATAATACAGTATATTTGCTTGTATCTTTCACTTTTCTTCAAATGAAAATCAAAACTTATCAAAATATTGTTTTAAATAGAAACAGCACTTAGATTAAAAAAAAAAAAAAAAAAAAAAACCAAAAAACAAAAAAAAGAAAAAAAAAAAAAAAACAAAAAAAAAAAAAAAAAAAAAAAACCAAACACAAAAAAAAACAAAAAAAAAAAAACAAACAAAAAAACAAAAAAAAAAAAAAAACCACAATTTATTTTTTCTGTGCCTGGACTTATTCTGAATCAAAATCAGTAGTCAGTATTTGATTGTGTGCATTGCGCAAATCTTTCAAGTAATAAAAAGCACTTCAAAGAAGGGTAAAGCTCTGAAACATGGCTTTGCTGCAGAATTGCAACAACTTGCCAAAATTGTTATCCATCTGGATGTTTTTACATGTCACTGCATCATTTTTTTTTTCTCTCTCTTGGACAACTGCATCTCCCAATTACCCTTTGTGCTGCACCTCTCTGATTTAGCTTTTACTTCACAATGCCTTGCCTGCTATGGAGGCAACATAAGCCAGGTATTTGATTTAAAAACTTGGCACAGAGAGCTCTCATGCTATCTACTGGCAAAGCAACCCATTTCAACGAGATCAAGACAACCAGCAGAATTCCCTTTTCCACCCTTGGGTGCAAAAGAAACTGTGGTATTAATTACAAAGTTCTGGTGAAGGATCTGAGAGCAACCAAAAATGCTGCTCGTGGTGAGTTTCCAGTTACATCTGTTGCAGGTCTCATGTTTTCCATTGGAGCATGGATGATTTCATTGATGACTTCAGAGAAGAGCCACATGCCCCCACAGAACCTTGCAGAAACTGGCACATTTGCCTTCCAGCAGAGGGAAAATCTCATTTGCAATAGTCCAGTGCTTGTTCAATTCACAGTTGAAGAATGGTTATTTTCTTAGCTCTGTCAGGAAGTCCTATCTTAGTTTTGTCCCTGGCACTGTGAACTTCCTTGTGTTTGCCTAAAAGAAAGGATAAATTCTGAAAAAAATAAACCACTTTTTCCCTTCATGTGTTGTCAGCAGCAGCTGCTGCTGGAAGGTCCTGCATGCTCCATCCTCTCTATAGGATCTGTGTGAGGAAGGCTAAGGAAGAGAAATCACCCCCTCTAACTGAATCCTCCTGCCAGTGGGTACCACCAAAAAAAGAATATCATAGGAAAAGCCACATATAGCTCTAACATTTCCCCTGAACAGCTGGGAACAGCTGGGAACTGGCATATCTGGAATACTCTCCTATTGTACCTCAGGCTTCATGGACCCCCAGGACTTCAGAATGAGATTAAACTGCTGTAGCTGAATGCATGCACTGAAAGAACATTTATGAAAACTCTTCACCCCTTCACATTTCTTTATCTATAAAGGAGGGGAATTTTGCATAAAGATGCAAAATCCATCTCTTTATGGATAAAAGCAATAGATGCATTAATGTGTGTCAATATCAATGGGAATTACCAAGTTTTCTTGTCCTGCTCTGCCTTGTTTTTTTATAATTTGCACTGCTGTGCATGACAAGGCATACTGTGAATTCTCTGGGTGTCTCACCTGTGGTCACCCACAGTGCAGCCACCTTCATTTTATGAGGACCAAGTCCAGCTTCACGTATTTATCCTACAAATCTGGGTGAGACAATCCTGATCACAGAGATCATTTGCATGTAAAGCAGGAGACAGGATGAATGGAAGGAAAACTACAGCTTCTCTTAGCAAAATGCCTAAAAAAATATCTCAGTATTCCATGAATGGATGCATTAAATTTATTTCCTGCCCTAAGAGGTGTATTACAACTTTGGCATACAGGATACCAGGATATTCTGTACAGAGTGATATCAGCTCCAGTGGAAATTCTGCATGCCGACATATCTACTGGAAAAGGATTTACAAAGCAAAAGTACAAACAGGATATAGCAGCCTTTTCTTGGCTCATTTAAAGTAGCTTATTTAATGTTTTACAGCTTTGCTTTTCTTGAATCCTCAGAGTCATAAATAGATCTTGTTAAATCTTCAACTGAAGCAAGCATCAAGGAGCATTTCCTGGCATTAATTTGCCTTTTAGTGTTTTGGGGGTTTTTGGTTTGTTTTTTTTTTCCTTTTTTTTCTTTCTTTTTTTTTTTTTTTTTTGAGGGAATCTCTAAAATCTTTTTACAGAAGTGAAGATTAGTTCAAGCCCAATTTCCCATCAGAGGAAATCATGCCTTTAAAATGTAGAAAAATAATTTTGAGGGGATTAACCAGAAACCCAGTGAGCATGGTGGAATTTGAACCTGTTTTTCCTACATGTCATTTTGTCAGTTCAATTCTATAAAAATCCAGCCAGTTTGCATTAATAAAAAATGCCGAAGAAATAAAAGGAGGGATCAGATTTCAGTGGCCTGAGAAATTATATATATACATCTATGTGTGTGTGCATATGAGAGAGAGAGAGACTTTTTTTTTGTGTATTGTACAATTTTTGAACAATATCATACAATCATAGAGTGGTTTAGTTTGGAAGAGACCTTAAACACTATCTCATTCCAGCCCCCTGCCATGGGCAGGGTCACTTTCCACTAGCCCAGGTTGCTCAGAGCCCCATCCAGCCTGGCCTTGGACACTTCCATGGAATCAGACATCCACAGCTTCTCTGGGCCCCTGGGATCTTTTAAAAGGGACTGCAACATTCAAATGCTGCATTTCAAACCCAGACTCAGCTACTGGCCTTCTGATGAGCAATTTCCCCTCCCTAAGCCTCCATTTTTCCTCCTTCAAAGAGAAGATAATGAAAGTGACCTCCTTTGTAAAGGACTTTGAGATTTACCGATGAAAAGTACAGAACAGCAAGAGAACCTTAATTATTTGACGTAATTAAGAACTTAATGAAACTTAATTCTGTGATTATGTAACATTTGTATTTTCTTCAGTGCTTTCTTTCCAGCTTAGCAAACTGGTGGATAAGTGCTGAAGGAATAATCCATTGTGAAGAAATAAAGAAATAGATGTCTCTGCCTTTCAAAAATTAATAGCAGTGTTAAATCATATAGCCTAAGGTCACAGCTCTCAAACCTTTAGAACCAAACTTTCACTCTCAGCACTGCTTGACAAGCCTATGAAATCCCAGGCAGAAGACTTGTGGGAATCCATAATAACAAAAAATGGAGCTGCAGAAGTTAATGACATTTCCTTCAAAGTGGAAGTGGAGTAAACAGGCAGCTGAGGCCTGAGGGAGAATAAACAAACCCACGGAGACCTGTGATAAAATCACAAAAGTTGAAACTGCTGCATTAAAACCCTAAATCTCAGCAGGACTTTGGAAATTCATTCACTGCAGAAATAGATTTAACCATGCAACTAAGTTACCCCAAGATGCAGGGTAAGTTATCCATTGCTGGCTTTGAGTTCTTGCCTCTAGGCTACCAAATTAAGGTAAATGGAAATGTCGAAAGTTTATTCAGCTTACTTATATATATATATGTATATGAAAACGGTGCAGAAACAGAGTGATGGGCAGGATGCTGTAAAATAACTCAATGGAAGATGCTTGGCCCAACTCTGCTTTCTGAAACTACTGACAATAAAACTTTGGACTTTCCCAGTTCATCCTAAGCATATCTAGGTCTGCCTTTCTCCTCCAAAGGAACCACTTCATTTCAGCCTTGCCTTCTGTTCACTGCAATACTTGTTGTGTGACACAAAACCTTTTTTTCCTCTTTTTGACTTTCCACTGACTATTGTTTTGAGGTCTGTTATCCCCTTGTATTTCCTCAGCACAAGAGGATGGAACTACCTATACCTCCTTTCTGCCTAACTGAAGGAAGGATGGAGGACTGGGTGTGCAACTTTACCTTCCAGTTCTGCCTAGGACAGTACCAAGTCTACCTAGTAGAGAGGTCCTCAGCTAATTCCTTAGCTCATTAGTCCTCAAGTTGGAATTTTTGTCAGAATCTGTTTTTATTCAAACAAAGCCAAGGTTTTCAATACAATTTCCCCATAACTGGATTAAGCAAATGGAGACTTCACAGATATTGGAGAAAAAGGGTCTGAAACTTGCAATGTTATAAAAAAGAAAGGAAACAAAATATTCTAGAGAAAAGACATAGGCTACTAATGGCATCGGTACTGATTTCTAATTAATTACTTACATCTACTGACTCTGTTTTGAGAAGTAATTTTGTTTTAAAGATAATTAAAAAAGTCCAGGAAATACAGACAAAGGCCATAGTGTGTGAAATCCTTGTAGAGTTACCCTACAACATCATCTCACGGGTCTGCAAATGTTTAGTATTTCCTGAAATATACAGGAACACTGCTGTTCATAAGCAGTACTGTTTAACACTGACTTGGGACTTGATCAATTCACTTCCCTGAAACAGACAATTCTGACATCCTCTGAAACTGAGGAGGAACTTTTTAACATGGGATTGCTCTGAGGCATTGGAAACTGTGGGACAGAGAATTTATTTCCCACCAAATTTCAAAAAAAATTATGTGCTTCAAAGAGAAATAGATGACAAGCAGAGATTTCTGGTCCCTCTGAGAAAGATGGTTTTTAGCCATGGATAGAAACCATGAGGATATCTTTTGACATTCAAAGTATCAAGAACACTTGATAGAACTGCAATACATCTGTTGACCACCTTCAGTTTTATTTGCAGGAGTCTCCCACTTGAGGAAAAAGATTGTACTTTTACGGATGATTAAGCTTCTACTTTTCTATTACTGTTTTTAAAATATTAAGACTTCACAGGGATACTTGCAGGTCTATTTCCAGTTACATAGGACCAAACCACATGAAGAAACTCTTCCTCCCCAAGTTGCTTATGGCCCAGATTTTAAGTTTTCTGTCTCCATTTTTCCTCTGTGTCCTCCCACCCCTTGCTGAAATGTCCAGACCATGCAGTGGTTGGATGTGACACCAGTTTCCAGTAGCTGCCTTCCTTTCTGGGCATTAAAAACTTATTGGAGAAGAGGACACAGCATCTATCTTGAGCTGAGTACCAGCCTCTGACTTTAGCAAAAGTTTGAATTCACTTGGTGTGTTTGGGGAAGCATTTGGAAGCAGAAGGTTCAACAGGAAGAGTACACTACTAAAGTCTGGAGAGTGTTCACAGGCCTTCTACTAATTCAGTATTGCTAAGTCAAATTAGAGATTAATCCCATCTGAAGCTATGGCAGCATTTAATTATGGTTTGTCTGTATTGTACATTCCCTTTATTCTTTAAACCTTAAATTTAAACCAAGCTAAATTACCTGAAAATCCTTAATTAGCCACAGCCAGCTGAGCTTCAGTAGCAAGCTTAAATCTGAAAATAGGTGATCCCCAAGAGTTAATAAATGTTTATATGGCTTGCATACAGATTTGTGCCCAGTTTCACTTGCAAGTGTGGTTCTTGCCTTGTCATGCAAGTAACAGAATAAGAGCAGGGGGAAAGAATTTTCCATATTGCACTGTTTTGCCCCAACTCCCCTGCCCACCAATGTTACACGGTACACACTGAGTGCTGAGGAGCTTCATCTCTGTAAGTGTGTGGTTTGTGCTTCTCGTGCTACAGGAGAAGTCACATGCCCGAAGCTCAACAGGAGTGCATTCCCTTTTTCTGGATCATGATGGATGATTTAGTACATCATCTTTGACTCTCAACCCCATGGAAGGCATGCTTCTCTGAAGAAAGGCATGAATTTCTTTTTCCCTTCTAATTGAGCAGTTGGTTGACTTCTAAGTATCTTGGCCTAGTGGTTTCCATTTCATGAGGAAAATTAAACTTTTTTGGTGATCTGAATAAATTCAGAGGGGATTGGAATGGACCTCTGTGAGAAGGTGTGAATAATGATGCATCCATCAAATTCCTTGTTTTGTTTGACATCAGTTTTCTTTTCCTATAATAGGGTCAAAATTAAATATCACAAGCAAGATGTGTTACAAAACATTTAGACAGAAGTTATGCCTTATGTAAGTGATGGATGTAACCTTTTAAGCACTGGCAGTATTCCCAGCACGTGAAGCATCTCAGTATTATGCCCTGTTCCTGCACTTTCTTACACCCTCTCCTTAGCTTCTGTTCTTGGCCCTCTTCAGTAGCCACTATCTTCCAGGAGTGCTAGAACAAGCAGACCCTTGTTTCAATCCAATTCAAATCATTTAACAATTTTCCTGCAGCCTTTAGAGAATATATTAAATCCTGGGTATTCCAGGGAGCTGAGGTTGCCCTGGCTTTTAAAAGGTAGCAGCAAGAGATGTCACCATCTCCCTTTTCCAAAGGTGATAGAAATGACATGGAGAAATCATCTGCTTGTGATGAGGTTGCTCATTCTGCACAGATTATTTATATATACAGAGTCTATGGCTTTTCAGTTCTAGAATCATGGATACCTGATTCTTAACAAGGGCTTATCTCCTCTTTTTGCTCTTCATTTATCCCAAAATACAAAATGGCAGTGTCATATGAATGGAAAGGCAGAGGCAGCTTGAAAGAGATGTTGGTGGAAACTGCAATCCACTGGGTCAGGTGGAAACCCAAACCTAAAGTATGTAACAGTACTAGAGTTAATGTGAGTAAATCTCAAGAAAGGACATTTTAGGCAGTATTTTGTATGTATTTGTTGAGCAGTGAGAGGAAAAAGCTGTTCAGGGCCACCTTCACATTACAAAATGCAAAGTAAGATAAAGTTGAAATTACTTGGCCTAATGTAGAAAGAAAAGTGCATGAGAGTCCAGTAGAAAAGAGCTGCTTTTTCTACAGGTGGAAATGCAGCTAGAAAGCAGACTCAGACTCCCTGCTGGCAGTGCTTTGCAGCTTCCACTGCTGCCTTTACAAAGCACAGGCAAGGGTGTAGCAACAGAGGCATTCTGAGAGGAGAAAGTAAAATTGCTGATTGACCCAGTGATGGGGGTCAGTCCATCCCCTCAGGCTTTAACCACCTGAGAACTAGAGACCATGATTCTCCTGCTTGGTGGCTTGGTTTGAGATTATACAAACAATGTTTTCACTAGCTCAGAATAACTCTTACCTGGACTGAGGGCTCTCAATGGAGTCTACAGGTGTTACAGGTGATCCAGAGATGACTTTGTGGCTATGGCATTTGCAGCCACTGAAGCAATGTGCATTTTGTGGTATCATGAGGCTACTGTAAGTGAAACGCACAAGGCTGGCAACAGACATCTGTGTGTGAATTTTGGTGTGTAAATAAGCTGTTCACACAGAGGCAATGTTCAATGGTTTCTTGGATTCATAGGCATGAGGTCCCACAGTTCATGTCCTGTTATTCCATGATGTAACTTAATATTTTTTGCTGCTTTGTATTACCTATCTTTTGCTTCTGTCCAGTCCAAATGTCTACTCTTTGCTGGCATTCTCATGCCAGTAATTCCTGAATGTGCTCACCCCTTGGGCCAAGCCTATGCTGTTTTATCCCTTCCAAGGCACTCTTATCATTTGTATTGTTTTTGCTGTGATGTTTGTTCCAAAGCGGTAACCGAATTTTAGAAAAATTACAAAAAATAATCCACTTTATTACCATATTGGTTCTGCTGGTCTTGTAAGAGTCACTGTATAGACACACTCTTCCTGTTAGGTCTGGTTTTCCTCTGTTTTCTTGGCAATTTTTGTGAGGTCTAATTCCGTCTTTAGGGTAAAAGTCTGGTTAGTAGCATGATATCCCTGCTACCATTCAGTCAGCAGTCAAAGAACTGATTTTCCAAAACTTCATAAAGTAAACAGAGCATTAAGGAAACACTGAGAGAAACTGTCTGGCTGAGTTAAAAAAATATTTTAAGAGCTTCATAAGAAATTTTAATTTTTGGTTTTTTTTGGTTTTGGGTTTTTCTGTGGTTTTTTGTTTGTTTTTGTTTGTTTGTTTGTTTTTGTTTTGTTTGGATTTTGTTTTGGTTTTGGGGGGTTTTTTTGTTTGTTTTGGTTTTGTGTGTGTGCAGTGATGAATAAGTAAGTCTCAAAGAAGCAGCCCAGACAGGTGCAAAGGGACAAGGATCACAAGTTTTTTGTGCCTGGAGCTTCCACTGAGCTCCACCACCCACAAAAGATTTCCAGATTGGGTCAAAGTGGTGAGACAGACTTTCTTGCCAGCAGACAACTTGTCCCCTGTTGTTCTGCCTTGCACTGCTCGGGTAATATCCTTGGGGGAATATGTAACAATGATGGAAAACAAGCTCTTCAACTTTTGATCTCACTAGTCTGTCACTGGAAGGGGGAAAGAATACTCACGTCTTGGGGCAGCCTTCACTTCCTTCAGAGATCTGGGACCTCCCAAGTAGTAAAGAGTTTAAAGTGAAATTTAAGAAATAAAAGAAGGCATTGGGATGTCGGAGAATGACAAGGGGAAAGTAGCTGCTAAATTAATAATTCAAGAGGATGTATGAAAAGGCAAGAGAGAGATTTTGTTGAATTGGAAAAATAAATAACAAATAAAATGTAAATAGGTTTGCAATCTTATTATAATGCACATTAATTTCTGGGAAAATTTGATTCCCTGTTTCTGTCTTCTTCCCTCAAGCCTCTTCTCTCTGTAGCTGGTAAGATTCACAGTCTGTGGTGAGGATCTGAGCCACCAGAGTAAATTTCAATTCCAAATCCAAACATAAGCAATGGCTTGCAATTCCTTTGAGGCTCACCCAACTCCAATTTTCCTTTATTCCTCCAGGGGAAGCATTTTCTCTTTGAAGCTACAGTCTAACCCAATGAATTGGAGGATATAGGCTTAGGTTCTCCTTTAGGCTAGCCTGTCCTGGGACATTTTATGCAGTGTCCCTTCACATCACACTGACAGAGAAAAAGAGTTCTGGCATGCTGAAACTGTAAGTGATGGGGTGATGTTACGAGTTTAGAAGGCTGAAAAACATTCAGTTTTCCAAGCCTCTCTCCATCTAAATTAACATTTAAAATCAAAAGCATTGTGAATTTAATTAGTCCAGATGTTTGAAGGTGCAATATTAATGGTAATTTATCTTCCCTTTTGTTCAAAAAAATCTTGGAATTATCATGAGAAAGATGGTAACCAGAGGGTTATTCAGTGTACTGTTTTCTTGTTGTCATGTGCCACAGGCAAGAACAACACTTTGAAGAGAATTGTTTCTTTCTGAGAACAAAGATAAACTACTGTATACTAATTGCTAAGCTGCAGTACAGTAGGTAAAGTAATGGAAAAATACTGTGTTAATGAGTTATAAGAAGTCATCTTGTCTGAAAAATGAGCTTGCTCCAAAGGCACTGATACCCAATTATAAGCACTTTTCATACAGATCCACTGAATCACAAAACAGTCTGAGCTGGAAGGAACCCACAAGAATCATCAAAGTCCAACTCCTGGACCTGCACAGGACCATCCCCAAGAGTCACACCATGCACCTGACTGTGACCTTCAAGCAATTCTTGAGCTCTGGCAGCCTTGGGGCTGTGCCCAAGCCTGGTCAGTGCCCACCACCCTCTGGGGAAAGAACCTTTTCCTGATGTCCAACCCAACCCTGCCCTGACACAGCTCCAGCCATTCCCTGGGTGCTGTCCCTTGTCCCCACAGAGCAGAGATCAGTGCCTGCTCCTCCTCTGCCCCTCCCGAGGAAGTCGTCCCTGCAATGAGGTCTCCCCTCAGTCTCCTCCAGCTGAACACACCACATGCCCTCAGTGCTCCTCACACAGCTTCCTCTCAATCCTTTGATCATCTTCTTGTTTGGACACTTTCTAAGACTTCAATATCTTCCTTATACTGTGATACCCCAAACTGCCCCACTATTGCAGGTGAGGCCAGCCCAGTGCAGAGCAGAGCGGGACAATCCCCTCCCTCATTCAGTGATGCTGTTCCTGATGTCCCCCAGGACAGGGATGTCTCTCCTGGCTCCAGGCACTGCTGACTCATGGCCATCTGGTCACTGACCAGCACTCCCAAGTCCCTTTCCTGGCATTGCTTTCCAGCATCTCATTCCCCGTCTGTCCATACACCTGGAGTTCCCCATCCCAGGGGCAGGATCCAGCACTTCCCCTTGTTGAACTTCCTCTGGTTGGTGATTCCCAGCCCTCTGAACTGTCCAGGTCTCTGTGCAGGGCCTCCCTGCCCTCAAGGGAGTCAACATCTCCTCCCAAATTTGCATCATCTGCAAACTTTCTCTGTACCCCTTCAAGTCCTGAACCAAAGTAATTTGTAAATACAGTTGTACACACGGATTCCACACTGCTGGATGTTATAAATGCAAAAGATTGGCCCAACCTGCTGTGGGCAGCCTCCTATGTGAATAATATAAATGTGAAAAAAAAAGGACAAAATCGTGTCAACTCCCCTGAGAATATTGGAAAGGTAAACAGGCTGTTGGTTTATGTAGGAGAGGCACAAAACCAAACACCCCAGCATATAAAGAACCTGAACTTTGTCCTTAACAGTACAATATCCCTAGGATTTAATACAGGTGCGAATCTCCCAGAGCCTTTTGGACAACAGTACCTTAGTGTTCACCAGAACAAAATAAATCTTGATACCTCTCTGGCTGGGTGAGCAACATGATTCCTTAATAGGTCAGAATTTAGAGAAGAATAGGTTGAATTTAAAGAACTGATATCCTTCCTTTTTATATCTTCTCTGCCTTCCAGTGGAATAGGAAATCTTTCATGTTCTGTTAAAAGCAATTGAAAGAAGGAAAATTTGCCAGAGTGGACAGTCCATTTTAAAATTCCATTTTAAAATTACCTCACATTTTTATGGGTTTAACACCTAAGTTTTTTGAGATTTTTTAGAACAAATTTTATGAATTTGAAAGGTTCTGTTTTCAGTTTCTTTGATGATGTGAAGTTAAATTCAGCTGTTGCCACTGTTTAAACTAAAAGAAAATGTGGACAAGGTGTTTCACTTCTGTTTTGCCTCCTTTTTTGCTTAAAATTTCCTCTTGTAAGCTTTATATACACTCACATTCAGAGAAAACATTGCCTTAGTTAAAGCTCTGTGAGAAACATCACTGGAGGATTCCTGAACACACCACAATTCACACAGGGTGACTTTTTCAGAAATAGGGAGTGATTTTTGACTGGATAAGGGCATGGTTTTCAAAAAGAAACTGCAGAGTTCCATGAGGGGATTCTCTATATTATCTTTAGCCTACAAAATCTCACTACTTTCTGAAATCTAATATGGATTTACGAGTATCATGGATCTTCTTACTGTGGATTTCCATCTCACCTCACTTCTATTTTTTTCTACTTCATAAAAAAATTAGATAATTTGAAAGACTTGATAAAGTCAAAAGTTTCTCATTTTTAAGAGGTTAAAAAGATTATTCAAGAGAAAGCAACAAACCTTTCTCTCTGACCCTCAGCTCCTGAGGGGTTACAATGAGGCTCAAGACTATTTAGGACCAAAGTCTTTTGTTGATTCTTTCACTGCCTTGACAGAGCAAGTGGCGAAAATCAGGTTATTTGTTTGGTTGTCACTGACCTTCCAGTGATGTGTGTGCTGGAGGCAAGGGGTCATTCCTCCATCCATTGATATCTGTAGGAACGTATTCATCAAATTTTACCAACACTGGGCCTTACCCAATTCTGAGCTCCACAGTTCTGTCAGATACCAGCAAACTGTGCTTAATAAAAGTATCTCTCTACACTGCCTTTCATCCAAAGAAATCAAAGTGTACAAAAACACAATAAATTTTTGTAATACTTGCTGGCATATCTCCTGCAAGATTTGTCCTGCTGTAATTGAGGCAGCTTTTGATAAATTGGGATCCTTCATTACCCCTCCAGCTGTGGGGCCCAGATAGTCTCACTAGGTTTTTTGGCAAGGTCTCTCATTGAAATTATGAAGATTTTTTTTCTTAAAACTCTCCCTTTCCTCCCCCACAACATGCTATTTTATGCATTATGCTATTTCTTGCCACTTCTAGAACAGGCAACAAATGAAAACTACCACCCCTGTTGCCTTGTCTTTGGATGTGGCAATATATCGCCCTCTGAGCTTACCCAACCACACAATTATCCCTAAATTAAAAAAAGAGACAGGGAGAGCAAAGAAAAGCAAGAATGCAGAGTGGGTGGGAATTGGCTGATAGGAAAGCAGCTGGCATATTAAACACAGACAACTGAAGATGGAACGACACTCGGGTGCTGCCTTGCCAAATCCCTACAGGGGGGAAAATGCCAGCTAGATTTCAATGAGTAAGCAATTAACATTATATTAGATTACTGCAAATAAACACTGATTTGGTAAAAGGCCAGGCAAATCATTAATAGGAAGAACAGTGAGACCCAGATGGGGTAATTTGTGAAAGCTCAAGCCAAAGGCATTCTGTCTGGACTGTCAGTTTTTAGACAATCAGTGTCAGGGTCAGTCAGAATCTGATTGTTTTTTGTTTAAATTCATGTGGCCAGATGCTCCACAGAGGTGAATTTGGAACCATTTCAGTTAAACTAGTGTAATCAGGCTGATTTCCACCAGCTGATATGTCTCTAGTGGCTCACAGTACCTTTTATGGTCAAATATTGCTAGTTAAGATTTTAATCACTTTCAAAAGTACAGCAATAAAACAGAAAGCAAAGGAAACACAGATGAAGCAGAAAGGTGTAATTGTGTGGGCAGCCTGGAGAGCAAGTTCATGGGGACAGACACAAAGTAAATTGATGCATGGTCAGACACTGCCCAATACTACTTGGCTGCTTCATTTTAGAGCACCAGAGAATCTGAAGTGAGATGAATGGGGAAGGGGAAACCAGTGCCAAAGTTCCAGGTTGAATGCATTCCTTTCCTACTCCATGCTTTGTTCCTCACCAGTGTGAGCAGGAAATTTTGATTCCAGTTTTATATGGTTTTATTTAGTTTTAATATGGTTTTGGAAGGTGGTCTAATGACCTCAGGAGCTGATCACTGGGACACCTCTGTTTTACTGATGTCCCTGTGCCTTGGTGCAGCCTCAGGTGAGGAAACATACAAGAAAAATATGTTAAAGCTAGCTTAGCCAGATCTCTGTGTGAAAATAGGATATGTCACTTGCTGTAGAGAAGTTTACCTCCATTTCCTGGGACTAATCAGGTTGGTAGAGGAAGCAGAAAAAACAGGAAAGCCCATTTCTTGTCAAGGAATTCTATAATATCTTGGGTAATTTAATCTGATCCTTTTTTTGCTGCAGTTTTTCTTGCACTCATTGGAATGCTCTGTTTATTAGATTGTGTGCTTCCTTCTTCTCCCTGCCTTTCCTGTATCACAGCAGAAAGAGAATGTGTTACTGTGGTACCCATAAGACTGATGTCGGCTTTCTAGGTCATAGCAAAATATATAAGAAAAAGATGCTTCCTGATTCAAATCTTTTGCTGCCTGATTAAATTCTATTACCTGAATGGAATTGTGTGATCTGGCAGGAAGACAGTGTTTGGTTACAAAGGCAAGAGGTTATGAATTTTTCTCAATTTTCTTTTTCTTGTCTGTAACAAAGTGATTCAAATATATGTTTCACTTCAAAAATAAAAAGGACTAGACCTTCTGAAGATGCATATGAACTGTTCTCTAATAACTGTACTCCTTTTTGCAAGGGATTGAAAAAAAATTCTGCTATTGTAATATGTGTATTGAATTTAGATGTTCCCCCTCTATCCTGACTGAGGATGAGGAAAATCTCAGCTGAGGGTGCTTGGGGCACCATAATAAATACTTTTTTCTGTCCTTTTTAATCAACACTTTTAAACTGAATTATCATAATATATCAGAAAGTTACAAAGTTTTGTCCTAGCTGTGGTCATATATGGATATAGATGAAATTTTGGGGGGGGGAAATGAACATGTTGGGGCAGATGTGAAAGAAGGCCTTATAATGTTAAAAACCATTGATTTTATGGCAGCAGTATCCATCAGTTTAATATATGATGCCTCCTTTTTAAGCATCATGTTACAATATCACGTTAGAAAGGATTGCTTGTGCCAGTTCTACACTTTTTACATCTTTACTAACCAAGTAACTTCCCTGAAATATACCAGAATATATAAAATATATTAAATGTTGGGGTTTTTCTTAATCCCCATTCAGAAGTAACTGCAGTAACAAATATTACGACCAGGGTTGTGTGTTAATGTGATTTATTCACTATTTTGCCGACTTCTAGGTTTGCAGCTCATTGAGATTTATGGCCTAAATTTGTTCCTCTTTGAAAATCTTCTGCTGTTCATAACACTGAGTTGAACGACTTTGTTTTCACCTCTGAGAACATTTTACATGGTTCATTCGGGGAAAGTGGCAGGGCTCAAGAACTGCAAAAACTGCTGAGTTTTTGAATTGCTGTCTTTGAATTAAGACAAGGAATTGTGGCTTTCCATGGAATTAGGTCACTGCTGTGGCCTGGCAATATAGAAATATTTGTATTGTGCAAAATACAAAATATCAGCATGTCAAAGAACAGAAGAAACTACTGATACAAATCCAAATGAGACCATGAGCTTTCCTAAACCGTGAAATCTGACTATTGGTGGAATCATATCAGTGTAAGAAATTACACCTCCTTTGCCCCCACACATTTGTTACCATGGCTACATCATATTTTATTTTCAATCTTGGACATTTCTTCTTCTTCTAGAGTACTAAAATGCTGACTGCATAGAATCACAACAAAAGATCATCCAGCCCAGTAACTTTTAACTAAAAGTTAGTTTCTAGAGGATTGGCATTTTCCTACAATCTTTTTCCGGTCTCCGGCACTTTCCTAATGAGGATTTTCCTAGACTGGAACTGCATTATGTCTTCTCTGTAATGCTGAACAGATTTGCCTTCTGCAAACTTGTTCTACTTCTCCCTGAATCCATGCTAACTTTTAGCATCTTCAACATTCCTTCTATGTTTTTGCATAAATATCTTACTCTTGGTTTCACTCTTCCAGGTTATTGTTGCCTGAGTTATAAGAATCTGTATGGTTTCAGTTCTCTAGTGTTCATATTTACTGAAATGAAGGAGTAATGGGAGTAGGTCTAGAAACAATGGACTTATGACTAGTTGAGAATTTAAATCTACATAGTCTTGGCTACAGGTGGGAAATTTGCAGCTCTTGTATGTTATCATTACTTATTAACCAGAGTGCAGCTGTATGAGAAAAAACAACACACACACACACACAAAAAAGTTTATAGAATATTTAAGGATTTTGGATGTTTTCTTGGTTTAGTTTGTTTTTTTTCATTGATCCTGAGACTGCAATTAAACATTTGGGATAGCTGTGCTGTTACTTCACCCAATATAGAGCAGTTTAAACCCAACTCCAAAACAGCATCCTCTACTGATCCGTAGGTTTTTGTACCCATGGAAAATTAAGCACTATTTGATGCTTAAAATGGTGATGCAATTGGATATTTTAGCAAACTAATTAATCTACAGATAACTTGAATTTGCATAATGAAATTAAGGCAGCCCTTCAAAGTCAGTAATAACCATTAACTGTGAAGTGAAATAATTGATTTAGAAAACAGGCAGCAAACACAGTGACATCTCTGAAGCCACTGGAGAACATAAGAAGTAAACTCTCACAGACAAAGGTGGTGTGGGACCTGGTGGGAGTGAAGTGCTGGGTTATAAATTAGACTCATAAGCCTTGTACTAAATTGCACTTTCTGTTTGTAATGTTAAACAGTGAATTAATCTTTTTTCCACAAAGATGGGAAAGTTCTTATTCAAATGTAAGGCAGCTTTTAAATGTCGAAGTGACCTAACAGCTTAAATGGAAATCTCTGTTGATGAGATTTAAGTTCTTGTGTCCCTCTTGGACCTTAAATTTAACCTGTGGAAACTGGGTCATCTGATTTTATCATTGTTCTTTTGGGGTCACTGCTCTCTCTAACCTATTGTTGTTTCGGGTTTGGATTTTTGTGTGTTTGGCCGGGGTTTTATAATTATTATTTTCTTAAAATGCCAGTGCAGAGGCAGTCCAGAAGATCAGTATCTTTAGTGCTACAGGTCATCCAAATTGTCATCTTAATTGTTTTAAATAGATACTTGTTCTTGTGGAAGACTTACAGTGTTGAAAGAAGATTTGCCTTAGATTCGTTTAAAAAAAAAAAAAAAAAAAGGAATTTTTATAAAGATAAACAGGATTACCAGGTGTCTCTGAAATAGCTTTCTTCCTAGTTCTTTCTATCTTCTTAGTTTCATTTCCTTCCTAGGATTGATAATGTACTTTGTCCTGTGCAGCCTTCCTGGTTTGCAGCTGACTTACCCACAGTTGGCCATGGTTAAGTATCTGCTACACTGGGAGAGCTGTAATACCTGAGGACAGCAACTCCAGAACATTAGGGACAGGAAAGACAAAAGTATTTGATGACCAGCAAGAGAAAACTCAAATTCAATGAGTATCCAAGCATCTTACTTCTGCTGAAAATAGCCTGGGAAGATGGTATTCAATTTCCCACAACAAAATTTTTGATGCAATTAGCATAAAAGCTCCTAAAGTAATAAGACTACCAGACCATTAGAAATGAGAAATGCATTTGGTATTACTATGTTTCAAGGAATTCATTAGCCAAAGATACTAATTTCTATGTTTGGCCCAATGAAAGTTATCTCCATTGTTTTTCAGTTCTCTCTTGAGAGTGACAGGAAGGATTTCTTTCTTTTGATAGAAATTGCACCACCAGAAATGTAAAAAATGCTAAGTTACATGGTAAGACAACAAGAAAAAACTAAAACAAACAAAAAACCAAATTTCAGACTCATAGAAAAAAAAATGAGGGGGGCAGAGTATGGAAGATATTAAGATGATACTAAGCCAGAACTTTCTTGTGCTTTTGTTTTTATTCTCTTGCCATTTTAACTGGGAAATCTTTTGAAGTTACTGTTTCAAATCTCCTAATTTCAGAGACATACTGGTTTTTTTGTTCACTCTCTAATTCAGCTAGGAATGTTTGCCAAAAATCGAATGTTTCATAGTAACCATGCAGTTTTGGACATAGTTATTTTTCCCAAGAAAGAATTTTAAATTCGATTAAAATAAGCACTTTGGTTTTGGTTTTTTTGACCTAAGTAAGAGAAGGAAAACTTGAATTAATTTGTTTTTCTTGTTTGATCAACTCTACTTCTGATCCCTTCAATTCAACAACTGGCAGGTATTATAAAAGCAGTTCTGTCCACAGAGAAAGCTTTTGTGATATTACCTTTCTGTGATGGGGGAGATTTGGTAAAATTATACAGTGTCTTTCAGTCCGTGTGCTTGCATCTGGTGAATGAAGATAAATTATTTACCTCACATTGTGTTTTGGCAATTTGAACATTGACTTACATATGGAAAATACTGCCTATTCTAGCTGGTGTCACCATAGCTCCCAATTGTGTTACTAACCCTGTAATTTCTTTGCTATTACAAGGTAAGATTAAGAGGTAGGTGTTCAGAGGTTCCTCAGGATTTCCACTGAAGTTCTGGGCCCTAAATAACCTACATGGCTCTTATTCACCCTGTCATCTGACTGTCAACTTTAATTAATCCACTGATGTTCTTTCTTTTTTGAATACAGAAGCACTGTTTAAGCTCTTGTGCCTTTAACTGTACAAGAAAACATAATGTCCAACATAATTAACTGAGTTACCAACATGCCTTCCTGTTCAAATACTAAATTAGGATTGGAGAAAGTAAGGAAAGCAATCAGTGTGGTCTCGTCAGATGTATCTAAATAATAGGTTAAGGCAAGGACAAATTTATAATTAGATGTATTTTTGTTTCACACACACCTTGCTAGCTTCATAATTTACATTTTGCTCTCATTAAAAATAGATGGAGCTGTCAGAGGACAAACACACACCCTGCACATTCTGTACCTGCCCTGAACACACACTCATGTGGGATTGCAGTTTTCTTGTTGTACATATAAACTTTATTGCCAAAATGTGTTCTCCTATGCCACAGTCATAAAAACAGAACAATTAATGATCTTGTATTCTCATATGCTACAGTTATAAAACTAGAAGGACCAATGATGTTCATCTAGCCATCATTCAGGAAATAGGTATGACATAGTTGTGACTTCAGGGAACTGGGCAATTAAAACTCAGACTTACATGGTGAGAAAAACACCCAAGTTTTCTTATTCACTGCCAAAAGGTAGGATGACCCTCTGGACCAGAAAAAAAATGTATTACAGGTTAAATTTTTCAGCAGAGATCAGGTCTTACAGGTCTAATTGAAAGTCCACTGAAGTTTTTTCTTGTCACTTTACACTCAAGAGTCTCAAAGATATATTCAAAGTATAGGAAGAACAACACTGCCAAAATCTGCTGCTCAATATTGCTTCACAGGGGATTCAGGTCTTGTTTCTTTGACATTTATTGCAAGATATTTTATTCATCACAAAATTACCAGTGGTTGAAAACTGGATATTCTTATCTAAATTGTCCCACAATCCAGAGATGTGTACAATGACAGAGGTAATGCTTCTATATTCTGCTTTGCTTTATAAATTCTTGCTGTGCTTATTTCCCCTCTTTCACCTCAATCCTTTACTGACTGTGTGTTCATTCATTGCCACATTCATTGTCTGCTGTTTCTATCTCACTGTTTCATAGAGTAAAATCATAATGTGAAAAATGCATGGTGATGGAATCATTTAAGCATGAGGTTTATTTTAACAAGTACTGGTGCTGTTCTTACTGAGTTCTGGACCAGATTTAGAATTTAAAAACATGAAGAAATAACAAGACCTCCAGAATAAAATGGTGGGGTAGAGAAAGAGCTAAATAGCTTTCTTTTTTCTTTTTTTTTTTCTCCTTACTGTGCTGTCTTCTGTCTGGGACAGAATAGGAGATAGAATGGTTGGAGTTTTATTCATTTCAGTAGCAGAACAAGCTACTCAGGCAAACCTGTTTATACTAATTGAGCTGGTAGGAGTGCTGCTCCTTATGCAGTTATTCTCTGTTCAAAAGGTGATGCAGGAACATAACAGAGCACAGAAAAGCGCTGTGGAAAAGTCAGCTGATAGAAAAGATTTGTGCCACCTAGATAATTTGTGTCACAGTTCTATCTCAGTAACTAAATTGGGGCAACAGAATTTCCCTACCTTTGAAAACAGAGGCAAAAGGCTGAAAGGTTTTCAGATATTACAGTGTCCATAAGAGCTCTGGAATTTGCATCAGCTGTGCCAAATTGAGCATGGTTCTTCCCATCTCTGCCACTGCTTGGGCACTGTTTTTCATTTCCTTCCCACCTGTATGTCCAGTAGTTCTGTGCAATCCCTGAAGAATGTTTTGTGTATAAACTGCCCTGACACAATGGGATCTGGAGCTAGATTAAATTCTTAGGTGGGAATTTAAATTTGTCCTAAATCACTTTTTATTTGTTGTGACACTTTTTTGCTGTTCTGTTGCTTTTGTTGATGGGGTGTTTTATTTTCCTTTATTCGTGTGACACATTCCTACTGGATATGAGAACTTAATGTCTCTCACATGGCCAGAAATTAGTCTATAAAGTTACTTCAAACTGTTTCAGTCAGTCCTCCCTTCTGAGTATGGAACATGGTAAAGGAGTCTCACTATAGCTTGGAAAAGTTAAGAAGTTAAAGAACAAAAAAGAAAGAAAGAAAGACAAAAAAGGGGAAAAAAAAAAAGAAAAAGCAACCAACCAAAAAAACCCTTTGTATTTCTTTGACTCCAAATGCCCAAGAGATTTTCCGTGTGATTAAAAATATTTCTGATACTAAACCAAATTGTACAACATGATTACCTAAAGATGTATTATAATTTTTAAGGTGCCCTGCACATGTTATCTCCTGGGGAGACTGCAAGGAGAAAAGTGGTTAGCAGGCTTTTCTAAAATTCCAGCAGTGTCAAATAAAATAGGTTTTGCATTATCCATCTGGCTGGATGTGCCAGAGTTTGAACTTTCACTTTAAATGTGTGCAAAGATAACAAATGGCCAAAGAAAGAGACAGTGAGCCAGAACTTCAGCTGTGGTAAATCAGCACTGTCTTAAATTTCTATGGGCTGGATCGTAGCAATCTAATGCCAAAAAGATAGTTAAACAAGGCACAGGGTACATTACTTGGTAGAAATGTCTGTTGTTTCTGTTGAGAGTAAACTCTGACAGGCCTCTGAAAGCTTTTTGTTTCTAAACTGAAAATCTAGAGAGGTTTATACCAGAAAATCACAGCCAGTCTGCAAATTAGAGGCTTTCCTGGGTTTTCAGAAATGGTCAGTAAGATCCTGGTGGCACACTGGAGAGGGAAAGCCATTCTAGGCATTCTTGGCTTTTGCAATAGAAAATTCAAAATCCTTTGTCAAGACTGGTAAGTGCTACAATATATAACCATGTTCCATTGCAGACCACTACAGACACGCCCTGGAAGACTTTCCCTTTTTAATTAATTTTTATATATTTTTCTGTGGAATGTTAGTGGCCAGAGAAGAAGGCTGAAAAGTGTTTGGATAACAAAAGTCAACAAAAACTTCCTTCATTTTATAAATGGTGATTACTTCATTTTATAAGTGGAGATACAAAGAAGGTTTGAATTTGCTAAACTTGTGGTAGAAAAAAACTCTTGCCACGATTCCTGCATATCAGTATTCTCTGAGGAGCTTAAGCTACTGGCTTTGTTAAGTTTGAAGAGTAAAAATATTTGGTGGCCTCTGGAGAGTCTCACAAGTTATTCAGTTTGGTTTGTGATGGAAAAGGATTTTCCTGCAAAAACACTAGGTGACAAATGGGTGTGCCAAAATCATTGCTGATGTCAAAGTTGGACAAATTTTTCACCTGCATCAAGAGGAAGAAAAAAAAATAATAATAGACTTTTTGCAAGAGTTTTCAGTCCATTCATTTTTCACTAACTTGTGCAACTAGTTTTGAAGAGCAAGGGAACTGAATGATGAATGTTATAGCTCATGTATAAACAATAACAGTCTTTGTTTACAGGGTGTTAGAGCTTCCTACCCTGCCTCTCCACCTCCAGAAGAATTCTAAGAAAACTACCAGAATCATTCCCCTCATCAGCACCTAAAATACTTTTGGGGAAAAAAATAGCAGGCTGAATTTTATATTTGGGCTTTATCTTATTTGTTGTAGAGCATGCTCATGACTCTGCAATCTGACTCTACAACAGCATGTGTTTATACCCATTAGTCTTAAAGGTTATTGACTTGAGAAAATTTTCAGCCATGAGTTTCATGTATGCTTGTATTTTAGAAGTCTTGGTTTAGCAGCAGAAAGTGAAGAACACCAAATTGATCAATTATGCATCTTTTTAAAACAACTGTCCTTCCAGTTTGAAAAGGTCTCTGCATCCACTCTGTGTTAAATGTATTATACTGCAAGGTACAGCACCCTCATTGAGAAATAACTTGTAAAAATGTATGTTAAATATTAAGAATTAATACACGCATATACACAGATGTAAATATTCTGTCTGTGTAAAGCCTGTATGTTTAAGGAAGGAGTAAAAAAGAGGCATCAGTGGAATGAAATACCCTAAGTAAAACTGAAAATTGCAGTCTGTTCTGGAAATAGTGATCTGCAGTTTGAAAACACTCCCTGACCTTTCACAATTACAAACTCTTGATTTCAGTTAAATTACTTGCCAAAATACGTGAATGATTGTTTTGTTCCATCACAAACAAACCTGGCCAAGCTCTAAATGTACCACAGCCGTAATTAAAGTATGTAAAATAGGCCAAGACATACGTTGTTGTTTTCTTTTTTTCTTTAAAGTTTTCAGGGTGTTTTGTGTATTTTTCTTAATGGAATGACCGCAGTGGGATGTGTTTTGAGGTAGATATATCTGCCACTCAATGTATTTGTGGAATTTTAACTTATTTGTTTCTTTCTTCTTCCTCTTTTGAGGGCCAGTCTGGATAATGTTCATGCACCAGAGTCAGAGTTTCACATTCCACATCTCACATCTGCTGAGGGGGTTATTGAGTGGAAATAAAGAGTGTAACATTTCCATCCACACTTTCTATGCAACTTCCACCGTCTTTCCAGTCAGCTGTTTGGTCCCAGTAACTAATCTAAGAGTTTTCCTGGGAGAAGAGAGGTGGAGCACAGCTATTGACATGCTCAGAATGGTCTTGAACTTCACTCAAACTTCTATTTTGACTCTAGCTTCTTCTAAATACTTCAGTCCTGCGTTGTTGGCAGCATGACAAACACCTTCAGTGAAAAATATTGATTCAGAGAATTAACTTACAGAGGGAGAGGCGGGAACCTCCTTGATTGAAGAGGTTACTGTGAATCACTTGTGGCTTTTGAGAGGCCATTAATGACTGTTTATTCCACTCACAAACACTGAGAACAAATGAACTTGGCATGCTGTGTTCTGTAAATAGCAAGCCTGTTACATGCAAAATAAACAGGACCCACCAACTCGGGGAGAAGAGAGTGGTGACCTTGGAAGGTGTCAGGAAGATAATGCCTAGAAAGCAGAGACAACAGAGCTCAACATATTATTAACACATCAAAATATTAAATTTCTGTGGTATATCCCTCCTTTTTTTCAGTCCCTGAACTCACTGTGAGGGTGCAAAGAATCCCTCCTTAGCACTGGAATGCAAGTCTCTGTGACAGTCAGCCATAGAGAGAACAGTCTCATCTCATACCTGTGGACATTTTATTTTATGGACCTGCGAGAGGGAAACCCCTCAGATTAGATAGTCCATGAGATGCTTGTTCAAAGTGTGTGAGTGTACAGAAACACACAAAGACTTTGCAGAGAATACACATTTTTTTCTACATATTTTTTATTCATGAGAAAGGGCAACGGTTTAGGTAAGATTAAAGAAAAATCCAACCAAAAAAAAAATAAAAATACCCAAACACCTCCCCTAGAGCCTCCTAGCCCATTTTAACTTCTTTCAGCATTCCTGGATTACTCTTCCTCCACTTCAGAAAGGTGAATTTCCTGCCTCCTTTATGATCTTCACAACAGCTGAAGGAAAGAAAGAGAAGTATGTCTGTGTTCATTTATACTGCCTGGTCAGCCTCCTTCAGTTTGTCAAGTACAGCTGGACCCAAAATCCTGATAGTGCATATAAAGCCCAAAAGCTTAGAAATTAAGTTCAACCATAACTTTCTCCTTTATTTCTCACTGAATTTATCTAATGTTCATGTACCTTTATGATATATATGAAAAAAATACTACCCCTGCATGATGAGATCTTCCCCATATCACTCATGATTTTAGACATCTCTATCACATCCATTGTCCTTGATGTCTTTTGTCAAAGAGCTTTTTCAAGAAGTCTTATATTGCTGCTTTTATGAAAGCTATTTCACATTTTTGGAAAACTCTGTCTCTAGTTTGTTTTTTCTTTCTAGTTCTTCCATCGTGTGTCTCATCTGCATAGTAAATTATGGCCATTTTAGGGCAGAGGCTGCTTTATATCATTATTTTATGTGGTGTCTCTGGGTTTTTAGGCCATTAACCTCTCACAGGTGTGTGGCAGTGTAGCACTGATGTCCTGAAACGCTAAGGAATGTGAAGGTGTAGCTGATATCTCTGGTAGATTTTAATTGTACCCATGTACTAAAAGAAGTGAAATACTTGATAGTGAAAGTGACAGCCAAAAGCTGAAGTAGTGCTGTGGTTTGTAAGCCAATATCTTATGTCATTATTAAATACATACTTCCCAAGTTTTGTTTTCTTTACTAACCTGTACATTGCTCTATGTAGTTAATCAGTAGACTTTCCTATTATTTAAAGATGCACCACTAGTCTCCAGACCATGTGTTTTCATAGTGCTCAGTTTTTAGAGGCAGTGTTGCTGTAGCAGAATCAAGGCCAGGAGCAAGTCATTACAGTAATGGACTTTGGCTCCTTGCAGGAGGCAAACCACAGATGTTTCTCCAAGTGGCTCCACCTCATTCTCTGGCCATTGGTGACTGAGCAAGTGCTTTCCTTCTGGGGAAGGCATGCCAGCTCCAGCTGGAAATACCACATGATGGAGTACTTAATGTATCCTGCCATCATCACCTCCTGTGACTGTGTTTCCTTATTTGCAAAACTGCATGTCTTGCTTTAGGTTGAACTGTGTCAGTTGTCAGTTCCACCTCCTCAGCTGCACTTGGCAAACTTGCTTTACAGCATTAGGAACTTCTCTGTGTCGTGCTGAAACCAAAGTGTTGATCTCTTTAATAAGCCAGTGCATTCATTGTTATTCTGGTTTCCAATGTTAACATATGTCTAGCATTTAATTTCTATTATTCACGAGCACATGTGCATATCTATAGCAACCTCAAGAGAAAAGTATGAATCAGTTATAAAATGCTGAAATCATAACTTTTCTTTGTTTCTGGTATCACCTAACCCAGTTCATTCTAAATCCATTTGGAAAACAAACTCTCTCAAGAAACCTGATCCTAAACTCTTACGTTGCAAACACCTTCACGTTCCCTTTTTTCGTCTCCTGGGTCTGCCTTGGCTTAAGCAGCTTTTTGTGTCACTGCCTGAGCTGCTGCTGATCTGACTCTATTCTAGTCATGCAGGACAATCCAGCACATCCAAGGCCGGAATTTTTTCCTTGGAATGACATAAAATTGGAGACTTTGCTGAGGCCAATACCAATTGACCTGGAAGTATTCATAAAAAAATTAAAATTGTAAATATGCAACTAAGGGAAGGAGGAGATTTACTTGGGTTCACTGTTAGCCATTTTGTCTGGACAATTCCAGTTCATGCCCGGTGAGCAGAGAATGTTAAAACTCTGGAGGGAATCAGAAATATTTTGTGTTTTGTTTGCATCAATAGGAAACAAACCAAGTTTCAAATTTTTTGTAATAGTTAATATACTTAATAGTATTTACAACCAGAAAAGGGATTTTTTTTCTGAAAAAATTATTACCAAAGTTGAGATTTCAAGTGTCTTCAGGGAAGACACTTCGGGAAACTCCATGTGACATCATGAAACATGTAGTTTTGCAAACTCCAGTATTTATTTAGCTGTTCTGCCCAACTCTACAATTTAACCACAGTGTTCTTCCTTCAGCTGCAGGGGAGTATTTCCCCACCTGGTACTTCTCATAGCTTTAAATTAAGATCCCAAAAGCAGACACTTTTCAGTGAGTGTATTTTAACTCGGCTCACTGTTGACTCTGCAGAAAGCCACATTCACCCAGCTGGGGTCTTGTGCCAGTTATTAATTGCTGTAATTATTTAGAATGATAAGGACCTTCTACAAGGGTGTGAATATCTCCCACCTTAAGTTTTGAGATTGCAGAAAACCCCTGTATGCTCACCACTTCAAAGGTTTTAAGCAACAGCAAAGGAAATAAAGAGGAATAACTACACCAGCTCAGACCAGCAAGTAACTCCCTGCAACTTGGGACAGACAAGTCCATTTGTAGGTGATTCTTTTTCTTGAAAGTTGGTTGAGCAAAGCTCCTGCTTATCTTGATGCTAGGAAGTAGGAAGAGGATAATTCAGGGAAGGATGAATCAATGACTCTTCATTTCATTGTCATGTTCTCAGCCTCTGCTGGCTTCAGGGGGAGCTTTGAGTGAAAGGTTTAAACATCTGTTACAGCATGGAAGTAACCACTAATTGTATGAATTCTTAGTAATGTAGAACGGGTTTTGTTTGGGTTTTTTTAATTTCAAGATGAAGATCCCACAGTCACGAGCCCAAGTCTTGACGTCAAATGCCCTCTTCTGGTCATGAACAGATTTTCCTACTGCTATAAACAAGGCATTTAGTACAAGAGTTTGTTCTAAGCAAAACTCATGCTTAACTGCAATTATTTTATTTTAGTCGTTGACTTGTGAAGGAGGTCAGACTGTTGAGTGGATGGAGCTATTCCTGTTTTTGGGCAGATGGTTGTTTTCTGCCAGATCTTCATTCTGTGTGTCTCAGAGGGAAAAGAAGAAAGGAAAATAAAAAAATCAGTAGCTCAGGAAAGAAAGCAGAAAATGTTTGTAATTTTTGTGACAATGTAGTTTAATGTACATACTAAAATCGGGACCAAGTTATGAAATAGTCAGGCAAAACCCTTGCATGAACGTGTCCTGAAAAGCTCATGAGCTTTCTGTCATGAGCTCATGACAGAAAATGTGAAAACACAGGACATGCCCTAGGACATAAGAGAAAAAAAGTCTGTGTTAAGGTCAGGATTTCAACCCACTTTTAATGGGTTTTCATCACCTGTGAAAAATGAATCAAATTCAGACTCTTAGGTGCCTGATTTCAACGGGGGAGAGGAAGGGAGGGTGGAAGCAAGATTATTCATTTGAACCACAAATGCATGTGGACATTCCCCTCCCTTGGAGTGCTTGCATGACTTTGGCTTTGACCACATGACCACAACTCACTGCCACTCTTACTACCCCTTTTCCTTGAGGCAGTCATGGCACACAGCTGTCTTAAGTCTCCAAAGGGCAAGGTTATCACTACAGAGCATCTCATCAAATGCAGGCAGGAGAACTCTTTCACTTATTTAGCTGATACTTGCTCTGCTTAAAAGCAAGAGCACTTTTAAGCAATTTAGGAAACTATGAAAAGTAAGGAGCTTCAGGATGGGCAATGAGCTCATAGATAAACTTATTTTTCATAGCTCATCATGAAAGTGATTAGTTGACTTCTACATTTTTTACCTTATACACCAGCATGACTGGGAGACAAAGAACAGAACTTAAATACTCCAGAGCTATGGTTTTAGAGTCACAGCAGCTTAAAAGGCCACAGACCTCAAGCAATGTGGCAGCTCATCAAATACACCTTTCAGCAACTGTGATCTGGTGAAGCTACAGCTCAGGTTTCCATGAGAACCCTCAGAGCCTTTGATAACCTGGGAGGTACTTCTGGTTAGAGGCTGCACAGAGTCTTCCCTGGCAGGTGCTTTGGTCACATTTGCATAACCAGGTCTCCTATGCAGTTACACCATCTTGTTAAACTTCTTTGAGCTGTTTAGATCTGTTTTGCCCAGTGCTGCTCTTTGTGCATGGATTTCCCCTTCTCTGGATGTGGAAGGGTAAAATGATTTTCCAACAGCCTGTCTTGGACTTCACCAATGCTCTCAGGAGGCAGGCAGTGGGAAGAACCTATTCAGTCTGTGCTGACCAAGCAGCAATCACAGTATGAAAATTTCCAGGACCAGGAGCAGTGGCTGTCTCGCAATGTCTGTATTTAAATGTGTGTCATTTGTCTCATGGACTAAATCTGTTCTTTAATTGTGAGTCCTGAAAGGATTGTGGTGGCTTGGGTTTTTTCAAGTCATAAAACCCAGTCTCCAGAATAACTGGTGAGATTGTTTCCATGGAAAGCACAGGCATGTAATAGCAGATGATACAAGATAGGATGCACAGGATAGTGGAAAAAGGAGGAGCTTTAAAGAAGTGCTTACAAGTTTTCTTTCAGGAGAAACCCTTTCAGAATGATGCAAAGAAAAGGGGAAAAACACAAAGTACTGTGAACAGGAACTGTGAACTGTTCAAGATACTGTGAACAGGTGTTGTGCATTAGAGAGTATTTTCTTCTCTGGGAAGATATTTTCTGAGAGAAAGAAATCCCAGCCCCATTTATGCCACGAGACCCTGCAGTCAGGCTTTTACATGCATGTGATTGCTCTGAATGAGCAGCATCTTCCCCTGCTGAGATGAGTTTCAGGGTCACAGACTCATCTATGGCTCCCAGATACCAGTCCAGCTCTGTGGAAGAAACTTCCTCTAGACCAAACAACATATTGAATGCACAGAAGTGTAATTTAACTAAAAAAATAAAAAATAAAAAAATAAAAAAAAAATAAAAATATACAATCTCCTTGAGTCAGGCTTGTAGTATAAGCCTCTAGAGCTTCTGTTTTGTGAATTTACTCTGTAATACAGGACAAATTTGTGAAGACATGGCTATAAAAAGTTTCTCAATATACTTGTGCATTACTTTCACCAACAGAAGAAATATGAGGTTGAGTAAATTGGCACAACATTTACGTATTTTTGCTATTCCTGTTCCATATTCATGTTATTTTTTTGAGTTCATATAATGACCTTCTGAGTTGAGGGTAGCTCGTGATGGTTTCTGTGGCAAGTTTCTGTCTCATAAGTTATGAAATTTTTTCTCTGTTGCCTTTTGTGTTCACGTTGACATTTTACATTCCTCTTAAGCCTACCTGAACTCTCCCCACTGATTGTTTTTAAGCCCTTCTGTGAACACCTGGTTTATTCGTTCTTGGGCTTAAGGGTTTTTCCTCTCTCCAGACTATCACTATAGAGAAAAACTTGGAGGGGCAGTTTTCCCACAGTCCAAATGAAGGCTGCTACTGCTCTTTAAGTAGACAGCCCTGACCACATGAACCAGATTCCTTATTTAGCAAAGCTTTCTCTGATACATCACTCTCTGAGACGAAATTGAGTGCAGTAAACATAACCCTCAATCCAACATGAAAGAGGGAGAGATCATTTTGATGACATCTCTTGATCACACTTGAAAAAGAGATTAAACTTTGCATGTAAAGGAAAAGAGACATGCTCCAAGCACAGCAGTTTGTGTGGAGGGGGATATTCAGAGAAGAAAGGAAATAGAAGTCATGGATGTGGCTCTTTGGGCTAGAGACAGCTTGGAGAAAAAGGGTCAGACACAACTGGGTTTACAAGAAAGGATCCTTAAAGGATCAGTGACTCCACTTGAACTCTGCTAGTCAGTACCTGCTGATGGTCTGGGTTTTTACCAGGTGTGCTGATACTATCACAGTAAGTGTGCACATGGCAATCTCTGATCTGGAGAGGGCTCAGAACAAATTAGTGAGGTTAGACACAAAATGCAGCCCAGGCCACTCTGGTGTGCTCCCAACCCTGTGTGATGAATAATCTAGTCCCTCCACACAGACTAACTGAGCTGTGAGAAACACTTTTAACATCCTGGTCCCCCTGGTTTGCACATCTATGCATGTGTATTTATTTATTTGCATTAGTTGAAAATTACTAATTCTGACAGATCCTGCAAAGTCTTAGTTTAATGCACAATGGGTTAAATGCCCCTTTCATGGCATTTTACAGCACAGAAACAGACAGTTAGACAGAGTGTGCTGTAGGCATGCAACAGGTACGAGCCAGTATCTCTGAGGCAGTGAGAGCACTTTAAGCTTTTGGAGCAAAGCCAGGCTTTAGTCATTCTTTCCTAAGGCTAATACTGTGGAGTGCTAGTCCTTGTGCTGGTTTAATTAATCAAGCTGAATGTAAGAGTGCAAACCACCTCCCTAAAAGTGGGCAAGAAAGAAGATGAGACAACAACAGCAAACCAAAGTACAGAACCTAAACAAAATTAACATTTTGGTAAAAAGATATGTCTCCAATTTGAAGACTAACCCCACTGCTTTGTCTTAAAATGTCAATATGTTGCCTTTCCTTTTGTTTGGTCTGGTGACTAAGACATTCATCCATTGTTGGGAAAGTGGTTTCTCTCTGGCACATTCTTGATCTTAAGAGGAATAACCCCTTCAGATTTCTGAAGAGGAATAACCCCTTCCCCTGTAGAAACAGAGGCCATGGCACCCTGTGCCAGAGCAGAGTGGGGCTCCACTCAGACCAGGGGTGTTGTATCAGCATGGGGCAGGCACCAGCCTGGGAACAAGCATCTCAGACACCCATGGCAGGGTGAAGTCTGGAGAAAGCAATTTTTCATCGACTTGTCCCATTACCTCCATAGAGAGCAAGTTCTGCCAGACACCACGATCTCGTCATGTCCTGGTTTTTAAAACAGCTGTGTTTTGTTTTTGGTTTTTTTAAACAGTTTATTTTCAAAAATAAATAAAAAAATAAATAAATCCTGATTTATTGTGAGGTGAGGGATACTTTAGATTTTAGGGGAGATTATTTCTAGGGATGTTTCTTCAAAGCTGATCCTAAGACACTACACACAACATGCAGTTACTGGTGTAACATGAACTTCTATTAAACACTTTTATTAAAAAAAGGTGCTGAGGTAGGATCCTGGAATAGCTGTGAAGGAAGCAGAGCTCTGCAGTTATCTTTATATGTTAACGTCTTTCAAAATAATCAACAACAACAGGAAAAATTTTGCAATAACCAAACCACTAAGTGCGTTAATCAGTGACAGCATATGATATGGGATCACTTAATCACGTTTACGCAAACTATTTTATTATAATATGAAGTGTTCAGTGATATCACTGTAAATAATTGCTGGAAGTTCAATTATTATGTGTGTCTGGCTGTTCCTGTGCAAAAAGAGGACAAAGTCTCTACCTGCTTACATCAGTGCACACTACAGTGATGGTACTGCCTTGCACGGAGCTTTTAAGAAGTTATCCAAGGAGAAAAACAACTCAATGAGTTGCAACAACTCCAAACCTAAAGAATATAGCAGCAAAAAGATCTTTCTTCAAAAAAAGATGTTTACGCATTTTGCTCTTTACCTTCATCTTAGAAGTGTCATTTCTGTGACTCGTGCTTTTATTTTTGTGACACTGCATGGCCCCAACAATTTTATGTGAATGTAAGAGCACTGGAAATGATCTAGACCCATCCAAGCATCACTTGTGGCACTGGCACCATGCCTGGGGACTCATAATCAAAGCATTCAAAACTTACAAACCATAGGGCATTGTGGAGGCAACATCAAACGAGGTGCCTGGCACCAGAGAACTCCTCTTAAGCCCTTTCATGAAAGTAGGCACAGTGAAAACAGGTTGATGTCCCTGAGTGACATCTTAGAAAACCTGGATGATTTATCATGTGTCTTCAACACAAAAAAAGTAGCTGCCCTCATAAATCTCTGGCAATCACGTATTCATGAGAAACTTCTCATTATGTGAGATTATTAAAAACATGGAAGTATTAAATAAAGAGACACTGAGAACACATTTTGAGGAAATGAACCAATCAAACAAATTTAGAAATAAATTAAAAATTTATTAAAAATATAACTTATTTATTAATTTACACAAAATAAATATTATTTAAACAAATACTAGAATAGCTTTTCAGAGGAGGGAAGCTCATGAAGACCTAGAGACCTTTTACCTTTTTTTTAATGGAAGGCTGGAGGCAACTTGTACAGGAGAAACTGTCCAGTAGTTTGCATTAAGCACTTGTGATAGTCCCTTTGAGACTTAAAATTAAGGACTTTGACAATCCTCACTCTTTCTTCCCTTTCCATTGTAGACATGAAAAGAAAAAAAACTCGTAATTACAGCTGAGTAGAAATTGTACTTCTTTCAAAAAATATTTCATATTTAACTGTATTTTTCTGGTTTACAATTTATTCAAGCCAGAATTGTCTGTGTTTAATCAAGGGAGATGTAAAATAACTACCTACTGAGTGTGTGTCTGAGAGAATTTATGTCCAAATATGTTGACTACATGTTCGAATAGCTGAATTAAAGCAGCCCCAGCAAAAAATCATGGTTATTAACATAATAGGTTTGCCTGAGGTCTCAGGTTCTGCCACCTCTCCTGTGGAAATTCTTCTCTTTCATTAAACACACCATGAGCAGGTCAAAGAATAAGAAAGACAGATTTTTATTTGCAGAGAGGCTTGGGCTCACCTTCTAGTATGACCTTGGTCCATGTAAGTTACAGAGTTTGCCTCCCTTCTCCGTATTTTTGACAAAAGTCCAAAACCAGGTTAAATCAAAACCACTTTTGTGTAAGACAGCAGTGTAGTGAAATATCAGGTGCTCAAGATCTCTACCCAGACATTTAAGATACTCAAGTGATGCATTTGTGCTTGATTGGATAGCTGCATTTTGTATGGATATTCTGTGGTTTAATCTCCTTTCCCCTGGAAGCCTTTACATAGCTGTACTTAGAAAGGCAACGTGCATATTTCTGTCAGTCCTTCACTGCCAGTGATTGCTTGTCAAGCTGTCAATTTTGTGTCGGAGAGACTGAGGAATTCCAATTCCAGAAGGGACATTTACTAAAGACTTAGCACTACACTAGTCCTGCTGCCTCCTCTTATGTTATCTGCATTTTCAGAAACAGTATGTCTGATTTCCCATGAAGCAGAGCCAGAACTAATAAAATTTGACAGAACTACATTGCCTCCACACACAAATGGGAGCATTCCAAAGCCTTGCAAAATTGCCCCAGTGGTTCCACATGGAGGCAGCTCTACAGAACAAAAACCAGGTACAGAACACGAGGACAGCCCAGTCGGGTTTGGATTTTGTGGTACATCAAATTGGGGGTCCAAGAAGTGCAAATGGAGTACCACACCTGAGGACAAACATCTTCTCTGGGAAATACATATTGCAGTGTCATCTCCAGCTGAACTGCAGATGGACCAACACAGAGTCAAGGCAGAGAGTAAAATTTTATCTTATCATGAAACACCTGCCTAATTTTGGGTTAAGAGAAAACTTGGCGTCTCTAACACTCCGTCCTCACTTCATGCAATGAAGAGTTGACAAAATATCTGTATTTCACCTCATGTGTATATGTGAATTAAGCCATAGTGCTTTATGCAATGCCCAGTTCACCATAATGCTTGAATTTTACACAAATGTACAAGTTTGGGTGGTTTTTTTGCTCTGTAGCAAAAAATCTGAGCAGACATTGTGTGGCACCAGCAGCCCAGTAGGTTTAAATACACTTGGAGATGCATAATTTCTACTGTGTAGCTGTCATGCATGGAAATGCTCAGTTCACAAGCTGGAAAAGGGGCATAACCCAAGATATCTTAGAGATATTGTAGTATAAATAGATAATATTTTCAAGTGTTTTCAAAAAGCTGAACTCCTGGAGTCAGATATAACTGTTACCTTCATCTCAAGCTTTTAAAAAAAAAAACGCTTGCTTTTGGACATAACAAGAAATATTCTTTCAATTCAAAACTGAATGCAGGCTGTGGTTAGTCAAATAAAGGAATAAGTTATTTTCCTTCTGGTTTGTATTTTCTACCATTTTCCAGTGCGACAGAGAGAAAACAACTAAATAAATTATGGGAGAAAATGACTGAATAACATAAAAGGCAAGACTGTAACTGGAGTTTGGTTTTAGCAGCTATGTGCCCTTGCATGAAGGACTCTCTTATGATCCATTACCACCCCATTGAATGGCTTCTCCTTGCCTTGCACCTACAAAGATATGGGTTTGTTTTTGTAACAGCTTATGTCTCATCTGCCAAAAAAAATATGCTGCTCACAATCCCTCCACAAGGCAGAGCTACTAAATGTGACAGGTTGTGACAGTGGGAGGTGACAAGGAGACACCATCTATTGAGAGTTCAAAACCCACAAAACCCTAGCAGCTTACCATGCTGCTTTTTGATGTCATGCTGCATTGAAGAAAGCTTAACCTAATGAGATTTCCTCTATAGTTTATGTGTTGCACAAGCTGAGAGAACCTGCAGGAGCTGTGAAGCATCAGAGGGGTTGTCTAGAGTTCCTGGTGTTGGAAGCACCTCTGTCCTGCCTGAGTTTAAGCTCAGAAGACCCATCTGTGTGACAACTGATTTTGTCCACTGTTTGGAGAATGTTTTGATCTTATGACGACAACTTTTCCTTCCAAAACCTGCAGGTAGTGTCTATTATCTACAGGAGGGGGAAAAAATGGTGCTATGAAACAGTCTTTAACTGGACTTGGCTTTCACCCAGGCAGGGAGGAAGGCAGGCAGAAGGAGTCCAGGTCTGTCAGCACCTGTTTCAGGAGGCATGTCCATGCTAATATCAAACCAAGCAGTGATTCAGCCAATATAATGTCTGAGATGCTTTTGTTGGGTAAGTGCAACGGTGCAGAACAAAAGCCAGCTCCAGTGGAGCCTTGCTGTGCCTGTGGCAAGAACAGGCAGGGCATAGTCAATGTGGAGGAAGGAAAAATCAACTTAGTTTTACCACTCAAGTGATAGTGAGCCCTGAGTTAACTGGTCCATGTGGAGATCTGAGCAGTCAGCTTCTTACCAGGACCAGAGTTGTCTGTTCTTGGCTTTTTCAGCGATAACCCAAAAAAAAAGTGATGCAGTGTTTCAAGGGACAATTTTCTTGTGAAATTACAAATTCAGTTTTGCAAACATCAGGGGTTTTCAACAATAAACTCTGGTAAATTATCTTTTTGCCAACTTGAACCACAGCATGAATCTGAGACCATATTGAGGTGAATATCTAAATAGCTGCAAATAAATAACTAGTTGTTTGGGACTGTATTTTATTCTTTTGGGATTCTTTTATATATATGTATATACATATAAAAACAGAAGAAACACTGGAATACATATGATTGAAATTACTCATATTGGCTTAGCTCAAGTTGTCCCCTTATTTCTCTTCACATAGAAGTACTGTAATATACAACTTTTGTGATGGTGTTAAATCTTGATAAATAAAAGAAAACTTTGGTAGGAAACTTTATTATCCTCCAAAAATACATTGTAGTATGACAACAGTATATTTTGGAACACTTTTTAAACTAAATAATTTATTGAATAAAAAAGGTGTATGCTTTCCCTGTACACAGTGTGAAAAATCTAGTCAAGACAGCCACAACCTCAAAGGACAAGGTGCAAAATTTCTGTTAGTCTGGGAAACATTGGAAAGTATGGAATTTTTTGAGGGTACAAATATATTGTTACAGATACCCATGGTTCTTCATTTCAAAAGTCTCTTTTCAGCTTCCAGAGGATAGTTTCAAGGATGAAGGACAAACAAGGGGACAAGAAAAAAGAAGAGTTATGAATGTAAATATAGATATTTCTATTACTAAATATACATAAATATATATCTGATAAGCACCCATTCTTTTTTCTTTTTTTTTTTTTTTTAATTTAACCCCTAAGGGAATTGTAATGCTTATTTATAAAATTCTTAATAGCTTCAACCAAAACAGTACTCAGAATAAACTAGTAGTATTTAAAGACAATGTAGAATTTAGACCATTCCTTTTGTTCACAGTAAACTCTAAAACACCCAGGTTAATGTGAACTCCTGTGTCATTTTCAAGCTGTATGTGCCTATACTTCTGAAGATGGAAATATGTAGTTAAGCCAGGCTCACTTTTTGCCCTGGATAACTAAGTTTTCCACATCTGCTTTCTGTAGAACACAAACTCCTAAATGAAAAAAGTTTGGAGATGGGGTAGTTACAACCATCTTTGTGCTTCTAAGTCCTCCAAATCTCTAGTGGGTCTCTTTATATAGCTGATTTTTCTACTTTTCTAGCCCTCTTTCAAGCACCAGAGCCCTTAGGCTGAGCTGGCACATGAGATTTCTCCAGCATTCCAGTGTAAAAGCAGTTTACCATGATCCATAGGATAACACACAGTAATGTGGTCCCTTGCATGTTTAGGAATTTTGCCAATGCTGCTCCTCATGGGAGCTGAAAGGTGTCCATCAGCTGAACTGTATCTCTTGGCACTGTCTGCATGAAGTGCTTTTTTAACACAGCAAAAACAGGTACGTGGAAGGATGAGAAACTCCAGGAAGATTCTTGAGGGCGGTTGAGAATTCTTGTGTTTCTTTTCACTTAAAATGAAGCCCACCCATTGAACAGATCTAGAGTAGTTCAGGAATGCTCGTAGTTTGACGAAAAGATCATACTAATACTCTGGTTTAGGGAATATCAAGTGCTCTGTGAAACAATTTATCTGACTTCTCATGAAGATTTTTTTGGTCCTGAGTATGCTGTATACACACAGCTTACGACTTTTTTCGATGTTATTGTCACAGAGCTGTTTAGGGAGAACACCAGTCTTCAGTACAGTCCTACATATCATGTCTCATTTGGAGACATTTCTTTTTCTTGGCGGGTAGAATGTGATAAACTGTGTTTTCCTCTTAACTCTATCACTGACACAGCATGCAATTTCAGTCAAGTGCTTGGTGTTTTATTTCTGTAGGCTGTAAGCCAATATCTTAGCCTAATGTTTAGGGCTGGGTTGTGGTGGGGTCTCATGAGGATCCTCAGGTCTTGAGTATCCTCACATGATCTATGAAATTTGCAGTGTGTTTTAAACTATGAGTTTTAAAATCCTAATCAACGAGAGGAGCAATGTTGTTCTCTGTGCTGCTGCTAAGATTTTCTGTAATCTTTCTATGCTTTATTTGTGGGTGGAGTCCCCCCAGTATCCCATATAATTTTGTTATATATATTTGCACTTCCACTTTGCAAAAATGCCAGTTAGATCAAATTCCTTTGTTACCAGTTCCAGGTGAGAAAGTATATCAGAGCATGACAATCTGTAGAGCATGTTTTCATATTTCACTGTTTCCTGAGTTTTCTTGTGTCAGGTTTAAAGTCTATCACAGCTGTAATGGCCTGAAAGCAGGAGTGGAATTTCAGAGGAAGAACTGATGTGATGCTAAACATGCCATGCAGTTCATCAAGGCTCAAACCATAGTACAGTTGCTTTTATCCTGGAAGGCTTTTCCATTCCACAGTTTTCACTCATGTAAAGCTCTTGTTTATTCACATCCTTAACATTTTTTCACTTCCTTTGAACCCACTTAGCCACTGTCATTCATGATTTACCTTGGACATACTCTTATTACTTTGGAAGTAAAAAAAAAGAAAAAGAAAAAAAAAAAGAAAAGACAAAGAGAAAAAAAAATTTCTTCTCTGCTCTCAGGAATACAAGCATAGACAGAATTAAATGTGTTGACAAAAGGTCTGTTTGCAATTGGGAGAAATAATGTCTTACTTCATGCTCATTCCTACTCCATCCATCACTTTTTGCTTGGAGTTAAGTATCAGTTACAGTAAGTAAACACAATGAAACCCAGAACCAGTATTTTGTAATTTACTTTACAATCAATAGTTCTGTTTCAGACACAAAATAGGCACTTATTAACAGGCATTGTAAAAAATAGCAGGCTTTCCGAGCATCTATTGTGAACAAAACACAAAGGGAAAAGTAAAGAAGAAGAAAGAAGAAGAAAGAAGAAAGAAGAAAGAAGAAAGAAGAAAGAAGAAAGAAGAAAGAAGAAAGAAGAAGAGAGAAGAAGAAGAAGAGGAAGAAGAAGAAGAAGAAGAAGAAGAAGAAGAAGAAGAAGAAGAAGAAGAAGAAGCAACTGCTTTCTGCAGTTGTGAAGATCCTCTGATTTTTCATGAGCCTGCAGCAGGACATGCAGATTTAAGTATACAAAACAAAGCCAGTGTTTATTTAATCAAGGTCAGATTGCAAATGTTTAGGGTTTCTTGAATAGCTGTTCTTTTTTTGCCAAATTAAAAATAATCTTTCTTGCAACATGCAGGACCTCTCACGTGGAGATACAGGTGCTTTCAGCCAGCCTCCAATGGCATGTTTGATCTGGAGATTGTGAAGGAGTTCTGTGAACAAATAACTATTTCATTCCATCATGGAAATTCATTTAATGTCTGAACTCAAAGAAGAGATGGGAGGAAGGGAAGGAAATGTTTCCTGAAAAGAGATCACTAAAATTAACATGTTTGTCAGTAACACCTTGGGAAAAGCAGGAGTGTTGTTTGGACATGATGCATTTTCATGGCCTGTGTTTCTCAGCTGTGTCAGTTTTATCAATCAGGTACTTTGATGCTGGTCTTCTTTACTATCATTTGCATGAATAAAGAGGAATGCCTGACAATCCCTTTCTTGTGAGACCTACAAAAAGTAGAGTTTGATATGCAAATGTAGATCATATGTTTGTTTCCTTTCTCATTTAAATGTATGTGACAGAGGTATTTGTTTAATAATGATGTGTAAGTATTAAAACATAGAGATTTAATTCCCCTATTTATTTTCATGGTGTTGCAACACCTGTAAGGCTGAACTAGTAGTGGTTTCCACATTTCTGGGACTCATGGGCATTCCCTATGATGTTGGTCTTACTATTATGCTGTCACCTGCACTTTAAAAAGAGTGTTATCATGAAATTGTTAACAATATGCAAACCCCTTTCCTGTGTTTGCCACATCAATAGCACTTTCTGCTGGCTCACTTCCAGCCCTTGCTCTGTGTATATTGTGCTGGTGCAAGAGGTTGACTCACAGTTTCAGTAAGGAGTGCAGGATGGTGCAACTATTTAATAAATTACTCTTCCTCATGAGGAATGAGGGCCCAGGTAGACCCTAAAAAGTGTCCAAGAGGAAAGTTAGGATTGGTAGAAATGGTGCTATGAATGGATTTGGGTGAGAGCAAGAGCTGCATTATTCAGCCAGAGGGCTTATCTTCAACACAAGCATTCAGTCTGTTGTCTTCATCCTCCAGCAGCAAAAAGCAGTCAGGAACAGAAGAGCTATTCATATTTTAATAATATGTGTTGGAAAGCCTCAAAGCCTTGTCCCACATTAAAAACATTGTTTTGTTTGCCAGTTGTCTGTATGTTCCTGGTTGAGAACCTGGAAGTGCAAGGCTCTGTCAAAATGTTCAAAAAGAAAATTGAAACACAAGGGTGGAGGGTATGAATGTCAATGGAATAGCATATTTTACTTATCACTGTATTTCTGAAAAAGTCACTTGAACTGTTGCTGTGCCACCAGTACTACCTTCTTCTTTTCATGCATAAATATTTTTAGATAGCATTACTTCTGAGAACAATGTGCTCTACCTTCAAGACACTGCTTTTCTGGAAAGCTTCACTGCTATATACAGCTGATGTTCTTCTCATACACAAATTTGCAGAGATACAGAACTGGAGTAGTAACAGAGAAATCAGCACTATGGAAGGTTGTCTTACAACGTAGGCCATGGTGGCTAATGGAAGTGTATGGGTGTTTGTTCTGTCTTAGAAACACCAAGTGCACAGGTTTCCAAAGGGAAATGTAGGATGTATGTGAAATTTTTAGCTGTCAAGTCATTCCTGTGAGATAAATTCTTCCTTCCTCTATGCTCAAGTTAGAAAATACTTCCATCTATGGGGAGTTGAAAACCAGAACAAACTAAAACCCATCTCAACATCACAACTACAAGGAATCAAAAGGGAAAGTCCTGTTTTCATTCTGGCAGATAACTGTGGTATTTGATAGTGCTATGATCTTTTCTTTTCATGGAGCATCTTTACCTACAAAGACCTGCATGAAGATCCACTGAATGCAATCTGAAAAGCTCAGTCAGTCCAACTCTTCCCTCTCCTTCACCTTAATATTGACGTAACCTGTTCCTGCTCTACAGAAATGAGGGGCTTTTCATTCATTATTTGTGAAAACAGATAATAATATGGGCTAAAAATGGCTATGTAGGAAAGAGTGTTTAATTTCCATGACCTTGGCTTCACTAAATTGTCTGAGGCTCATACCCTCAGTGCCAAGCCATCACCACCAGCTTTTGGAGAGGGGAGGGAACTGTTGATATTTGCTTTATTTGTTTTTCAGTAGAAGGAAGAGAGACAGATAAATCCTAGGTCAGTAACAGAATCCATTTTTTAGGATCTGCTTGAAAACTTTGTCAGTAACATAACCTTTTTCGTTGCATGTGTGTGTCTCTTCTCACAAGGAAAGTTCTGCTTCTTTTCTATCTCACATTCAAGAATGAAGAAACGTTTGTCCAGCTTGATTCAAAAAAGTGAATAGACAAACATAATGAGTAAATTCCTGTAGATTTAATAAATAAATCAAACAAAAAACCAAAGCACAGGGCTAGAAAGAAGAAACAAAGAAAACCTAAAGTGACTTCACAAACCTCCCATCTGCTTCCAGTCATCTGGTCGTATTCTCTGGGTCATTTTTGTTCTTTGCCCTGCCATGAATACACAAGGCATTGACTATTTCCTTTCTGCTAGGAGTTTCCATTGACCAATGATTATTTACTGTTCCATGCCCTGTGTCTTCCAGGGTGCAGATGACTCATAAATCATCAAATTAGACATCACACACAGAAGTGTCTAAAGGCAGTTCAAAGTGTGTTTAGTACAAGATGGTTAAGGAGCACTTTGCCAGGACTTTACCACAGCATTTTCATAGGAGTTATTAAGATCCATGGCTCATAAGCAGGCAGCATGGTTTAGATTATCTATGGGACAGTGTGCTGTGTTTTGTGTTGTAACCACAAAGAGTCTGTTCTGGAGCTGCTCCTGAAGAAATCTTGTGAGGAAACTCAAAGAGTTTTTCTCTCAGAGGGTTTCCTCACTCAGGTGAGTTAGATTTCCCCTTGCTGCTAAGGGAAGCAGAGGTTCTCTCAATGTGCTGTTTGTTGTGGGCCTGAAGAGAATTAAGCACTAGACTGCTGAGGAAATGTTGATGACTTATCTGCCTGGACATCCCTCACATCATAGCCCTCACCTGTTAGATACCAGAATGGTTTAGTTCCCAGGAAAAAAATTAAAGGACACTTTTTATGCAGTACTCAGCAGCTGAGCAATTCCTTTAGGCACAAAGCAAAGAAAGGACAGAATCTAATCCATTAAACATACTGGATCATTTCTTGGGAAAGGACAAGTGCATTTCTTGGACTGGGGGAGATTTTGAGAGGCAAAAGTCATTACAGTCTTATCATGGACTGTACTTTAAGAGACCTGGGGGACTGACAGCAGAGATGCATTCAAAGACAGTCTTCCAGAAACAGGCTACAAGCATTCTAATAGCATTCCAAACCTATAAATCAAATGGGACAGGGGAAAGAAAAAGAAAACAAAAATAAGACCAACAACCAAACCCAGGAATTTGCAAATTCAGCAAAGCAAAAGTGGGTTCATATGCAATATCTTGTCTTCCAGCAACCAGAGAAGGGGTGAGGGGGGGAAGACATGTAACACACAGTGCTAAAGGGAAAGGAATGGGATTTTGGCCCCTGGTGTTTCTCTGGGTACTGTCACAGTGAGGGACCATGCTCTTAGCACTTGGAATGCTTTACCTGTGGCAAGCGCTTTCTAAGTCTCAAAGGGCAAACAATTTCCACAAGTTCAGTGAGGTAATGTGAGAAAATAACAACTACCTCAGAAAAGCAATATGCCTGGTGTGCTCTGGTGTTCTCCCAGCATTGCCAGGGGATGTTTTTACACCCTGCAGTGAATTATTTCTCTTATATTGCCTCAGTTTTCCTGAGCACCTTAGGCAATACACGTTTCCCTGTCATTGCTTCAGACCAAACTCTCCTCCCCACTATGGCATCCTCCACAGAAGTTCACATTCTGATTCCATGTAAATTAGGTTTGTTGTTACCCTGCCATGAATTAAACCAGTCCACACTGTTTGGGTACGTCGTTTTGAGTGGTTTTACGCAAATTTCATGATCCAGAGATGAACCTGTTCAGGGCTATTTTGAAATGCCTACCCAGGTGAGGGTGACTGCCAGGAATCTGGCACGGCAGGATCTCAGCTTTCAATTGAGAGAGGGTTTATGCTATTAAATCTGAGTTATTAATGAACTCCACTTCTTGTGTGGGCACACAGACCATGGTAAAGCCAATTGCAGTGTCAGAGGATGGTTAAGCTGTCTCTTCAAAAGCCATTCTCTCACTCCAACCCACATTGGGATGAAGGAGAGAATCGAAAGACCAAGAGCAAGCAAAATGGATCAAAATAAAGATGGTTTAATAAGCAAGGCAAAGTTGCATGCACAACCAAAGCAAAAATTTTCTGCTACCCCAGGCACTCAAGCAGTTCATTTCTGTGCCACTACAGTTCTATATTTCTATAAAGGATAGAGGTGGTGCTGCAGCAATGAATTCTACTTTTTATCTTCCCTGTAGTCCCACTACGAAACAGGAGTTAACACTAAAAGCAAACTAGGAGCACTTTGATTAAATGTTACAGTAATATTTTCCCTAGCTCGTGAATGGCAAGAAACAAAGCTTTTGTGATAATCAGTTTGAAATAGCTCTTAAAGGAGACATCTTTGATATTTATAGAAAGAGAAACATAAGAAAAAGGAATCTACAAATACTGGTAGCAGTCTGATCAGAATCTGAGCTCTTTAAATAGATGTTTCTTTGCTGAACATGTTTTTCCTGTTGAACTAACTTTAAAAAATTATAATTTTCTTTTCTTTTGTTTTCTACCAAAGGGTAGTGAGACACCACAATAGGTCTTCTTTAAAACAATTCTTAATTTATTAAGGATAATGAAAGGTTTATTTCATCTTCTAAGAAGGTTCTGGTGACCGTGTAAACAGATATTTTCAGGGCAGACTAAGAAAGATAATTATTTGCATATACTGGGAATATGCTGCCAAGAGAACCTCAGTGAATTGTTCAATAATTCCTTGAATAAAATACTCAAAACCACATTTTATCTTCTCTAAAAAGGAGATTTGACCTTTTTTTTTTATTCTTCTTCTGGTAAAACACTGGATTTAGAACTGTGGTTGCTAAAACAAGAGAATCTTAAATATGACTTGATTACAATCTGAAACAGCACTTGCAGGATCTGATAAAAGAGGTTCCGTGACTCTGAAGCAAATCATTAGATTGTCTGGCAGTTGGCAATAGAAAAATTAAATTTAAATGCAAATTATAAATTACAATAATTAACTTCTAAAACACGACACCAAGGGATTTATTTGAACAGAGAAAGGAGGTATTTCTTTCAGTGAGTTTTCTTTTTTGCAGAAATCAATATTCTCATGAAAAGCCGATTTTGGAAATAGTGTTTACTTTTTTCCCCAAATCTGAACTTTTTTTAAGGATAGGTCAAATATTATTCTTATTTTGTCAAAAAATACATTAACAGATAAAGATTCAGTGCCTAACACCCAACCCAAATGCTATTGTATTTAAGAAGTTTGAAACTTCTTATATAGGAATTTGAGACTTTCAATTCACAATCTCAACTGAAGAAATCTCAACTCAGATATTTCATTTGAGGTTTTTCCTAAGGGAATTTTTTCTCCAAATCAAGTGTAAACTTCATCACTAAGCATTGCTAGCTCAAGAATGAATCACTCTTCAAAACACACAATAATGTTCAACTGAAAATTTTTAGACATGAGAACAAAAGGATAAAATTCTTTATTTATTTAGTCCTTCTATTGTGCTGAAAGAGATATGCATGCATTCCTATGCAGCTGAGAAAAAAATAAGACTTTGTATTTTGTTCCTATACGTTACTAGAACAGTGAAACAGAACTCAAGTTGGTTGGTATTTTTGCAATTCTTTGGTTATAAAACTAAGCATAAGCATAATTTTTCCCTGTCCAAACGAATAGGTGTAGTTTTACTTACTTATGTGTCACATAAATTTGACTTTCAGAAATTAAGACTTTCACCATAATAACCTGCTATTAATATTGTAGATGTTCTGCAATACAGACTACCTTCCATAAGTAGAAATATGTCCAAGGAATTTTTCTGTTTCAAATTTAAGCCTTAGCTAAATATAAGTTTAAACATATTAAAGAAAAAATTAAAGAAAAGTAGCCCTTTCATATGGAAATTCAGTGAGTCAGATGAAGCATCATGGTATCTATTAAGCACTTGAAGGTTGACCATATGGCAGATATTTGAGGTCCCTTGGTACTTTGGGATTAACCTACAGAACAAGATTCAGACTTTATTTCCATGCTACCATATCATCTGTTGTTCATTCCTTAGCACTTGGAATTGCTAAATACAACAAATTCTGCTGAGGCTGCTATGGGCAACTTCTTTCACAAAATAACAATGGATTCTTTTCTGTCTGGAATATTTTTTGTTGGTTCTTTCCCTCTTTTCTCTCTCTAGTTTGTCTGGTGCAAATATGATTTGTCTTTGGAGAAAATATTCAAAGCCCACAAAAAAAATTACAGTCCTACTCAGTCTAAATTAAAAAACTGACAGGAACGTGTCAGAGCTGTAATTGTTGAAACAAAAATGGGGTGTGGGAAAGACAATTTATCTGCCTTTCCAAGTGCTACACAGAACGTGCCAGAATGTTCCCAAGGAAGGAGGGAAAGTTAATCCTCAGTTTCCATTCTGCTTTCAGCCTCCCCTGCTTCACCAGAGTGCCAAACATGTAGAGAAATGAGAGCAAAATTAAGAACTCATTAACAGGTCAGTGAGAAATTCTGAAGAGTGAATGGTTTTCTCCTTGTACAAGGGGGAATGCTCCACTCTCATGTGACTCCGCAGGGAAGGACATAGTCCTGCATCATAACTCCATGGCTCAGACCACAGCTCTTTCCTGAGTAAAGCTCAGTGGCCTGAGATCCTGCCACAGTCATGTTGCCCTTGAGAATGCTTGGAAATGCTGCAGATAGTTGCAGGCAGAAAATCTAAGGCAAATTACTGAGTTTTGAGCAACTTCCACGTCTGTGTTCTCAGTTATAAAATATACATGAATGGACTTATCTCAGTTGTCTGGTGCTGTTTAAGGCATCCAGTTTGCTGTTCACTAAGACATATGTGCCTCTTGCTGCACCCTAAGCATCTGACCACCCTCTGTGGGTTCCTTGACTTTGAAAGTATTGGAAAAACCTAATGCATTGTGGGGGGAATTAGTGGAAAGAAATGAGGGAGGAACCTGCCTTCTTTGCTGAAGACCTGATCCTTCAACACCTCTGTGAGATCCTTTTGAAATTCAAATAACAAATTATACCTTTTGCTAGCAATCTGGACTAATTAATGTGAAGATTAAGGTAACTGTAGGGCAAGTAGCACCTGTAGGAAATGCTCTGCACAAGTATCTTTCATGCATAAGGACTGTAAAATTTGAACCCATTACCCAAATCAGCCTTGGTCCCAGGGACAGTTCTCTATCTTTCCCACTGTGCTTGTGTTACTCTTCATAAGCACTCTACGTTTTCTTTAATTTCTTTGGGGTTTTTAATTATTATTTTTTTTCCCCAAAACAGGCTTGATTAATCAATGCTCAAGCTACTTGCTTAATACGTAAACTGCATCAAAGATTTGTCGTGTTGGTTCACCTTAATGCACTTGGCTCCCCCTGTTAAATTGCATTGATTTTAAGCCAGATCTTGCTTAATCTGCTGGAATGTTTGCACGTACATCAAAGGATGGAATATCATGAAGGCAGCAATATGAATGGAAAAAATGAGTGGCAGAATAACTGTTTGATCATAGTTGTCTTCCTAATTTTACTCAAAGCTTAGTTAATAAACATTTTTGCAAACTATGTTTAACATCATTGTACTGCTGTCTTCAGTTCCATGTCTCTCACATCCTACAACACCAACAACCCCTCTCTTTTGGGACTTTAGGTAAGTTTAAGTCAGGAGCACTTAAAGGCCTCAAGTTAAAGTCTTTATACAACAGGGATGAAGGTTTTAATTTAGGAGTGTGTGAAGTTTTGCTATACCATCCCTGCTGTGGAAATTGATGAAGCGTTGAAGAAGTGTTTCATACAAAATATGCTAACACTCGTTATAGAGAGAACTGGATCCAGAGGTCAGTTCCTGTCCTATGGGCTCCTAATCATTAGGTAAGTGGTTTGCAGGCTCAAACTTTGGACTCAAGTGCAACGTAGTGAAAACTGTGATATTTAGGGAGCTCTTCCATTTCATCTATTTCTGGGGTTTCCCAGAACTGAGTAAGCATCTGGGGTTTGTTTGTACTTTTTAAAAGTTGGCACTGATACCATTATAAAAATCTGTATTAAAATCACAATGACTATTCAGAAGTGCCTCTTCTGTCCAAAACTTGCAGTGATTTGGTATTTTTAAATGTCTAATTCTCTTCAGAAGTCTAGCCTACAGAATCCAGGGTCCCAATTCCTTACCAGAATCCACCTGAATTGTTTTAGAGCACACCTTTCTGTCAATGACACTTTCCCTGACAGCTTTCTATTGTTAATGTAATGACCTGATTTGGTATATAATGACTATTGTAATCTGACTTTGGCCAGTTCACACTTTAATTAGACGATTATCTGCATTAATACCTATGCTTAGCTCCTTAAATTACTGGTTCTTTGAATGTCATGGACAATCGGGCTGATTTGTATTAAATGGGAAGTTGCAGAGAGATTGTAGATAAGTGCCTGATTTGCTGATGCTGTGCAAGAATCACAGACTCAGCTAGGCTGGAAAAGACCCCTGAGATCATTGAGTCCAACCTAGGACCCAACACCACCTTGTCACCTAGACCATGGCACCAAGAGCCACAACCAGCCTCTTCTTAAACATCTCCAGGGATGATGACTCCACCACCTCTCTGGGCAGCCCATTCCAATACCTGATTACTCTCTCTTTAAAGAATTTCTTCCCAATGCCCAACCAAAACCTCCCCTGGCACAGTTTAAGACTGTGCCCTCTTGTCCTCCTGCTAGTTGCCTGGGAGAAGAGACAGACCCCCACATGACTACAACCTCCTTTCAGGTAGACTATTTTAGGAAGGTGAAGAAGTCCCTCCTAGACAGAAGAACAGATAGAAGAGGAAACCTGATAGCACTTTCCATATAAAGTTTTGTCAAAACAGAGAAAGCTCAGAGAATTTTGCCAGACAAATTATTTTTTGCATCCACTGGGGTATCCAACAGCATCATTGATTCTCATTATGAAAGGGAACTAGTAGGTAGCAAGGTGAGATTATTCTGCACCTGAAGAGGGAAACAAACTAAGACTGTGACATTCTGAATACAACTGTGGACAAGAGGAGAAGAAAATTAAGAAAATAGAAATGTCAGGTAAGAAAAAGCTGCTGTAAACCACTCCTGGTTGCAAACAAAGGGAGTTTTTGGAAGATGGCTCCTCCAAACATGACCTGCTCTGAAAATAAGGCTGGAAGGTGTAGAGTGGGTTTTATTTTCACGTCATTAAAATCTCGGGTTTTTTTTTTTGGTCAGAAATGAGATTTTTATGCAAATGTTTAGATTTATGTCAGCAAAAGGGAACACAGAGCTCTGTGTGCCTGTTGAGATGAGGAAGTTCTAACCCATGCATGTGAATTGAGTTCCTTGGGTGGCCTAATGTATTCAGAGTTGTGGCTGGTGCTGTAAAGGAGTAGAATCTGTAACCGAGTTAAAGGCCTCTTAGTCAAACTCATCACATGGAATTCTCTGACTTTCAGTGTTACCAACATTTGGCTTCATTTTTTTTCTTTTTTTTTTTTTTTATTTTTGGTCATACCATTGGTCTCAAATTAAATACTGAACTGGTCTACCTACCTATGACTCCATGAGTTCTCTGTTAATTGTAACCAAAGAGTACAATACAACTGAATCATCACTGTTCAGGTGTAGAATACAAGGTTGATTATAGACACCTGTATCCTGAAATGACAATTACAATTGTTTTTTCTTTAGAATTATTAAAAAAAAAAACACTAACACCTTCATTGTCTTTTGGTAGTGTGATTAGGGTTTTCCAGACTGGTACTAAAATCTGCAGATGAATAAAATATGTATTTTAGAGAAACCTCTAAAATTTTAAGAGTATTTTATTCATATTGTTCTATTAGAGGTGTTGTTATCTAGGTTTTGATTTGTAACTCTTGCACATCAGAAGCTGATTCCTTTACATTTGGGGCACATTTAAAAGACTACACAATACAGACCTATTTTTTTGGCAAATAGCTGGGAATCTTTGAAAAGGCAGTTCTGCCTTGAGACACAAAGAATGTCTGACCAGCCAAGATCTTTGTAAGTCCTTTTGTAATTCAAAACACACACACCCCCCAAAAAAAAAAGGCAAATAAACTCAATTTAAGACAGTAAAGAAACTAATGAAGTAACAGGCAGGAGTGCTCAGCTAACACAAAGCATTATGGTTCTGCTTAGTCCTGAATCCATTGAGCAAAAACAGGTTGTTCATGTTTCTTTCTAAAGCTGCTTAATTCATTTCTCTGAAGGTACAAATGTGAGTTGCATGACATCCCAGTTGTGAGCTTAGAAATGCCAACAAAGGCAGGACACTCACCCATGTCACTCACATTCCAGGTGATCTGGGGATAATGCTCTGTAAAGGCCTTGGCAAACGTATTTCTAGAGCTCTTTGATCTCATTACAGAAGGCAAGGTGTGTCTAGGATCCTTCTGCAGGGAAGATTTAGGTAATTACTCTTGTGCAATTTCTGGTTTGTCCTCTGTGTGGCAAATAGCATTTCCACACCTAGTGCAGCACAGGACAGTGTGTCACCTGCCATGTCCCCAGCTTTTTAAACTGTTACCAGATACTGTGTTCATGGGAATCATTAAACCCCTAGGCTGTGATATCATGGAAATAATATCTTAAAACAATCACCATCCTACCTTGATTTAAGATAATGTGATATGGTATCTTAGAGTCAATATTTTCCTTGTGTTTTCTGTAGGAACTGACAGAACCTGGCTTACTGTGCTCATTGTGTTAAATTCTGTTCTCATTCACTTATAAAAGCTTGTGTAGTAACGCACATAACTCAAAATAGAATCAATGGACATGACTCAGAGAGGAATCTCACTCCCAGTGTGTAACTTCAGAAGGAAGAAGTGACTGTGTCACTGCAGTGGTTTTTCATGGCAATACCATAATTTTATCTTCTTCAGAACCAAAAGTGCAAATCCAGATCCCAAGGAAAAGTGGCTCCAGTAAACTACTTGCACAGTGGAGCAGTTGAAAGGGGCTAGAAAAGAATCTGTCACCAGCAAATGTGTGAGCAAAGGGTATCAGAGCCAGGAAAAGCACTGCAAAATCCTATGGCCACTCTGCTCTTTCAGTTTATTAGGGTCAGTGGATTAGGAATTGCTTGAGCTGAACATCACATCTCAGGGACCATATTTAAAAAACAGATATATGCTGTCTTCTGTGAGTTTGTCCAGTCCTTTCTCTCACCACTGACAGTGTTTCCCACCATGAAATGCTGGGAAAAGACAAAAAAGCTGTTGTCTTAACAGTGTAAATTCATGTTTTCATTTTTCAACAGCTGAAGTGAAGCTCAAATGGAGAGCTATTAACTCTTTTGTCACAAAGTAGAGCATAATAGCAAAGATACAATCCAAGACTGAAGCCCTTTTTAAGTGATCACAGAAGAGCATGGCAAGAACAGGCTCTTAACTACTCACCATAAAAAATGAGAAAAATTTGAGCAGATATTGTGTATAACTCTCATTTTGGGTAGTAGAAATTTCTGTATCATCATATCTATCTTTTCCAGATGACTAGAAATCAAACAACCTTTCGGCCCTAAAGAGGGTTGAAGGAAAACCAAATCTGCAGTGTGACCTGGCAGTAAAAGTATCACTGCTTTTGTGTTGCAAATACAGCCTTAGAGGGGAAAACATGTTTTTGCATCAAGAGTTCACCCTAATACATCTGGTCCCAAGACAATTCTTAGAAAAAAAAGTTGGTGTTAGCAAGTAAATTCCCAAACTTGGGGGCATTTACTTAATGGAACATTAAAAAGGCATTAGGCACATTGCCTTTCTAGCAGATGGATAAGAATGCAAATTATTAAAAGAAACCATATTCCTAGTGGTGAGTAAACTTTCATATCAATAATAAAGTGACAAAAATATTTGATAATGTTAGGTGATATAATTTTTGTTAATTGTTTACTGCCTGGTTAAGAGACAATGTACTTCAGACAGCCTTATACCTGATGTTTAAGGTAGCAGACTCAATACTAGGTCTGGGCACCAATGAGCTCTGCAACTACAGAAGATTCTTCTTCAAACTTTAGTGCCCCTCCATCAGGATGACCATTTTCTTTTGCAAGTGGTTCTGCAGTTGAGCTCTCATGTGATTTAATTTCTGCAGGGGGGTTGGTGCTATCTTTCAGTCTTTATGTTCAAACCAACCATCTGCTGCTATGCACCATTTAATTTCAAAAAACTGGCATTTCAAGGAATGGAAAGTGTGTTAATTTCATAGATGACTCTTTTGAAATGAGTAACTCAAAAGCTCTTGAGCAAACCAAGAACTTTTTTTCAGTCCTACTACGACTTGTTACTACCTTCAACAATGGCAAAGTATTTCATTGACAGCGTTTTGTTAGCACTGGTATTAACTGAAGATTAACAATTCTTTGCATACTTACATAACTATATCTATAAATGTGAGTCTGGTAGTAAGAATATGATAATAATTCTGGTCGTATAGCACCAACTTTCTTTGAAGAGACAGATATTTTAAGTGGTTGACTACAAAACTTACCTGTGTATATGCAGACTAACCATGAGCTGGCAGTGGGGCTCCCTCTAAACAAGAGCCTTTGGGCAGCACTCAGGCAGAGGTTGCCTTAGGAAACCCCTTCCCTGTTGTAGAAGTCAGAGGCCCTTTTAGCCAGGAGAAAAAAATCATTATAGGTTATGCTGAAACTCACTTGGAAAATTTTCCCTCTAAAACTTTGCAACTGGATGAGGAATAAGTGGGAAAGCAAAGGAGGATCCCCATTTCTGCAGAGGGAAAAAAAATTCCCTAAGCATTCTCAATAGCATTACTTGAGTGTTCAGGTAGGATTGATCTGCATCCCAAAGACATTTTCTTTGTGATGCAAGGAAATTCAAGGTGCTACAAGGGGTTATAGAAGAAGCACTGCTGGTTTGTTGCAGGTGGAGCAGAGCCCTGCAGCAGCTCCTGTGACAATGTGAGCTGGGACTTCCAGCACAGATTCCAGCTGAAGGGGGAATCACTCCAAACCCAGAAGGAGGGAGGGCCTTAACTCCCAGACAAATTAATTAGTTAGCAATTAATTCCACTCTAATGTTTAGTAATCTTCAGCTGTATATAACACAAATGTAAATAAGTACACAAAGCCAGTGATGCAAGAGCTGGTTGTTTACAAGAGTAGAAAACTATTTGACTTTGCAACCTGTTGAGCTTCAGAGTATAAAGAAGAATCAGTGAGATTTCTGCCTCCGTTTCTCAGCAAATCAGGTATTAAATATAACATGTCCATATTTATACCAATGTTTTTCTTTAGCTAAGAGATGAGAGTTACTGGAAAAATAGAGATGTCTGACACTCTTTATTTTATTTTTTCAACAGAAAATTCCCAATGACATAATATTAAAAGTTGTTGCAGAAATCCTGATAAAAATTTTGGGAGTTGGGTTTTTTTTGTTGTCATTTGTATCTTTTCTGAAAAAAACATTAAATGAAAAATCCTGTTCTAAAATGTGCCTAAGAGAACCTTCATGAGGGTCTGGCTTCTTGACATTCCAGTTTTCAACAGAGTCTAGACCCATTTCTAGGCCACAAGATCCAGAAAACACTGCTTTTATGCTCTTTGGTAGAGGGAAAGTAACATAATATGGCTGCTATTCAGCTGTAATGGGAATTGTCTTTTGTTTTAAGAGCATTAAATTCTCAGGAAAAAAAATACTAAATCTTCTGTGGACAGTAAGCATGCTGTCTGGGGACCAGAAATGAGATTTGGAAGCCAAACTTTTCTCTCAGACAGTTTCCATCAATATTTTTATGTCAATCCGCACAAAAGCTGAAGACACCTCATATTGCTCTTTTATCAGATTTCATTGCTTTTACATCCCTAAAATCCATTTCTTCAGGGTGAAGAAACATGAAAGGATTAAAGGGATAGAGAACAGAAGTATGTAACATAGGACTGGTTGTAGAAATAGGAGATAGAAAATTATTAGTTGCATTTATATCTTGGTTTTGTGACACCGAACTCTGTGTCAATTGGTTCAATTAATATATATATATATATTCAGTGTCTGATCCCCCAGTCATAAAGTAGGAGGATAATGCAGAATTTGTTGTCACTTCACTGCCATGTGACATTCTTTTCCATCTCTTGCAGACTCAGCCTGGTGCAAAGAGTGTTTATAAGCTCTCTGGGTCCATCACTGTCATTCACTGTGCATTTCTGCACTGACTGTATTTGCCACAGCTCCCCCTCTAAGTCTCATTAGACCCTCAGATCAATGTCCAAACCTCAATTTGGTCCTTTGTTTGTCTTATACAGAAGATCAAGGAAGGAAGGAAGGAAAGAATAAAGAATGAAAGAGAGGGAGAGAGAGAAAAAATGAATAAAAGAGAGAAAGAACAAGCAAAAAATCAAGGAAGAAAGGAACATCAGGAAAGCAAATAGGAAAGAAAATTCAAGAAGTCAAGAAGGAAAGAAATCAAATGAAAGAAAAAGTACATGTAAACGGCCAAAGTACTCTCCTGTGACTTGCTTTCAATGGAATTTCTCCGGAAAGTCATTTAGCCCAAAGGGTAATAGCAGTAGATTCCCACAACGTCTTGATGGATTGGTGTGAATGACTCATATCTTGACTTTTTTCAGCATGTTGTGTAAGCTTTACACTGGGCAACTCCAGAAAAACCTTTGAAGTGGACTCTGGTTTTCCTGAACGTACCTTCTGGCAATGACATATTTTGATGGGGGCGAGAGTGATTTGGGGTTGGTTTGGTTTTGTTTTTTGGTTATTGGTTGTTTGGGGTTTTTTTCATTTTCCAGCAATACAGGACTGGAGTCTACATACAGCTACTTAAGTTTTGTTTGAATTGTTTGTAAACAGCTCCATAACATCAAGCATGGCTTTGTCCTTTTGCTGTGAAGTTGGGGCACATCAGCAAAATACTTGCTGTGTAACGTCAGCCCAGTAGGGACTGAGTTTAAGGATCTCCCCTCCCAGGTCTGAAAGCCTGATTTGTCACACTGGAGTTAACAAGAGAGGACTTCTGCCTGGGAGCTGCAATGGGTTCTCATATTGTATGGACTGGGGACAAGCAGAGGAACAGGCTCGTGCTCCATTGCCAGCTGCACATGGCTTAGGAAAGAGTAGGTTTAAAATGTAGATTAGGCTCAGAGTTTTCCTAGCTTTCACTATCTGAAACCATCCTAAAGGCTGTCTGGCTTTGAATAGTACATGGCCAGTACTTTCCATCCAGAATCCACTCTAGCTCTGCAGCAAATCAACCATGTGGCATTTGGCTCTGCATATATTGTGGCCTTCCACAGCTTTTGATTATTTGGCGTTGCATACAACTGAATCCCAGCATTCTCTCACAAGAAATGAGAGAAGTTCAGCTTATCTCAGTGCTCCAAGAAGCTTGACCTGATACTTCCAGGACATGCAGAATTTGAACACCCATTTGCTTTACTAACATGCAACGTGTCATTCCAAGTCAGTCATAGAGCGACTGTAAAGCTGAAACAGAAAGGCTGATTCTTGATGACACATCCCTGATTCAGTTGGTCTTGAAAAAGCAAGAGGTTTCTTTGCCTAAACCTGCCAGTGGAAATCTGACACTGTTTGGTGGTTAGCAATGAAACGCTTTATTAAACTTCAATCGGTCTTTGAAACGGAATGGTTTCGATTGCCACACAAAATGAAACTGCAGTCGTTTGCTCACTGCTAGGATGTTGGCTAGACAATTCATTGAAAAATGCATTGTAGCTTCAGCGAACACACAGCATTGTATTTCTAATTAGATGTATGGTAGGAGCCTGATTTGCACCTTAAACAAGTGCCTGCCTGTCCTACTGTTTCTTGCATTCAACCTGAAAACAAAAATTCCAAAATATTACAGTGACTTAAATCTGTTGGCTTGCCTAATAACAAAACAGAAGGAGCCCATATGGAAATTCTCTCCTGCCTCTCGCTGTCCTTTTTTCCAGTGAAAATGAGTCAGAATCTTCTTTCTAACATATAATAATTTCTCTTGAAAAACCTGTTTGAAGAAGTGCAAAACACCCTCTTCAGGGAATACATTTTATACATTGAAGTCACCATCAATTTTACTGTATTTTTTTTTCATCTGCCACAACATTACATTAATACCTGCCTGTGAACAGGCACATCAGAGGAAGAAAAAAATTGATAACCACATACATTGAAAATGTCAATCAGCCTGAAAGGTCGACAGAAACCACATAAAATGCTAGATGACTAAAATAACCCTGAGCTCAACAAAAGCCAGGACTTTGCCAAGAATTTTGAAGCCACGTCTCATCATGCACCTTCTAACAGTGTCTGTGCAGTAAGCCTGTGTGTCCAGATGCCTTGGCAAGTGACATTCTGAAGCCTTGGTAGGATGGGATGATGGGCACCTGATAGGAAAAAAAACTAAGGTTCAACAGTTGTTATGTGATGCCATCAAACCCTTAAACATCTGGAAGCTCTGCTGAGGCTGCTGTGCCTGATAGCAGGTAACATGGTTTGGACACCTTTGTGTTTCCCATTTTCTGTACCCCCTGAAGTTTGCTTTGTTGCAAAGTGTGACACTGACATGAGCTTTATTACAGGTCCATGAAACAAAGAATGCAGTTTTACAGACAGTAACTGCTTTTGTCTATGATTTGACACCAATTACAGCTTCTTGCTCTATTTTCTGCTTCTCAGACAGTTTTTGAACTGTGGCATTGTCTTATGTTTCATCTTTCCACTACTCAGTTTCCTCATTAGTCTCTCTTGAACTGTGCTGAGAGCTGGAATAATTATGATGCTGCTGAGTCCTTCTTTCAGCTGCAGAAGAGCATTAAAGGACTGAAAGGGAGTGAAATTCCTCCAAGAGGAATCATGCTGATTTGTCCCTGTCATACTTGTGGTTATATGAATGGGAAAATACCAAAATGAAAATATACTTTTGGATACACATACCAAAGTAAAGGTTTGAAAGGCTTCATCTACTCTGAGACAGCAAAACTAGGAAGGGATGATACAAAATAGAGAAATGTCTTTTTACTGGCACAACAAAATCTGTCAAATTCTATTTTGAAATTACCCTTTCATACTTCAGATGGAGAATAACCTTATGAAATCATAGTCTTTCAGAAGCGTTTGCCACGTTGGGACAAAAAGAACATATTCCTGCCACATCTATGCAAAACTGAACTAGTTATATTTCATAAAGAAAACAATAGGGGAAAATGGAAGAATGTAATCTGGAGTCGGCCTTCAGGATCTTTTTTACTGAAGTGAAACTTTCTTTACAGTAATTGAATTCAAGTGAATGACTACTGGAACTCACTCCCAAAAAAATCTACGTCTCCAGCTGATCAGAATTCCCTCATCCTGTTACTTTAAGAAAACTTTCATTTAAATACCAATTAGACTGACAATAAATTACTTAGAATTAAAAAAAAAAAAAAGGTATAAGGCAGGATCACCCTGGATTGTGGATGAACCACTGTGCTACAAACACTCCCAGTTCTGGGATTAGGCTTGTCAGAAATCCCTGCTCAGTCACACTGGAGCCATCTCTGGGATTTGGTAGAGGCTGCTCAAGACTAAATATTTCCCAGTGAGACGCTTTGGGCTCATCAACCAGTCAAATGTTTTTTCATCAGTTCAGTTCCAATCAGAATAACCTACACAGAGAGAGGGAGAGAAGCCCTGCAAGTGAACAAAATTACTTTGTTTTTTCAAAATACTTATATTAACAAATGTTAGTGTAATACTTTTAGGAGGAAATATTTCTGCAAAGGATACAAAATCACGGCTGCAACTAAAGCAGAATGATTGGACTAAACAGAGTTTCATTCTCTGTTCTTGGCAGGATGTGTGCTGATGGCTATAATTTAATTCTGGAGCCAAATCAAGGCAACTCATCATGATACATCTGCTGAGTTTTGAATATGCATGGATTAAGCATGTGTGCTTTCCTGAAAGCTTTTCCTAGAAGCAAAATGCATTGCAAAGATTTATACATCTGTTGTGTCATCTTTTGACATGGTTGATGAAAATCAAGGCATATACCCATGCAGGAATTTTGGTTGGGGGATACTTATTGGCAGAAAGGAAGAGAAAATATTGGAAATTTTCATGGTGAATTATTCAGTAATATTTGGCAGATAGTAATTTCCAGTCCCAATTACATTTATTTTAAAAGTGTCTTGAAAATTGTTCTTCTTTTTCTCTATTGATGAATTCCATTCTTTGTATAAAAGCAATAACAAAAATAGTGGATGACTACGTGTATGAGTTCTTGGATCTTCTAATGCAAACCAACAGGGCAAATACGCAAATATTTCCTTGCATCTGAGGGTTTTGTTGTTGTTTCTTTAACTATTCATGGTGGTAGTCACAGCTTGGAAGTGACCTAGACAACAGCGAAAGAAGGACTTTATTATGTTCAGCCTATCATTATCTGCTGATTGCCTTTTCTCCACAGTGAGGAAGCTCATTTAAATATCAGCTGCAGGCTATCTTAGCAGGAATTAGGAATAGTAATTAGACTTAGCCATGTGTCTTCAGATTAAAGAGTTTGGTGTTTGAAAATGCAGAATCAGAAAATATTCCAAAGGCAACGTTTTCCAAAAATGTAACATCCCACAGAGGAAGGAAATCACAGCTTTCACATAAGTCCAGTTGTAATGCCCTGAAGAAGTGATGCTCTGTGGCAGTACAGGAGGGCCTGCTGGATACAGAATTCCCTCCAAGGCAGTGTTGGACCCTGCAGTTTGCATCGTGACTATCTAAGCCACAATTTAATTGCACTTTGAAATGGACCCTGGCTTTGACAGAGGACACATCTTCTGAGATGTTGGTCCAACACATGACCAGGGCAAGAAAGGACTGCAAGCATCATTCATCTTTGCCAGACACTGAAATGGGAAAAGCCACCAGCAAAAGGATTTGTCAATCAACAAAGAAAATGAGCCCTTAGGGAATGCTATTAAATCTCCCTCTCCTCCATGTGGTGTTAGGAGGGTTACAGTCCTAACCTTTATTAGCCTAACACACTTCTGTGGCTATTGCTGTAAGATTTAAATCAGTTTGTCATTTATATTCTCTCAGATGAAGAATGGTCAGAGCTTTGGTGGCAGAGGGATGACAAAGGCAGTTGTGTTAGGACTTCTTCATTTTGTATGTACCAACCAACCTGCAGGCAAAAGAACTGTTACATGTTCAGCACAAGATGGAAACTCACCATGAAGGTGGGCCCAAACAGGTCCTCAAATGTAGTTCCCACTGCAAGAGGAGGGCAACCTGCAAAGCTGAAACCTGTCTTGCTTGGTCTCCTCCTCATGGTAGTTCTTACAGTATTTATGTGACAGGGTGTAAACTTCTGTTTCCTTCAACAGCTTGTGTGACTATTCCCAGCACAAGTTTGGTTACTTCAGCATATTTCTCCAGGCAAAATATAATAACAAAATGAATGTACATGTATTCCTGTAAACAAACACACACATGCATAAATCTGTTCATATTAGCCATTGTATAGGAATGCATTTCTCTCAATTAGCCTTTAACCATGCTGCAGATGAGGTGATGGATCTGACAGCAGTCTGTTGTGTGTGCTTTAGTGCTGACTGTTCCTCTTGTTGTGGAGTATGTCCAGAGCAAACACTGCCAATGAAATGGTTGCTTTCCATCTTCCTAAGCAGAAAAGGCGAGGAAAGGTATCTGTTGCTTGTTAAACAACAAGCAGCCAGAAACCATTATTTTTTTCTTCCTTCTCCTGTCTCTTCTTATTGAGAAAAGGAAACCCACCTCCACTGAGTGCTTCAGTCTTCCATTTCAGAGGTCATATTGCATTGAGTCATACTGCATTAATCTGCAGGATTTAATGGCAGGGTTTCCTTTCAGGACAGGTAGTGGTTCCTGTCCATTTGAATAATTTCTCATTTATTTCCCCTTCGCATTTTTTCCTGCATTGCACGGCACATCTGTTTCTTTGTATCTGAAGGAAAGCACTATTTTTCACTCTACTTTCACAGACAGAAGGCTGTTGAGTACCAGAAATTAAGAAGACTGGTTGGAGCCATCCCTCTTGCTTGTGGTGCCACCATTGGATTGAGCATTTAGCAGAAATTACCAGGTACTTCAGCCTCTGGAAACTGAGAACAATTTAGCTACATTAGCACATTAGATTTCCCCCTGTAATTAGCTCTGCCATGCTGACACGAAAGATCATTCACTTGGGAAGGAAGTCAACACTGCTCCAAAATTGTTTACAAAGAGCTCATTCCTTTCTGCTCAGCCTTTAAAACCAGTATTTCTGTATCACTTTTCTTCTGAACACTTTCATTTCTGCTCAGCCTTTAAATCCAGTATTTCTGTATCACTTTTCTTCTGAACACTTTCAACCTCAAGACAGAAGACAAGGGGAAATCATACTGTCTACTTATATACTTTCTGTAGTATTCTGAAATTTCATGCCATCCTTCATGTTGGCACACACTGTGTTAAAACAAATAGTGTTATTTTATTAGCAGAGGAATTTGAGCCACTAACCACCACACTCCATAATCTGGAGGGTATAGATTTCACTCACGTTCCCTCGTTGCTGTTGCAAAGCAGGGTGGGGGCATACTGAATTTACAAAGAGCTCTGAGGCTGCCAGGGAAAAACGTGCTTCCTAAGAATTTAATTCGCAAAAATGTTGGCTTTTTGCTCAATTGCTCATGCAGCACTGCCATCTCGTGGTCCTTACTGCTGCAGCTTTGCTTTGGCAGCAGAAAGCCAGTGGGAACAGTCTGCTAATCCTAGCAGAAATAGTTTATGCTGTTAAATTGTGATCCTGCCAAATGCCTACCTGAATGCATGAGCAGACTCTGCTCAGTTCCTCTGCCAAAGCCTGTGGGAAGACGCTTTAGAGCAGAAAAGGATCCTGCAAACACATGGACTTAGGGAACTTCCTAAAGGAAATAGTTTACACTGCAAAGGCAACAGCACAGCTACATTTTCAGAAAAAAAAAAACCAAACAAACAAACAAACAATAACAATGAACCAGTGTCTTCATAATTAAAAAAAAAAAAAAAAAAGGCAACCACAAAATAGAAAAGCAAACAAAAAATGGCAATTAAAAATGAGTAGTTGGATTAGGAAGGAGGTAAAGCTGGATGTGCTAAACCAATTAAAAAACTGCTGGAGTAAGTGTCTGGTGAACAAGACTGACTTTTAGTATAACATTCTCCCCCTTGCCCAAAGACCTAAAGCTATAAATGTGTAGTCCCCAAAAACGTCACTACTAAGTATTTTAAAATAATAAAATGCTCATAGGAAGCTGCTAGAGGATGCAATGAAGTTTTAAACCTTATGGAATTATTCATAGACAAAACAACCTACCAGAGTGAGACTAAGGTTGTAATTCGGTATGTTTATGAATCACCTGCTGAAATCAATGGGACAACCTACTTGCTCAAGATTACACATGTGCTTACGTATCTCTCTGAGTCAAGTCTTTATGGCAAAGAATAAATTACCCAGCAAGGCAATTGACGTATCAAGAAAGATGTACGTCTAAGATTGAGATACCTTGATTGCATTAAGATGCTAAAGGTGATGTTGAAAAACACACCAATAATCCATTAAAAATCTTTTCATCTTCCAACTTGGTCTGATAGCTGTTGACATCAGCTTGTAGCTGTGCAAATATCATTTAAGACTGAGACATGATCTGTTAAGAGGTGTGATGGATAAATGTGTGCCCATGCCTGACTGGTGACCCCAAAGAATGTTCCAGTAGTGCTTTGTGTTTGGGCCATTTTGTCTGGGCTGGGTTTTGTTTGTTATCATCAAAGAAAGTAAAGTGTTGTGAGTAGGTTGCCATGCTTCCACTAAAACTAAACACTGATTGTTTATTAAACATTCCTCTGAAGATGAAATTTGGATGATTTTTATTGATGATCATTTATTATGAGTGATATAAAACTTATAGTTTGCAACTTATGGAGATTTTTATAAAGAAAAACATCTCTCTGCCTTTCCATTTTCAATTGGTTGAGAAAGCTTTGAAGGTTAATGGCAATACAATGGCAAAAAAAATGCCTGAGCTCTCAGATTGAGACAGTATTTTGACCTGAGAGGTTGGGGTTTTATTTGTTTTGTTTGTTAGTCAAGTGGGTGGTCATTTACTGCCTTTCAGGTAGCAAAGCTGCTTTCTGAACCACCTAGCCATCGCTGCACTGAACACTTATTTTGCTCCAGGCAGGAAGTCAAATGTAAGCACTTAGTGTCTTATAGCAAATGCATTCTGAGTCTTCTGTGCTCCCATTCAGAGTTTTTTCAGTTTCTTGACATAATATAAAATTTCCCTTGACAATGCAGATTATGTGCATGCTTTCCCCTGGCTCTCAAGAAGAGAAGATTCAATGAAGAAAAGACAAGTCTGTAATGCCATGTTGAAATGTCAGGCTACTCTGGAGCTGGGAATTTCTCTTTATCTTTCTGTCCTGACATAATTTATTCACCTCCTGGTGTTTCTTTTTAGTAAAGTGAGTCCTCAGAAGTGTGTATGGACTTTTCAGTCCTGTGGAAAGAGATGACAGTTCCATTTTGAGCCACCACTGCTGCTTAAAACATCTGTGGATTTTATGAACCATCTCCCCTGGCCAGGGGTCAAATGTCAGCTACAATGACTAAGAAATACTCACCCTGAGGACCTGAAGAATGTGGCATCATGTCATTAATTCTTGGGTTGTTCTTACTGAAAAAACTTAAGACCTACCAACAAAGAAAGGAGACCTCATGTGCTGAACTCAAAAATACTATCAGAAAGATGCAATCTTTGTCCCAAGAAGTGTGAAAGGACAGGGAAACAGAAACAATCTCCAAATATGTGGAGAGAGATGCCGTAGCTCATGGCTGCTTCATCATGACCAAACTGAGCTGAGTCTGCCAAAAACTTCAGCCTTAGTAACTCTTGTGTGCATGACATTCTTCAAAGGGTAATGTTTTCCAGCAATAACCAATGAGCAAACATGGGAGTCAGGCAGAACACAGGCACCTTCAGTTTGTAGGAGTGGCACTTTTCAGAGCATCTGGGTGGGTGTTTTGAAAGCATTTCTAGTTTGGCAAAATCATTGCGTCAGGACTCGAACTGTGGAACCCTGTGAATGGACTTTACAACTTCCTCTTGAAACTGTTGATCACAATAGTCCCTTCCCTTGGTAGGCAGGTGATGCCACGTTGCTACAGAGCTGTGATACCTCACATTGCAGAACTGCTCACTCCTGTGAATGAAAAAAAAAAACCCACACCCAGGGAGTGGCAGGGAAAGAACTGAAATGACTCATGGACCACAGCAAAGTTCTTCCTGTCATTCAAGGCTGATGGGCCCAATGCAGGAGATAACAAATTTGAAGGTGACACAAAAAATTATTGTCATAAGGGAAAAAAAACCACTGGCCATTGCAAGCAATTTTGTTTAGAGTTGCACAAATAAAGGTTAATTCCAGTGATAATAATGGCTGTTACTGTTTATTATGTCTGGAATTGAGAGTGACTACTTCATTTGGGTATACTTGAATAAAATGAATATCTATAGTTGCTTTCCATGTCATGTGTTGAAAAGGGAGTGCTTTGTTCTCACCTAGTTTTTGTATGTTCTATAGTTCTTGCTTTGCTGGAGGAGATGAAGGGATTGATTTACAAGACATAACTTGCCAAGATTTATAGAGACAAAAGAAACTGAGCTAATTATAAGGGCTTTGAAGATAATTCAAATAATTCATCAAACCATATGCTGGGATATCAGTGAGTAATGGCAAGCAGAAAATACCCAGGAAAATCCTGAGGCTGCTGGAAATTTGATACTATAATCCAAATTCTGCTAGTGGCCTCATCTGAAGCTAATTTTGAGCACTGTTCAAATACTTCAGATTTCACCATTCTTAGCACAGTTCTTGAAGTAAAGGATGGAAGCCCAACTCTCATGTTTTGAATCCTTCTGCAATCCAGTCTCTCATTCAATACTGCCTTTTTCAGCTCCGGCAAATATTATCATTATCTATGGATTTATCTAATCAAACTGGTCCAACACATGCTTTTGATGTACTCATGTAGGAAGGCACCAGATTATCTCACTGGATTCTACGTACAGTGGGATGAAGCACCCTGACTCACGTCTTATCAATGACATTTTTCATATATTCAGTTCACTGGGATCATACCCTCTTGGATCAGTTTAGTCAGTGTTTGTCAGGAATGGATACTGAAAGTGGAGCTGCCTTAGCAGAAGTGGTGTGATTTCAGAGAGTGTTGCACAGCTCCAGATTACAGTGCAGGTACTAGGCAAAGCACTTGCTTGGTGCTTCTGAAAAAGACTGAAATCACCTTTTCAGGACAGAAATTAATATGTTGCTCTAGTTGACTAAGAAAGGCGTGGGAGGAAACCTACAGACTATGTACAATTATATTGAGTGGTATTTGTTGTATGGAAATTGTGGCATAAACTGCTTTCAGCATATAAGGAGCAAAATGCATAAGTCTTATTCACTCCTGAAACCTAGGAAGATATTCACAAAATGATTCCTGCAAATTTGATGTTTTATAAAATATCAAGTGTAAAACATATACCGTTTAAATTAGAACAAATTTATAGAGATTTACATGCACTTTTTCCAAGTAACAAGTCATAGGACAAAAAGAAACAACCTCATGCTCTGTCAAGAAAGGTTTAGACTGGATATCAGGAAAAATTTCTTCACTAAAAGAGTGCTCAGCACTGGAGCAGGCGCCCCATGGAAGTGGATGTGGCACTATCCTGGGAGGGACTTGAAAGATATGTAGATGTGGCACGTGGGGACATGGTTTAGTAGTGGTTTTGGTAGTGTTGGATTAACAGTTGGACTCAATGATCTTGTTCACTGAAATACATAGAGACATGTTGATTTAAAAAAAAAAAAAAAAAGCTTCAGAGATTTATAAAAATAATTCCAGGAACTTCCTTAGACACTCTCTTTTTATCTTTATCAGAGAGGGTGTGAGGAAAATACATCAGAAAATACATTTGTTTATTTTATTTCCTTTAAGACATCAAAACAAACTTGTAAGGAAAATTAAGAACACAGTGGTTTAGCTGAGACCTTTCTTTCTTGGAAAGTCTCATCAGAAGAGAGTATCCTGAGAAAATCATCTTTCAGACCACCCGAGGAACCTGAAAATACATAACTCTGTAGGACCCTGAAGCTGCCAACACACTCTCCATTGTGTTTGAAAAGTCATGTCTGTCAGGCAAAGTTCTCAACTACTGAAGAAAAAGGAATATCACACCCTTTTTTAAAGAAGGATGTAAAGGAGGATGCTGGGAACTACTGACCAAGCAGCCTTACCTCTATGCCTGGTAAGATCCTGGAGCAGATCTTCCTGGAAAATACATTGATACCTGGAAGATGTTGTCCAGAGAAGTTGTGCAGTCCCCATTATTGGAAATATTCAAGGTCAGGTTGGATGGGGCTTTGAGCAACACAATACAGTAAAGAACATCCCTGCCCATGGCAGGGCATTTGCACTAAATGATCTTTAAAGGTCTCTTCTGACCCAAACCATGCTGTGGTTCTATGAATCTGGTTGGGGTTTTTTCCAGGCAATATATCTCTTTAATATTACTCAGGCATTGCCTTAACGTTTATTACAAAATTTTGATGGTGGTCTGTGGTCAGCCAGTCAAATACATTAGAAATATTTTTTGTTTCTTAAGCTTAATAGTTAACAGATATTATTTCAACCAGATACATGAATATAAATAAGTTAGCAAAACTAATGTTTGTAAATTACATTATTATTTTTATCAGTCTTTCTCAATTCCCTGCAGTGCTAAATGGAGAGATTTTAAAAGCTTCAATATATTATTTTCTGTGCAGTTTCATGTGACTTCAACAGAGGAGAGACAGGAAGCACAAACGAATGAAGGACAATAATTAAAATCTATGTATGTAATGCATATATACACACCACACATGTGAATGCACACAGAGGCACATTATATGGATATTTACACATGTGTGCATGTACATGAACTGTAACACATAATAAGAAAATTAAATCATGTTGTGCCACAATTTTCAAGAGTAACTGGTGCATTTTGCCTTTGAAAATTCCAGTCATATATCTGCCAGTAGGATACTCATTTTTTCTGGCATGTTTCTTGAGGCATGTAAAGGGAAACCTGAGCTCTGACAGTCTGCTGGCTTTCCCACATCTGTACAAAGCAGGAGCTCCCTGCTCACTCCTCCCAGCTGTTCCCATGCAGGGATGCTCTGCTGCATCTGCTCCACACGAGGCTCATTGGCAAAAGGGCATGTTGGTACAGGAATCAGTGTGCAGTCCTTACAATGGGAGGCAGCCTGGGATACCATCCATGTGGGAGACCACAGCATGCTGGATGTATGGGATGCTTTGCTAATGTGTCCTCTGACTTACAAAAAGTACACATCTGTTCAGCAGAGTGGAATATGTCTGCTGGAACTGCAGGAGAGCAGAACATTTTAAGCTGAACAGTTGCTACTGCTTTTGCTACCCCCACAGAATTCTGCATTTTCTTCTGCACAAGCATTTTTCAAGAGAGGCCCCACATACTGTGGTTTGCTTACTTAGAGTAGAATTATAGTTTACTGTCAGGTTTATGTGAGGAAGGAGTGAAACATTAAACTAATTATGTTAGTCATATATTGAAATAATATTGGAACACATTGCTCAGTGATGCTGTAGGGATGAGGAAAGAGGGGGAAGAAATTTTGCAGAGCCAAGAAAGCCAGAAACTTGATTCCAGTAAAAAGTTGTTGCTACCTCCATTCCCCTCCCTTCTCCCTGATTACACCGGGAGCTGCTTCCCAAACTCATTCTCTTCCTTGGACACTTGTGCTTTAGAAATTCCAGCTCAACACCTATTTCAGACTACTTTGATTTGTGTGCTACAGGACTCCAGGGCAGAGGACTCTTTTCCTATCACAGGAGAAAGTGTTGGCATAACATCATGGATGTTTGGGAAGCTCTGACTCACTCTGCAGAGGATAGTGGGTGGGACTTGGGTTGAGACCAGGTCCCCTTCCACTGGAGGGGGTTTTCACTTGATCTGCAATATGGGCTTGGACATGAGTCGCAGTCACGAAAAGTGACCCGTGTCTCACTGGATTTTAAAGCCAATCTGCCTCTGGCTAAATTTTCTAGCACTTATCCATGTGCTCAAGTGAGACCAAATCTAGCTTGATCACAGGAGATATTTACTCCAAAATAAATTTTTATGTTTTGACTCTTTAGACCACTGCTCCTCTTGAAAGCAGCATGGTGTTCCTAAATTGTCCTCAGTTGGATTTTCCATTCCTTGTATGCTGCTTCCTTCCTCTTCCCCCTCAGAAAGCGCTTCCTGATTTAACTTCTCTTGTTGCTAGTGTCCCTTCTTCACCTGCAGTGACCTGGGGCAACACACACAATTCCAGTGATTTCATTCAGTGTGAGTAAATGTGCCTGACAATTTGAATAACCTCTCTGCATAGCAAAGAGTCAGGGATACCCGAAGTCTAGCTGAAGTTTTGTTAATTAAAAAACTGGGCCTAAACAGCTCCAAGAAGAATAATGAAGCAGATCCTATCCTCTCTCTCCCTCTCTCTTTGGTCCATCACCACAGTATGTGCTTTGGTTGGAGCCACTCAGAGTCAAGAAGTCTGAGAAGAATTAACTTCACCTGCTGTCAGTGCTGCAGCCAACTTGGCACGGCACAATCAGCTGTTGCAGGGCACAAAACAGCAACCAGCTCCAACCTGTCCTAGAAATTTGCTCCCCCACTTTGCTGCTGTCCAGCTGTTCTCACTCCTTCCTCTCTCTCAGAAGTGCTTGTCTTTCCCCCTTCAGTGTCTCCAGCGCTTCCAGAAGGTCCAAGGCTTACCACATTTTCCAGAACACGAGTGTCCTACAAAATCAATAGCCTGGCATCTGTCAGTTTAGTTGGATCTCCCCTAATTCAGATTAGGGATGCTGACAAGTAACTGTGATGGTGTTACACTGATGAATGCTTATAAAAGAAGAAACAATAAATACTGGGAGTGGTCTACCTTGCAGAAATGATTTTTGAAAAGATGGGTGGACCCACCTAAACAAAAAAGAGAAAAACAAAATTGTCAGGAAATTGTCTGCTAACCTGACTCTGGGAGTACCATAAGGAATATATTCCAGGCAGGAGAAACTTGGTTTGATAATATAAGAAGGAAGGGAAATAAGTTGCATTTTGATTTAATTAACAAAATGGGGGAGGTGGAAATAAAAGATGTATAAGGGTCATTTCAAGTGTCTTAGCAAGATACTTAATAATGAAGGCTGTGAAAAGTGAACTTTAGCAAATGAGATGTGATTCCAATCTCCAGAGCAAAAAAGTCATTGCAAATCAGGGCTGGAGACTCTTTCAGGTGAAAAAGTAAATCTTGTGTGAATGAGGACTGAAAACCAAACCTGGGAGAACTAAAAGCAGAATGTGATAGGGAAGAGAGAATGTGTTTGGACAACAGAGGAATAAAGAACAATCGAGAACAGATGGAAGGGACATATTACAAAACCATACTTATTTAATTAACACTCAATATTTATTCATTACTTTCTCACCTGACAAGTCAAAACAACTTTCCAGTAACTGGAAAACGAGAATTGAAACAGAAACATAAAGCAATTTATGCAGACTGTTATTTCACACACAGAAATTCCAAAAAGGTGTGATGATATGGGTCCCAGGATTTCTTTTGTCTATTTGGTACCTATATCTCTTTGTAGCCATGAACTAATGTAATCTAAAAATAGTATACTGCATTAAAATCAACAGGATCACTAAAATCAGACCTAAGTTGCTACAACTACTTTCACTGGCAAGCAGGGTGCTTATTCAAATAGAAAAACAGTGATATTTACTTCTATTTAAAAAGTAATTAGAAGTGTGCTTGGACAATCAGAGCCTGTTGAGCTCGCATGTTTAAGGAAATTACAATCCTTGATCTGTGTGTTACCACGTCTAAGCTGAAACAAAGTAAATTGACTATTTATCTCTTGTGTTGATGTTGCCATATGAAATAAATTTCCTCATACTGTGAAACCAGTAATGTTTCAAACATAAGCTTTTGTCATTTGTGTCTCAAAAAAAAAAGATGAATTTTGGAGAGTATTTCCCTAGAAAAACAAAGACAATTGGGAAGGAAAAACAAACAAATCAAGTCTGACATGTTATGCAATGCAGATTCCCTTGGGTGTCAATAAACATGGCAAAACCAGGGAGGTTTTTATGGATCAGAAGTCAAAAGAACAAAGCACAACATCGCACCTTTATAAAAAGTGTCTCATAATGAAGAAACTAAATTAAATGTTTCCTCCAAAGAGCCCCAGTAACCAAAGCAAACAAGAGAATAATAATGAGCCTTGGAAATATTACCCATGAAAGAGGATCATGTAGTTTCTTTGATGAAAAGTGAAAATCACCCCAAATCAAACAAGCCTCTGCACATCGTCATGCTGAGTTCTCACATTTTTGGCTGCAGGCACATTTCATATGTAACCTGGTTTGACAAGTTGCACTGGAAGAATGCCAGGACTAGAAAATCTACCTCTTTCAAACTACACAACTACAATAAATATTAACTTTTTGCATTGATTTATTAATATTTTTCCTTTTGATATACTGAATGTTGAGGTCCTTTCAACCATGTCTGAACACCTTTCTCCAAAACTCTTTGTTCCAGAAGTGAACAGAGAATGTCGAATGCTAAAAGGTAAGAAAGAACTTCATCTGGGCATCAAACTCCAAAACTCACTTTGAAGACTGTGTTTGATTTGAGGGCTGTCAGAATAAATTCAACCTCTACCCTACTTTGTGCAGTCAGGTGAATTCAACAGAATTGCACAGGATGTATACAACGCAGTTTGGTCCATTAATTTCTACTATTATCTAACCATGTTCAGTTCTGGGTGTAATCAGTTTAGAGTGGATTAAATCCTGTGCCAGCAAATTCACAGAATCATTGAATTTCTCAGGAGAGCTTCTATATTCCAGGTTACAGACATACCATGTGCCATCAGGAATAAACTAATTGCCTAGTAGAGATTTTCCAAGAAGTTCTGGTTCGTGGAACTTTTTGATTATTTGAATAATGATAATTATACCAAAAAAAAAAAAAAAAGGCAATGCTGCAAAATACTGATGAGTGATGAACACAGTAACAGAGGTCCTTAAAATATATTTAGCTTACTTGAACTGCCACTTCTGTTTAATTGGGAGGGCCATTTTGCTAAGGGTTGGCATATGGCGAGTGCTTTGCCCTTATTTTACTCTCAACATTTCAATATTCTTCTGAAAACCCTTGAAATTACTGGGAAAACTCCTGGCAAGGACACCACATGTTGCATTAGGTCAGTAATTCCTGTTTAAGGTCTTACAGGAAATATGTGCAGCAATGCTTATTGCCTGAACAGAGGCAGCTAATCAGACCTGTGTGATATTTTGCAGCACAGATAAGAAAGCAAAAGCATTTTAGACCATGATTCATGTCTAACTATTTGCTTTTAGCATGTTCATGGGGTCTGGTGGAGTCCACTGTCATAGGATGGATCTGAGTTATCTAGTACTGAAGTCTGAAACTGCAATCTTAAGGGGCTTTAGACTGGGAATATGAACACTGAGCAAACTTGTGCTTAAAGCTGTGATTTCAAAATTTTATATACATGTGCTCTTGGGTCACAGCAACCCCCTGCAGCAGTTTAAAAGACATGGAGATGTGGCACTTAAGGACATGATTCAGTGGTGGGCTTGACAGAGCTAGTTTATGGTTGCACTTACTGGTCTTAAGGGTCTTTTCCAACCTAAATAATTTTATTATTCTGTTATTAGTTTCTATAGTTTTGGGGTAGCAAGAAGACATATGCTACACAAGACTATACTGAGCTTTATTTTTCTGTGTTGTGGTTGAATTATAAGAGTGCACCCAAATCCAGTGTTATCGAAAGGTGCAGTGATACTGGGAATTAAAAATTAAAAAGTCAGTAAAACTGAGGCAGCTCTAGGTAAAGTGTTGATGACTGAGGATGGTGAGATTTCAGATAATTACCTAGCTATCATGGTTCATTTCAGTTTTGCTCATTGCCTGTGAACACAGCTCCCTCTTTCGTGTACCTCCATGTCTTGGACTCCCTATGAAGTCATTAACTCTTCACAAGCAGTTTGCAGGAAGACTGGGCACCTCATCCAGTCTTCTGTTTTCCTGTCATGAAGGTAACATGCTAAAGATTAGATACTCCAGCCCCTGTGTTTTGAGATCATTAAATGTTTCAGCAGAAAATTTTTTAACCTTGTTCTCCAGTTGTGAAACTGGAGAACACAGTTGTGTGTCAAGTCACTGGGTCTGCTAGTCATAACCATATGAAAAATGGTGGTTTGCTGCACACTGCACTTGAGGAAATGAGTGAGAAAATTGTATTTGACATACATGTGCAGAGGAAGAGCTTCACAAACCTATTACTCACATCATAGCTAATTTCACCACAACATCTCAAATTTCTTCAATTCCTGCAGAAGCTCTTTTCAATTAATGTGAAATATTTAAGTAGGCTCTGCTTCTGTTCTAGCACCAGAGATCTTGAAGAAAAGAGTTTTCGTATGGTGGGGCAGACTAAAAAAGCAAAACAGCCCAGAAGCATTTGGGGAAAAACAGTACTTGGAAAAAATTGTTTTGAAGTGGAGCAGAGAGGCAAGAAGACAGAAAATCATTCTGCAATGTCGCTCTAGGACTTTTTTATGCCTCCTGCTGTAACAATGTACAGTATAAAACATGAAAAATGGGTTTCTTTGTAGAAATAGACAATGATATCTGAATTGCTACCAAAAATGAAAGAGAAAAAAAAGGAAGGAAAGAAAACAGATACTTTTGGGACTGAGAACAATTTTGAAACATACATTTTTGTAAAGTTGGCAAGACTTGTGGGTGCCTGATGATAATTGCAAGGGGCCCTACAGGCACAACCTCAAGCCAGGACTTAGTCCCGTTAATCACAGAAGATGTAAGAGGCCAAATGTACAATTAAGACAGGCTATTGCAGAAGAGGAAACAGGTCACACAATAGGAAGATGTTCCTTTCCCCTCCCTACCTCTTGGCAAAACATGACACCACAGAGAGCAACAGTGAAGATGCTCCAGAGATGTATAAAGTAAGCAAGCACTCACATACAGGCAGGTTAAAAAATAGAGAGATGCAAGAGGCAAAGGAAACTATGCCACAATTAATATTAATCACAAGACTGATAGTATTCAAGCAATTTTGGGAGCTTCAAAGGAGGTATTCAGCTTATAGGAACAGAGCTGACAGATTTCGGTGAAGGTTGGAATGTTCATAAAACTTTACCAATCATAGGAAAAAATGTAGGAAATCTGACAGAACAGAATCCATTAAACAAGTGGCTAAAAATTGTATCTCCTTGAATTTCATGGTTAGATTTTCAGAGTCAGCTTTTCAACATGTTCACTTCTTTTCACTGAAAGCCTGAATTTGGAGTATCAAGAGCTGTGAATCCAACCAAAACATGATCCTTAAATGTAGGGATTGCACTGAGAGCTTTCCTCAAAGAGGAGAAAGGGACCAAGTGTCTACCCTTAGAGCTGTAATGACCCAATCTTGGAATCAAAATATCTAGAGGAAGAACAAATCAACTACAATTGAGCAGCAACAGCATTTGTAAAGGTAGTGTGGAATGAAAGATTTGTACTTTTATGGTCAAAAGACTCTTATTGAGACACAGAAACAAGAACCACTTAGCTTAAATCTCATATTTGCCTCTTTGTGAATCCCAAGCAGGAATTTACCAGAGCTGCCCAGAAGTTACTTGAAGCCAGAGTACCATTCTTCTGGCTTGGATGGCACTAGGAGATGGAAGAGAGATCACAAAGGTGACTAGATTTGATAAGACACTAAAAATGGGGCTGTAAGAGCTCAAGAGCTTTTAAGACTGTGACCCTGCACTGTCAAATGTGTGCTGTACCCAAACCTTCACATTAATTCCTCTAAGAAATCTAAATTGTTCCACTGCTCAACATTATTTATCAGCCTAAGTCTCAGGAAAAGCAATAGGGTTTGTATACATAATATGTATATAAACACAGTGTTAAAAAAGATCTCAAGCACAGGAAAATATTTAAAGGTTCCATTCAGGCATTCAAAATCCAAGCCACTGCATCTATTCCATCAAGTCACCTCTGAAGAAAAGCCAGAATGACTAAGAAGCATGCAGCACTGGGAATTGCCTAGAACCAGATTCTATATACAAGTTTGGATATACATAAGGAATTTTGCTGGAATTGAGACTTTAGTAGAAGGCCTTGAACTACACTGAAAAACTCTGGGTTTGTGTAATAAGTTGTGTTCACAGAGGACATCTGGTGTAATTTCATATTTGGCATCCTCAGTCTGTCTTTAGATATACAACTTTAATGTTTATCATAATTCACAATTTTTTTTTCTCTTTGCCTAGTAAAAGAAGAGAAGACTTCTCAATTCACTAGTGAGAAATAAAGAATTGCAGCCTTAGGTGTAATAATGTAATCAATATGTAAGCTTGGGAGAAAACCCAGGTTTTTTTCAACATTCACAAGTTCTTGTTTTGCATTTCTGAAGCACTAGGATCAAACTTTTAAGACCTCGGTTTGAATGGTTTTCTGGAAATAATAACAGATCAGCAATCAGTTCAAGAATTAATTATGTGTCTATTGAGGAAACATGTAATGTTTTGCAGGGTTGGTTTAACAATACCTGGATAACTCTTGAAGGAAGTGTTTACACAGGGTTTTAGGAGAAAAGTAAAAGTGTACTGAAGGAAGATGATTCATGGGCGAGGAAGTGTCAAGCCTCCTCTTAGAAGGCAAAACTGGAATAAATTCATAGTGAAGAGGATTTGGCAGTTGGGAAAGCAAGGAAACAAGGCAGCTGCGAAGAAAAGCTTTAATCTCTACAGGCTCTGGATGAAAATTAGCTGTCGCAATACATTTAGGGGCGGAAGACATCATGGTAAGTTAATTCCAAGGTGTAGAAAGTGTCTATAAGATATGACATATTGCTAAAAGGATGAAAATATGAAGTAAAGAGAAGGTGACTCGGATAGGGCAGGTCCCAATACTAGATAAATCATGCAAAGGTACATGAAAAACTCAGATTAGCAGCAAGCCAGCTGGAATTTTCTCCATTTGAGAGGAGGATGAGTTATTTTGATAGCATTATCCCCAGAGAGGTGTCAAGCTTTAAAAAATCTGGCTTCAGAGCCAGAACATCATAAATGGACTTTATTTACATGTCTTGAAGCAGGATGTGTTTTCCTATGCCTGTTAGCACAATACAGAGGATTAACCCAATTACAGCTTCTCTCACATTTTTGCCCATAGGCAAGGGCAACAAGAGAACTTATGAGAGATTATGTAATATGTAAAAACTCAAAGTGCCTTCTTTTTAAGTTTCAGCTCGGTCCATAATATCTTTGGTGTCTCAAATTTCTTTTCCTGGAAGGTGTCATCTTAAACTTTATCTCTGCAAATTTTGATTAAAATCACATATAAACCTACAATATTCTGATCCTGTTCTTGCTCCATGATAATTCCTGACTCAGTCAGCTAGAGGACAAATGCAAGAAAGAAGTAAATGCCTTCTTATGAGCTTCTCATCAAATTTATAACAAGAGAAAAACTGTCTTGACTAGATGAAGAGATACAGTTCAAACTAATAGTTGGATTTATGACACCAGTAAAAGCAAAAAAAAAAACCCAAAAAACAGAGAAGAAAACATGTGGCAAACAGAAAAAGTAGGAAATACATATAAATAAAAAATGCAGATGGTTCTGTGTCTTGCACGGAGGCAGGAAAGAGTTCATGAAATGAAATGAGGCATGTACCCATCTGTGCATATACTAAAATGTCCAAAAAGGGAGAATCAGATCAAATGTTCAATTGCTGAGAGAAATTGCTGACTATTACCCCTTTTATCATGGGGAAAGTTTCTGTTTGGACTTGGAATCTTCACCATTGGTGTCTCCTTTTTCTATAGCAGTACTGCCAGTAGCTTTCTAAGGATTAAATTTTGGCAGCCTGCAGAGTTTGCTTTGAGGTACGACTTGGAAAGAAAGTGAAATCACCTTCAAACTGGAAGCTCTTCTATCTCAGGGACAGATGAAACAGATGCTGTGAGAGATGGAAAGCCAGCGTCCTGCAGGCTGCCCTGTGGTCTCTCACCCAGGCAGTGCACCAGGAGATTAACCTCACACCCACACAGTAGAAAGAGGGTGGACATACTCTTCTGTGCATAGTCAGTAGGTGGAGAAAGCCCCAGAGCAGCCAAGCAGCCTCCTTATCCTGACCCATAAGTACCCCCACAGATAAACTTTTCCATCCTCAGCCTGGGGCTGTGTGAGCATTCATTTTCAGTAACTCATTCTCCAGAGGTGAGATGCTTGCTTACATTCAGTTCAAACAGAGTTCATACTTGCTCATCACTGGGATCAGGCCCTTGTCAGACAAATCTATAAATATTGGTCAGAAATGGGAATAATGAAGTGCTGTGGAGAGATGCACATGTAGCAAAAATACATGTTTACCATTCTGCTATACTCCTCCTGAGCAAGGTTATGTCTCTTGCAGTCTTGATGCATCCCTTCTCTAAAAAGCAGGTTCTTGGTGCATTCCTTGGTGGTAATTCCCCTTTTCTACAAACACATCTGTTTCTTAAACTATGTCATAGTCCCTATTGGTTCCTCAAGGCAAGTTCCACTAATGCCACAGGGGTTTGCTGATTTTTTTTTCTTTTCTGTCCCCTGGGCTTTTAGAGAAGAGAAAGTGAGGATGAACACAATAAAAACAATTTGAACTTGGTCTATAAATACAAGATTACAAATCAATGCTGACAAATTCATCTCTTGAAAAATTTCAGAAGAGCTACTGCAGGTCAGCTTTGTATCATACCTTATCTTATTAGGGATTAATATGCTTTCTGAGAAAGGTTCATAAAATCCTTCCTTTATCCTGAGATTTGCTCCCCCACTAGCTTTAATCAGATGAACTGTCATAACAAATGTCCTTAAAAGTTATATCTTTTCCCAAACAATGTTGAGTCATTTCACCTAATGCAGTGTTTTCCTTGGTGTATGAAAAAAGGACAGCAAACCCCCAGAATTTTATTTATGAATTCAGATAATAGTTTTGTTCTGTGAAAGTATGAAGAGGATCTAGTAAGCACCAGGGAAAAAAAAAAAATCCCATGTTTAAGACAAAAATCATCTATTTGGTGCTTTCAGCCTAGATTTTAGACATTATTTTTAGCCTAGCTAGGATACTTAGTGCTAGATCTTAAGAAATGAGCTGTAAATGTATGTGTGACCCCACTGGATAACTGAGAAACACCATCAGGAGTTTATGCTTCACCATTCATCCCATGATACTGGGGAGCCACAAATGGAGGTGATTAAGGGACAGACACATACATGGGTCCAGTGTAACTCATTAATGGTTTCTTTGAGCAGACCTGTGACTGAGCAGAGACCTGAGCAGAGCACAGACCCTCTTAGGACCAGCAGACTCTCTCCTGGTCTCTCTCTGTGCCACAAGATACAACTATGAGAGTATTGTTCTGGAAATGCTAGCTGTCATTGGGAACAGGCCTGGAAGGAGAGACAACAGATAGCATCTTTAAGTGACTCCAGTGAAGGTAGCACTGTGCAAATGAAATTTAGAGAAGGAAAATGGCTATTCCAGGTGATGGAAGGACTGTGTATGGCCCAGATAAATGCCTCTGTATCACATGATGCATTAGCAACAGTGTTGAGTTAAAGTCCTTTTATCTGCTCTGTAATAGACATGTTGTGAGGGAGAGTGGCAGGCAACTTCATGCCTCAGGGAGAGTCATTTCATTTCTTTCCATCTCTGACACTCTCCTTAGTGTTGCTCACATCTAATTTCACAGGAAGTGGTTCAAGAGAAGATGTGTCATTCCAGATGTATTTGCACATGAGTAACTGAATCTTGTGACCCTGACTGGCATCTCTGGAAATACTACTAACAAATAAGCCCCTTATGTTTTACAAGAATGCAGTTTTTCACCTAAGCAAACATATTTTTTTGTAGAAGCATGGGCTTTTCTGCATCAACTCATTTTATTATCAAGTCTCCAGCCTATTGCATGGACAGCAGCCAGAGAGTGGAAAAGATGAACTACATTCCCAACAAATAAGAAAATAACCTCTCCATGTTTCAAAGTCTTTTGTAAATTGTTATCAGCTCAAGGTGAGCCACAATGATCATAGCATCTGACCAGCTCAAGTCTTTCCAGCATGCCCCTTTTTTTCATTCCAATTAACTCCCCCAAATCACTGCAATTTTAGATTCCATTAGCACAAAAATAAGTGCAGACTGTGAGTCAGCCTGCCCAAATGTAACCATTTCCTCACTGCAGCTTCCAAAGGAAAGAAAAGGAATTTTCTGGAACAGACAATACCCAGGAACAGAGTGATGCTCACACTCGTGTTCCCACTGTGCTTCAAAAAACAGGTTTTTAAACATCCATGTGTACACTGTACACATCTACACCCACAAACATTTTCACAAATCAGAAATTAATAAAACATTAAAGCCAAAAGTAGTAGTTGCAATGTAAGAGTGGGAGAATTTAAATGGAAAAGATGTGTTCTAAACCATTGTAAATACCATAATAATTCCTTCAGTGAAGTTAAGCTACCAGCCCTTGACTTGGATGGCAGGATCCTTCACCTTGAATTCACACAAGTCCATTAAAAATTTAATTAGACTACTGTTTCACAATATGAAACAAGTGGAGTCTGAAGTCCATAAATGGAGCTGTATCTTCTTTGAGGAGGAAGTATCCAGCTCTGAGTTGATTCACACCTTTTGGAAACTCTTCCCAGTCCACATCTATACAGATACCTGACATAAGAATATATCTGTACCTCTGGAGAATTTCAGACAGTAGCATTTGTCACCCTTTGTTCACAGTGGGCAGCACAATAAACCTCCCTGATGTTGCAAATAACTATGGTCATCTGCCATGGTTTAATGGTGCTGAGTCAATGGTTGGACTCAATGGTCCTAGAGGTCTTTTTCCAGCCTTAACGATTCTATTCCTTCCTTCTTTCCTTCTTTCCTTCTTTCCTTCTTTCCTTCCTTCCTTCCTTCCTTCTTTCCTCCCTCCCTCCCTCCCTGCCTTCCAAATTCCTTCCTTCCCTCCAAATTCCTTCCTTCCTTCCAAATTCTGAATTCCTTCCTCCCTTCTTTCCTTCCTAAAAACATTTAAGCCTAAACAGAAATAAATTTAATGCTGATAAAGGCTAATAGTCTGATAAGTCTGCTCTTAAACCTGTTTTTGCTGTGCTATATAGTTCAGAGTATGCAAATTTAAATTATGAAAAGTGCTCTTTTTTGTATTATGGTGTGATGCTTTGGGTCAGTAATAAACATTTAAGAATTCTCAAACATATATTTTAGATATTGCTGTAATGATCCATGCTTTTAAACAGCCTCAGAATGCTAATTGAAATGTAATTCCCTTACAATCCCTTCCAAAACTGTATAATGAAAGTGTATTTGATAGAGTAAACCCCTCCCTCTTCTAAGCATTTAAATAGAAGCAAAAACTTCTTATTTCCTTGTAAAACAAAAGGGAAAAGGACCACCAGCATTTTTTGCCTTCTGGTCATCTGGAACCAGTGCAATCCTTTCTATTTATTTTTTTTATTTTTCTTTTTAGCTTCTTTTAAAAGCTGTTGGAGTTTTAGCACAAGCTTTTAAATAATAATGTAATGATATTGTAAATGAAAGATAAAAATGAAACAGACTAAAAGTAATTTGAAAAAAAAAAATTAACCCCACAAAAGCCAGAAAGCTAACAGCACAGGAAAATCCTTCATGGTTACATTCAGTGTTTTTGGGAAAATACGCTATAAATTGTTATAGTTTCTATCAAAATTTTGAAAACATCTACTGATAAGAGCAGCTATTGGACCAAATTATTAGGAATGTGCTGAAAGAGGCATTGATAGCCAGCCAAACAGGAATGTTTTCACAAGTAGAGATCCTAGAGAATTAGCCAGGGGAGGTCACATTTACTTTAACGTTCTGCAATGCAGAGCTTAAAACTATCCTGCCAAAAGGTAATGGTTTTCTTGAAAATCTGAGTAAATACCTTCAAATTTCTAATCAAATTGATTTTTTTAATTATAAATGGATAGGAAATTTGGTGGCATGGTGACTTTTAGAATATTACTGGAATCCTAAAAATTTAAAACAACCATTAATTTAATATGCTTCTTTTTCATTTCTAATAGTTTAAGTAATTTTTACTCTGTTGATTGACAAGCTTCATTTGGAAAAAGTAGCTCAAAAATCCCTTTGTGTCCTGTCTGTGTTTTCCACAAAATCAGTAGGGTGTGTGTTTTAAGGTGTTACTTATGGAAAACACAAGCCTTCTGCAGTGCTTTGTGGTGTAACTAACAAAAAAAACCAAACCAAACCAAAACAAAAAAAAAATAATGAAAACAAACAAACAAAAAAAAGAACCAGCCAAACCAAAACAAAACAAAAGAAAGCTGTATTTTCCTGTTTGTCAGTTCTTATCCAAGGCACTTTTCTCACCTCTATCCCCTGTTGGAAATGGTTACAACTCATCCTGCCTTTGATGAGCAGGATAAAAGTGAATTGACACATAGCACTGGTTGGTTTCATTGCTCTGACGAAGCTTGTTGCATAACGTGAGCAATTAGATGCAGATTTTACAACCGGGTGTCACGAGTAAATCCATTGTTAACAGGACCTTATTGCCCTTGACAAACCCATCCTGCTGACTGGAACCCCTTGCTGGCTCTGGTTAGACACAGGTGCTGAGCACCTGGTTACTCACCACGCACCTTCTGCACAGTGAAATTTGTGTCACCCCAGTGTCATCACCTCCTGAGGAAGCTCAGGAATTGCTCTGGCCTCATCAGAGTGTGGAAATGAGGATCTGATGTTTGGAAAGCTCCTCTGACCTCACCAAGACAGCACCTTTGTCAGTGTTTCTCATGCCCTGGACAGAAGGTTGTGTGTTTGGAAAACCTGATGGTCTGAAAAGCCTTCCTGGCAAATGCATTTCTTTCTTTGTGAAATGGAGTGATTTTTGATGCTGTTGGTTCAGAAGGATGCTTATTATCACACTGGACCAGGTTTTATATTTCTTCCCACCAGTAAGGACACATGATCTCTTCCCCTGATTCCTTGATTCATGATTCCTCCAAGTTTCTAAACGCCTGCTGTTTACAGGGAAAGGGAATGGCATCTGATCCTAACCCTGAGTGTTCATTTTTCATTTATATAGTGGAAAAGGATTGTGGTTTTGGCAACTGTAAACCACTGTCACAGAAATCCACAAGGCAGGGATTGATTTTTAAGGCCTTGTACTCTTCAAAGTGTGGTGGTATAAACCTGGAATAAGTTCACTCAAATGGAAAGTTGCTGAGGCAAGAGCACTGGCATCTCAGCAAAACCTTGCTGCAGGTAAGACCCTAAAATATAGCCAGGAAAATGTTCTCATTGCCTCTTGAGCTCATTTATTTTAAGTAATCCAAAGGATATAGAGGTAGAAGTACTATTTAATTTCATGTCTATGTAGGCTGAGAAACAGTGAGAAGACTAAACATGTTTTTAAGGTTGGATCAACTTTTTCAGAGTTTAAAAATGCTTTAATCTATAAAATTGAGACACTTTTCTGAAGGAAGGTTTCCTTTTCTAAAAAGTTCGTGTTTTCATACTCTATATTTCAAAGAAGAGTAACTGGATCAAAAGTTTTACAAGTCCAAATCTAAAATGAGCAATTTTGTTTCAGGTCAAGCGAATTACCCGGGTTGATCTGGAGTGTTTTGCTCCTTTCCTAATTGAGAGAAACAAAACCATTTTGAGGCATTCTGTTGCTATGGTTATTTCTAATTCAATCAGAAGGACAATGCTGCTCTCATTAACATGCCAGGCTGATTCTTAAAATTAAAAGAGGCATCCAGACATTTCTGATTCTTTCTCTCTCAAATGTTCAAGGGCCATCTAGACTGAGAAGAGCTGCACCAAAAGAAAAATAAAAATAAAAAAAAAAAAATTGAGAGGATCTTCAGCGTAAGAATGCAATCTCTATCTTGGTACATTTGTGATTGTTGGATAGTGTTGAAAGGGGTCATTTTGAAATAAAGCAAATGGGTTGCATAGACCTCCATGGTTGGCATCACCATGGAAATTTAGCTTTTGTCATTATATTGATTGTTCATTTTGAAAGGTTTTTATTTACAGGCTAGGACAGGATGGCTTTCAGTGTCAGTTCTGTCCAAAACCCAAGGCTCGTAAACAGGCTGTCTCTTTGAGGCTGTTCTCAACATGTATTTGAGGAAAGCAGTGTTCCAAGAGAACCTGATTCTGAAAGACCTGGTGACCATGTTATATTGCTGAGTAAAGTGGGATGGTGAGGCTTTGTCTGAAGCACTGGCAGGAGATATAAGGAAAACAGTATTTGCTATTTGTGCAGGATTTCCACTAGACAGAGGAACAGTGCTTCTGTTGTCTGTCTGGCAGAGGGTGCATGTTTAATCAATAGCAGAGTGTGCCCAAACCTAAGTCAACAGAAATGCCCCATTAGAGGAAAATGACACTGTAGGATGCTGTTGCCACGTGTAGCCAAGTACACACCTGTGCCCATCCAGCCTTCACCACACTCAGGGCAGAGGGTGGGAAGGAAAATCTTGCATGCAAGCCAGGCAGGAGCAGCCAGCTGCTGCCAGTGTCCTTTGGGAGGGCTTTTCCCACTTGCCTGCCAGACTTCATAGCAACTGCAAGCCACAACCTGCAAACAGCCACCCAGAACACTGCTGGCCAGGCTGCTCTGGAGGGGACCCGTGTCTGTGCCCCATTGCCATGGGACAAGGTATCCTGCGTGGTCGGAGGGGCTGCACAAAGAACCCACCATGGGCGAGCAGGGAAACCCACCAGAGGCACTCACAGCCATGGGATGGAATCCTCCCTGGAAAACTCCCTGCTCCCGAGCTTACCAACCAAATCACATTAACTTAATCACCTTAATTCAATTTATTATGCCCAGCTAGTGAGCAACGTGCTTTTGGCTGAAGCAGCCCGTGTGAAATCTGGGGTGGGAAGAGGAGCATGTCTATAGCTGGCCTTTACCCTCGGGAGCCAGTAGCACAGAGCAGACCCTCAGGCAGGTTTGGCTGTGTGGGAGCACTGGTCCCTGCATGTTCATGCTCTTTTCTCCTCTTGGGCAAAGCCTCTGAGTCACCATTACCTTTGTGTCTCACCAGGTCACTCACCTGCAAGTAAAGCATGAGGAGGGTACTCCGCTGCCTTGCTTAGAAACTAGAGTAATAACACACAGGGAGGTGTTACTAGCAGTCAGGTGAAGAATATTTACTTCATCAGACTGAAGAAGAGAGAAAATATTTAAAACAAAACAAAACACAAAAGAAAATCCACAAAAACATCATCTAAGTGTTTTGAATGCAATGAATCTAATCACATGTCCTCCCTTGAGCCAAGGGATAAGGTTTTGGGATTCTGGTTTCTCTTTGTGGTGTTCAGATGAGTGGCAAGGACAAAAATGCAAAAAGTGACATATTTTGGTTTTAGGAATGAACCCTGTGAGTGTTATAGAAAGTTGCAGTGCCCTCTAGACTTTATAAGAAGTCCCTGACCTATGCCTGTCTGTTTTGAGACTTCTGCATCTACTGACAATTACACCTTCCGTGATAAGAACTGTGCATGAGCCTATAATTAAATCCAGCACATCTCCCTGTCCATTTTGACACTTTGGACCAGTACCAACTTGGAAGAAGAAGTGCTGTCTGTTGAATTGCAATGAGTAAATGTAACCTGGTTTTTGTTGGGTGTTTTTTTCTTCAATAAACCTGCGGTATATGGACAATGCTCTCCCTCAGGGAAATGTTCTCATCAGCTTGATTCATGGAAAGTTACTCATCTTTCTACCTCAAGGAAAGAATATGTACTTAATTCCTGAGAATAGACTATTACATCACGTGTGAAAAGATGGTTTAGTGTGAGGCAGAGCTGTAAGAACTTTCCAAAGGCAGCAAAGTTTGCCGAGCAATCACATGCAGTTCAAATGAATTTGTAGCATCTATAGGAAATACTTCACAATTAGTATATTATGAACATTCTTGTCCTCTGAGATGACCTAATACTACTGGCCTTTTCCACCTCATATTTTGCTTGAAGTGCAAGTTACAGCAGATATTCTTGCATTACTTAACTAATTGTCATCACTTGCTTGATTCATTCCATTATATTATTTGTGGTATCCCATGAAAGCCTTATAAAAGTGTGCTTGCACATCATTATTATGGGGTACTGATGTCAAACTGGGAAAATGCCATGAGGTAAATGCCTAATAAATCGTTGACCTCTGAGAAATGCAGGATACAAATAGATTATGCGTAGTTGGAAATATAATATGAATGAAGAACTGCACATGATCTTATTAGGTTTGATTATTGACAGAGCAAACAGGTAAGACAGTAAGTTTTCTGAGGTACAAGATATAAGCTGGTGCAATTATTTTTGTGAAAAAAAAATTGCTGTGACTGAAGCCTTTTGATGTGGCTGAATATTTTTCTCACCTGACACTGCCTGCCCTTGTCTGATCTTAAATGTGGATTAGGGAATCTTGCTGAAGGGTTGGCTGGAGAACCAAGATTATTTCAACATAATATCATTTTAATATAAAGTGTGTTTTTGTTGGCTTCTGAGTGCCTTATTATCTTTCTTTTAAAAAAAAATGGCTTTAACTGACATTTGCAGAATCTGTATTTTCCTGTATTATATTAGGGAAACCTAACCTACAAAATAAAAGCTAAAAGAGGTCTTGTGTGAGTAAGGTCTTGGATTAAGACTAAGATGTTACTCGGAAGTGGGAGACCTGTGCTAACAGAGTGCTGTGCTTGACCTAAGAAGCCTTGTACTTACAGGCTGAGTTTGTAAGCTTGAAAATAAAGTCATAGCAACAGAGCAGTATGGCATCTCTCCAATATACGGCTCAGAGGAGGCTGGGTCTGTCCACACATGCCTGTGTTAGCAAGACCTTGCTTTTCCTGGACTAGGTGCTCAGAGGCCCATTGAGTGCCTCAAATCCAAATCTGGTTTTCTTAAACTACTTGTTCAGCTGTGGTCTCATCCTGATGATGAGAGCCACAAATGTTCTTCTGGCTCCTAGAGGTCTGCTTGGTGTGCCCAGGGCTGCCTCGTACTTGAAAACACTGAGTTAGAGATTTCCCTTTCCATCTAACCTGTAGAGCTGGACCAATGAGTGTGATCAGCACATTCCTACCCAAACTGCCTCTTCTCAAACCATTGTCTGTAGCAGAGAAAAATGGGCTTTTTCATCCAGAACTTCACTGGCTCATGCACAGGTTATACATACAGACTGTTTCTGCACACCAGTCTGTATGGATGATGAAAGACACAGTGGTCATTGGTAAAGCAGGTTTCCCTGTTTTATCTCATGGCTTGTCTTTTATAGTATTTATTGCAACTAGGTTGGATATGGAAGGTGGAGGGGACTAGCCACAATCACAGTGGTTGGTCAGCCAATTCAGAGGAAAAAGCACTGAGATACAGATCTACCAGGAAAGGCATGGTATTGAACACAAGGCTTTCATTTCATAGCAGAAAGTCACAAACAAGTCACAATATGTTAATAAAATAAAATAATAAATAAAATTAAGTAAATAATATAAGAAGAAAATTGAGACTATGCTCTTGACCTGAAAGGGAAAAAAATATGCCTCCCTCAAAAAAAATAAACCAAAACCAAAACAAAACAAAAACAAAAAAGCAAACAAAAACCCCCAAACAAAACAAAACAAGAAACACTTCAGATTCTCCACAGAAGGGAAGACCTTCCTCAGTAAAACTAGAATAATGGGGATGTCACGGTGGCTGATAAGGATTCAGGAAACATCCTTCTCTTCTCTGTTTATTCTCAGCCACCTTAAGAGTATTTCCAGCACAGATAATCACATTCTAATGATCTGCACTGCATCTTGATCATGGCCTTTATCTGGGAAGGTAAGACAGTGGGTAGAGAAATATATTCCACACTATTATGTCAAAATTTCCCCTGGGGTTTCTCCCTCCCCGTCAAATGGTAATGATAGCTCCACCTTATCACATAAGGATATGGCAAGGAAAGGTGCTTGTTTTGTTATCTCTGTTATTCGTGAATTCATAAATGTAAAGAAGGACAGGAAACAGACACCACAGGAAAAACCATTCTGGTTGCAGATTCTTCTGGCAGTTTGAAATTTCTTCAAGAAGGACCTTTCAGGAAAGGTGTTCAAACATGGATTATAGTCTGAATAAGTAAAATATTATTTTGCTTTCTTCCTTCCCTATCCTAGTCATTTAAACACTTGATAGTTTAATATAGCAATAGAATCTGGAAAATACACAGAATCTGTTCGAAGAATATATGTTTTTTATGTCCCTTGTTGTATCATTATTCTGTACATCACTATGGTTATTGCAATATAAATGTAGATTTTTTTCGTTGTTTTTGTTTTGTAACTTAGCAGAATAGTGGATAAATATTTACTACATAACATAGAAACTAAATCTCCAAAGTCCTTTTAAACAAATCTCTGATGATGGAGTATACTCTGCTCTACTAATTTACATATCCAAACGAACACTCATTGCATGGATTTCAGTCATTGTTATGTTAATTCTGTGTTACAGCTAAAAAAGAAAAATTCTTTTCAGCATAGACTGTAGATTTATTTTTCTTTTTATTTGATCAGTCTAGGATCTCTCTGCATACTACATTGTTAATCTAAGCACAAACGCTCCTGGGATAGTGAGATGCATGCAAGCTGATTCAATTCTTGAAGAAACAAAGAGAAAACCCATGCTGAAAGGAATTCACTAATCTAAAATTAAACAAACAATACCTTGACATGGCAAAACTGAAATCTTTTCTTGCCTTTCTTGCCAAAATTTCCTTGGTCTCCTGTTTTCCAGATAATGTTAATGTTTTTTACTTATAGTGACTTGGTCAAAATATCAAACAGGCAAACACATTAGCTCCACATATCTGTTTGTTACTTTTGATTATTATGTAAAGTAGTCTCTGTGGGCAGACCTTAGAGCACTCTGCATCCACCTGGTTCTTTAGCAAGCACATGCACAACTTCAGCTTCTAGAAAGGGGAGCTGGTTTCTCCTTATTTTTCCTGCTTGCAGTTCCACCCCTGCCTTCCTAGCATATTTTTGGCCAGATTTCTAGCACAGCTTAGCCTCCGGTGATGCAGCTCTGGGGCCCAGGTGGGAGGAGAGCCCACTGCAGACTCCAGGATGAAAACCTCTGGAGTGGCTGGCAGGCTGGTGAGAGGGGGAAACAGCTGCTTGTGCCTTGGGAAGCTGTGCCTCCTTTGGAAAGGACCCCAGTGCACTTCTCCTGATTGCAGCAGCATTGAGATCAGCACCCTGCTGTGTGTTCCTCTCCGACTACCCAGTCTGAGGTTTGGCCACTTGGTTCTGATAGCAGGCAGAAATACCCAGTACTGGCAAGTAAAAGATACTGTTTGTTCTGTGTGGGATTTTTCATGACAAGAGAGTAGCAAACAAAATGCCATTTCCTGCAAACCTCCTGTTTCTCTGTCCTTCCTCGTATATGTTTGTCCTGACAGTCATCTTCTGGCTCAGGGAAACATATAACTAATCCTCTGATCTGAACACTGGGAACAGACAGCAACTCCTGATGATTTCAGAAGCTTCACTTAGACCGAAATCCAGTTGGACAAAGCCCTGTCTTGTCTCACTCAGTGCACTTGTGGGTGACTTCAGCAGTATCTCCTTCCAAACAACCCTCTAAACCAAACTGGGTTTGGCTTTGGTAGGTGCATCCCTGAAGCACCTGCTGTTTGCAAGGATTTTGGAAAGAAGCTGTGGGAATGAAATAAATCCTGCTACAAGGACGGAGAATGTAAAACTTGCAGGAATCTTCATATGTTGTCGTTTAGCATTAAGTCATAGCTATTACAGGCTACCATTAGTAGTTTTCCACCTCATTCCTAAAACTACTAATAAATCATTTAAAGTGTATAAACTCATCAGTGAACTGTGCTCAGAAATATTGTAAGAAAGGACTTGTGACTCCACTGGCATTAAAGCTACAAACAGGTATCTTGTAAAACAATTCTCTGACTGAAGACAGAGGAAGCCCAACCCAAAAGAAACAATATAATTAGATCTTTTTTATTATACTGTGCTTGCGTAATTCCTCTCCAAGATTAAGGTTTTGAACAGGAAGGAAGATGGCCTTTGGCTACAGAAGTGGAGGTAATAGTATTGACAGCCACCAGATCTGAATATTTTATGTTTACTCCTAAACAGAACAGCAATGACTAAGGTGCAATAAATGGGAACAGCTGGACAACACTCTATGTATTGTCCTCTCCACTTCTTAAAAGTTACTGGAATTAAGTCACTTTTGAATGCTTACAAAACTTGAAATTAAGGCCTATTTTAGGTGTAACATTTTTAGAGTTTTTATCTTCTGCAAGATTACCTTTTCTGCACACAAAGTTTGTTTATTATTTTTTTAATATATCAAAGTATGATATTAACCCTCCCGTGACTGAAGGGGATTCCTGCCCTACCTCAGAAAAGGGCAAACCTATGTCAATGTGTTTTCCAGGTGGTGCAACTGCAAATTCTTTAAAGCCATCTCTATGCAAAACAGAAGAATAATGATGTAGGCTGTCTATTTCCTTAGCTAGTTTGAATTAATGTTGAGTTGGGATTTTAAGCTGAACTTTTCTGTGTCCAACGGGGAGCTTCATCTGCTGGAGTCTGAATGAAACAGAAACTGTATCTGCTATTTTTCAGAAATGCTTCAAGATCTCCTGTGTCTGAAGAAAGTATTTGATGAAAAAAAAAAAGTGTTATATCAAGGTATTCTCCTTTTTAAGAGTATTCTTCATCTACTCTGGGGCATGACTCTGGACTTTTGGTCAGCTGGAGTAGTAATGCTAAAGTAAAAAGCTTTTGCCATGGAAATATTCTGTAAAATTTTAAGTGAAAGAGGTGGGGTAGGGATACCCTAATGCTGATGGTCTTTGGTGCTTTTGGCAGTAGTCATTATGCCAGCTGTTTGTCCAGATGAATGCAGTTATTAAATCCCAACAGACACAAAATTAACCATCTGTCTCAAATCCTTGATTTTACTTGTATTTTCTCTGTGTGTGACAATTTCCATGTTCTTCCAGAAACAAAGATTTTGATGCACATTTCCATTATTCCCTCCTTCTGTAAGACTCCATGTAAACCATATATAAAAAATATCAAGGAAATAGAATAATTCAATCTTTTTCCATGGAATAATTTTAATCCAAGAATAATTAAGTGTTCCTCGAAGTTGGAAGATTCATAGAAACATTGCTACAAAACAGATGTAATTTCAATTACTGCTTTGTCTTCCTAGTCTCTTTAGTATGTCTTCTAGGCTGTAGTTTATTATGGTGCCTGGTTATTTATTGTTTTGGATGATGCTGAATCAGCTATACCTTCAAATATTTAACCAACACTTGTCTGTCCAGCATTAGTAAAAGATAATTCAGGTAAATAAGTCATGCCACTTCCTAAGAGGGCATAATTGTCCAAATACTATGACCATTCACAATATAAAACATCAGTGACAGAAACATCAAAGAAATACATGAAGGATCCCATTAATTGAATTCCCTGAATAAAAATAAACAAAGCACAGCTGACCAGAAAATCCGTACCTTGAGAAAAACCCATGCAGATTCTCTCCTTGTTAAATCAGAAATTAAAACTATGAAATTCTGTGGTATCTGCATATGGAGAAGTTACTTTCAAATTTTCTCTTCCATGAAGTGCTGATAGTTAAATTAGGATGTTTCTGATTTCCTCTTTTATGATTTTACTCCCAAAATAAACATTTTTTAGAATTCCATGAATAATCTGGCAGGTGTTGAAAACAATCATTACTCTATTTTTTTTTAATTATGTTTTTATTAGAATTAACTTCAGATTTTAAAGCAATAGATTAGTCTGGATCTCCAAAGCATGGACTTTTTTTCAAAAGCCAGTATTAAAGCCAGTAGTAGCTGCTCAATCTTTGTGTCACCTAGCAGACTAAGTTGTCTGTCTTTGACTGTGAAAGAAAATAGACTGTATGGTGTCCCTGCTTTTAAAAGTTAAGAGTTAACTTTGCCTAAGATTAGATGTCCAGCTTAAAATAACAAAGTAATGGAAACAACATGAGGTTCAAAATGGGAATAAATCCTGTCAAAGCAAACTTGGAGGAAAAGTAGGTTTGCTGGCAAGTGGGAATGACTCTCATATTAAAGACATGTTGCAGACCATTTCTCAGAAAATATATCATCCCAATGTACTTTTGCCCCAAAGTGGTAAATTTCATCAACTCCGGAGTTTTTTTGCCTTTCCTGGAATCCAGGCTGGCCATTTACTCCATGGAAGACTGGGGGGAAAGATTTGCTTTGCCCTTTTGGAAATTACCTCCCTAGTGCAATGCTAGGACACTTCTCAAACAACACCACAGAGATTGCTGATCTCAGGGCTTGTTTGACCTCAATTTCTGCCAAACTCCTTGTGCTGTTTGTTCTCCAGGGACAGCTGTGAGCACAGGTTCCTCCAGGTCATCCTCTCAGCCATGCTGTAGAGCCAAACATGCTGATTTCTTGGTTCTGTGTGTGTGCAGGGCTCCCGTGATGGGCCATGGGATGAAAACTTGACCAACTGAAGTCCCTACACTTTTATGTTTTCCAGGTGTGAGAAAAAAGCATTTAAATTCTGACACATTCCGCCTGGAGGACCAAAAGGAAAGTCAGGGAAAGGAACACCAACTCAAGTTCAACTCAAAAAGGATTTACTGCTTTGTCCCCATATAAACTGAAATAATGATCTCTGGGTCTGAGCCACCTGTTTGAGGACAGGGAGCATGTTTTGTCTGGGAATAGCTGGCTTCACAGGAACTGCCTCATGACAAGTGCTCAGGATCCACCCTACTCTGTAGGAAACACAGCTACAGATCCTCTAAGTCCCATTTTGATCTTTGACTTTTGGGAACCCATGAGTGGCTGCTCTTTGGTGTTCAGAAGGCCCCTTAAATTCAGCGTTTAATTTCTTTGGGAAGATTAAATGTCATCAAGGCAGAAAAGTTTTACTCTTGTATGCAAAGTGGGGGTTTTTTTCCTTAAAAAAGGCAGCCACCACTTTGATTTACAGATACTAGCAATGCAATAAAGGCTCTTTTTGACATGTTGGGACCTAGCTTGCTGGTAATCTCCATATAGGCTGCTTGGCCCTATCAATAACTGCAGTGAATGATGATTCTCCCCATTTTAACCATGTGTTCAAGAGAAGGCCATTTTCTGCCAAAATCATGAAAAGTCTCCTATTTCATGCATGAGAGGCAAAGATCAGCATAATGCAACAGGCTGATTGCCTCTCATTGTTCTGACATCTTAGCCAATGTATTCCCTCTTTTTACAGAACATTTTAAAGGACAGATATTAGGGGCCTGGTGTGTTTGGGTTTTTTTAAGACACTGAACCTCCAGATCTTCAGTGTGTTGGGAGTTCAAAGTTCAGCTGTAAGAAAGAACATTACACAGCAAACATGACAACTTGCTTTTATTGGTTTCAAAATGAAGGTGAAAACCCAGAGGAAAAAAAAAAAAAAAAGAAAAATAAGAAGGGCATGAGAAAAAAAACCAAAACAAATTAAAAAAAAATCAAACAGAAAAAAACACCCAACACTGAACATGGTTTGTGTCAGTGAATTGTGGGGAAAGTGTGTGCAAATGTGCTATACAGGCAGGTGATGTGTAACTACCTCAAGGCTAAATTTGAACCCCACAGGCATCAAAAACAGTAATGCCATAAACTTTTCCCTTCAGTTGCTTTTGGATCATGTTTTGTGTGGTGTGGCCTTGGTTCAGAATAGTAGCAGAAATGTCCTTAATTAATATTTAGCCCTGGAGGGAAAGCAAAAAAGCTGTCCCCCATTACCAAAATCAAAGGAATCACAGTTACAATTGTGACTATATTAAGGAATTTGTGGCAGGAAATCTACATTTTTAGTGAGTTTTTCTATAGCAAAGGATGAGTTAATGAGGTAGAATTTCAAGTTATACATTAAAAATAAACACCTGGCAAATCACCGCCACATCTGGAGCACACCACAGTATTTAAATTACATTTGGCTTGTCACTCTATGCTTCACAGCTGTTACAGCACAGAGAAGGATAATTAAAAGCAGCAGGTTGCCATGGTATTTAATGGACTGCTGCTGAACTATTTGTGTGTTTGTGATCCAAGAGAAAACTGTTGGGCAAGTTACGGCTTTGGAGGAGGAAGGTGATGTTTATGAGTGACAATGAGTTTATTGAAGCCATTTATTTACCTTATGGTCTGGGGCAAGAAGCAAAGATTTCAGAACATTGGAAAGCTACAGGAATCATAATGTAGTTATGTTAGGAATGTGCTTAAAGCAGAATAAATTTCGTCTTGGCTAAAGAGAAATCCAAAATACATACGTTAACATGCCATGGTATCAGCTACATCAGCAAAGGCTCTGAGTCACCAAAAAAAGAAGAGATCATACATAAAAGAAAGTTGGCTGCTGACAAAAATAATAATAAAAAAAAATTAAAAAAAAAAGAATTAAGGAAATTACTTGTGGTAATTTGACTGCTTTTCTGGTTCTCTGAGTTCAGGTACAAATGGGTTCATTTCAGGATCACAGATGACATAGCAGATATTCTCCTTCAATTCCCAGCTCAGGGGGAGCCCAGCAGCCCCCTGGAAAGTGTTTGTAAGTTTGACTGTGAACACAGAAAATGTGAAAAATCTCAGATTTCTGTCTTCTTTTCTTTTTTTTTTTTCCTGTTTGTTTGTTCTAGTTTTTTGGGGGTTTTGTTGTGTTTGGTTTTGGGGGGAAGAGTGTCGTTCTTTGTTGTTGTTGTTGTTGTTTGGTTTGGCTTGGGTTTTGTTTGTTTGGATTTCGTTTTGTTTTTTGTGATTCTAGACAACTGAGTCTCCCCCTCTTGCCTGGCAACTGTTTATGACCACACTTCTGGAGCGAAAAGCAACCTTTTCATCTTTGATAAACACCTATTTATTGTAAGCTAGTGGCAATCTTCATGTGAATGCCAGGAGCCACATGGAATCTGAAAGACCTTCACCACTGTCTATTATAGTCCAAACAGACAGTGGCAGGTAATGTTTGTTTAATGTCTATAAACTACAAATGAGCTCTCTTCTGAGCTTTTATTCAACATTCCCTTATTTTGCATCTTCATATGAAAAACATTTTATCTCGACCTGGTGAACACCCCACCTTTCTTCTGTTCTGAAATCCTTCTGGTACAACCGGCCTGGGGTAACCAGAAATAGTAGTATTCTAGCTCCATTGCAACCCACCAAGCATTTGGATATTGTGTGTTAGGTTGGCTGTTTCCTGAGAGAAAAAAAGCAAGGTTTTGAAGTTTGGCTTGAATTCTTGATGTTTGCCTTGATTTTTGAAGCCATGGGATGCAGTTCTGTTATGTGTTCTTGCCATTTTTTTATTTTTTTTCTTCATAATATGGCAAATAAGAAACTTTATTTTGTTAAGATAACTTAAGATGACTCCCCCTTATTCACTTGTCTCCAAAGCTGAAGTTTAAAGAATGAAAACCAATGGGTAAGAAAGGATTTAAGAGTTTCAATCCTGTGATCCAAAAAATCCAGAGCAGCAGAAAACCATGACAATATGACAGGTGTCTATATTTAAAGAGAGACACACTAGTAAAAATAGTTAGTGAAATAATTTCTTTGGTATTAATTAGCAGGCCACAAATAAGTATGATCACTCTGCATTGTGAGTGGCAGAGCTTTCTTCCTCTCCATGGGCAACATGGCTTTCCATGGTGGGGGAGAAAATTAGACATGGGAGATGGAAAAGGGAGATTTAGCCCTAACCTTTCCCATCCTTGGCTCCTGGCAAAACTCAGCAAACCATCTGCAGAGAAAGAAATGGCCACAGAGATAATTTCTCCTTTTAGAGCAGTGCAATTACATGCTGCTCCTCACTCCAGGTCATTTAAGAATCAAAAATAACCTGGCTATGTTTTTCATCTGTATCTTGCTTTTAAGGTACTCCAAGGTGTTTACAGCACCATCTAAGACTCACACTTGATGCTGACAGAGAAAATAAGCAGTTGGAGATACATGATAATACTTTTCTTTTACTTTGTAGGGTCTCACAGTGCATATGTCTGGGAAGAGAGAGAGATGTGGTTGGATCTGGAGCTGGTAATTTGTTATTTTGAAATGAATCATAAATAACTTTTGGTTGGGATTACACTAGACTGGTTTTGTGTTTCATCTCTACTTTGTTGTATTCTTGATAGACTAATTGTAGGGCAACATTGCACAGCAATCAAAAAAGTGCTAATTTTTAACTTAATGTGACCCTTAAACATATGTTTACCTATGAATTTTCTACTAAAGAAGTGGTTCGGGTTGTTTGGCATAAAGATTCACTCAGAAACATTATCTGCTTCCCCACCTACATCAATACTAAAAGTGTGTATCACATGAAATATCAGTTATCTTCACTTACAGTGTATGCCAACAGAATTCACTCAAAGTGTGAGAAAACGTGGGCCAAATTCCAAGATCCCACGTTTAAAACCTTGGTGCTGCAAACCATTGCTCATGTGAAAAATCCTCTAGCCATATGAATATATTCCATTGTCAGCAGATTTAGTCTCACAGAGTTTTGTTAAATGTTACTCCAGGGAACTCCTAATGTCAGGAATAAATATTGAGCAGAAAAAGTACATTTAGCTCAATGGAAGTTAGTAAGTACTGTAACAACCTAGAAAAAGTGAGATTCAATTCAGCACCTGTAGATTTCACATCTCCAAGATTTATTTTACAGTAGTTTCTTAATACTAAATAAGGTATAACATAAAGAACCCTAAAACTCAACCAAACGGAACAATAACCTAGAAAAACAACTTTCCGGTCTGTAAGTCTCCATGCTTGAATAAAGAGAATTATGCAAAACCACCAATTCACAGATGTGAGAACAAAGGCAAAAAGAAAGATTATGGATAGCAGATAACTATTTCATGGAAAGTAATTTCTCTTTTCTTTAAAAGAAGCAATCTAGCACTTCTTTTTCATAGTGATAGATCTTTTTGCAATTACAAATACCATTAAGTTTACATGTTGGAAAGCCCCTAATTATATCAGAATAAGGAATCACAATGCCTTATTTGGTATGATTTACTTGACAGTGTTCTTTAACTGAACATTGTGTTTCAAGGTTGTGTGTTTATTTTTCAGTCAGGCCCTGGGGGAACAACAGTTTCTCACTTCAGATTACAATCAAATGCTCAAAAGTTTAGATCCCCCATGTTTTCATCTTGAGACCAGATCCCAGCAGCCAAGAGAAAGCACACAAGGACTGGTGATCACTGACCTGAGCACAGGTGCTTTGGCTTCTAATTTTATTCCTGTCACAGAAATACCTTATGACCACAGACCTACCACTTTCCTCCTAAACAGCTACTTGATTGATTCCTTGGTCACCTCCCTCCCTGTAGCCTGCTCAGTGTTCAGCTTTGTAGTAAAACACTGAATCTTATGTGTAAGTATTTACTGCCAGAACAAGCCTGTGCAGAATTTAAACTCTAAGATTTGCGCTTCTAAAATCCATGTATGCTTTAAATCAACATTCACACGATATACTATTCTGCAATGGGAGTTTGTTTCTAGGAGTCGGGACAGTGATATTAAGAAAGGGGAGATTCAAGTAAAGTGGTGGGGTTCTCTTAGGGGCTCCTTGTTTAAGTTTTGGGGGTATATTTGTTTTAATAGATGTCTTTCTCCTGTTCTGTCCACTGGGGAGAGGGCTCAGGGTGGGAAGCAGTTGTGAGTATCTGGTATACAGCTGATAATGAGAAAACTCTAAGGAGTGCATCAGCTGGTTCTGGGCTTTCTACAGAGCCAAAAGTGAACACAGAAATGCCATGCTGCTTTGGAAGCAGGGTATAATGATCTGGGAAATGACAATCAAGAAAAAATGGGAATGTTGCTCCAGTTAGTGCCTAGAAAATCCTTAATATGCAGCAAATGAGCATAAGTAAGTACTTTGGCATAAGAAAATCTGAACTATTCTCTGGCTGTGATTAACAAAAGCTCAAGAAGTTTCTTCACAAAAAGCCCTCTATTCTAGTATTTCCAAAACCAATCATGTTTTCTCTCCTTAGAGCGTTTCCCCTTTTGCACAGATTCCTGTTATCAAATACATACATTCTGCTTGGGAAAGAGCAGAAATGTAAAGCCATTTAGTACTTTATGCCTGCTGGGAATAAACCATAATCTGATTTAGATGAAGGTTCTGGAAGAAGCTAAAATCTTAAGTTTATTTGCCAATTTTCAAAGGATGATATTTGAGATACTTAGAACTAGTCCTCCATCACAAGGCTGAACACTACCCTGCTGCCTGACATTGTGGATGAAGAAAAAAAAAAAAAAAAAAAAATTGTGCAAAACCAATTTGATTTGTTTTACACTAATAAACTCTTATTTGCAAATATTCCAGTGCTGCTAAGGGATTTGGTGGCATTATTGATGAGGGAAAGTAAGGCACAGATGACTTGTCAGAGTTCACCCAGCAGGAGTATTTCTACTTAGTGCTTTCCACTGCCTTTCTTTAAGAAGCGGTGATATTTACACTTGTATTTTTTCATAATTTAAATCTCTAAACTCCCTTTGAAGTCAATAGGCTGAGTTACCAATTAAAATTAATTGCTCTACCTTGGCCTGCATTATTTTATGGGGATTATGGCAAGGCAGGCCATTGAAATGCTTTGAAAGCAGAGGCCAAATCAGGGCAGACTCCACTGCTCACACATGAGAGCCCAGTGTGCTCTGCTGAGAAAAGTATTCCCATGGCCCACGTGAAGTGCACACAGCATCCCCTCCACACATGCGTGGAGTTAATGGCTCTTGGGACTAAACTGGCCTGTGGCAAGCAGGGATGGGGATCTTGGGAAGCACAGACAGCACCTGTGGAGTCACTGAAAACTAGACTGAGCCCTGCATGCCACCAGCATGGAGCAGAGGCTCAGCTAATCTCTGCCAGCTCTCCAGTTGCCTCACTTCTGTTGGGTTTTGCCAGCTTTTGTTCCATTGCTATTGTCTGGCTCTACCTTCGGAGATTGCTATTTCGATCAAGCATCTTTTCTTTCTGCCAAACTGTGCTCTTAAATCTGTGCCTGCAGCTCCTGACACTCATTTTTTTAGCCTTTCAATTTTCCTCTTGCATTGTGAAGCAGCACATGCAGTCAGGGGGAAAAAATGTGAAGCTTATACACTTTACCTACATGAATATTTGTAGAATGGGTATTTTATCTTTTTTTTTCCTAGCAATACCAACATTCACATTTAGTAGTTTACAGTGTCCATATTGAGCAAAAAATAATGATTTATTATCTGCATTTTGTATAGAGTGGAATTATACAGACAACCAGGTTAAGATTTTAAATTATTTGGATCTGACTGTTCATAAGATCAGAATTCTGCAAATCAACTCTGTAAAAGTAATTGTTATTAATATAAGGGCTTGTGCAATCTTGTAAGGATTTCAAGGAATATACAGAGACCAAAAGCTGTATCTGAGCTTTTTGCTGGACAGCAAATTTGTGATTATGATTAGTGTGAGAAAATGTACACTTACCAGAGTTGCTTTGTTCTGAAATGGAGAAAATTAGTTATATTTAAATAAGTCTACTATGATTCATATTAAGGGGGGCAAAACGCATAATAAAAGTTACCAGTCAAAAAAACTGTTTTTATTCTTCTCCAAACCCAGAGCACATGCCATCTTCATGAAGTGAGAGACCCAAGCAGCTTACTTTTATTCCTGTAAGCAGAGACAGCACCTGCAAGCTCTCCCCACCACCTGGCTGACCTGCCTCAGAAATACCTGCTCCACGCTGGGAGAAGAGTTTCCCAAGCACTTAAGTGGTAGGAGTTTTGAGACACAAGAGTTTCTTAAGACATTGGGACCTCAGGTCTGTTGATCAATAGAGTGCACCTGATGGCTGCTTTTGAAAACTTCCTCCTGAGATAATGCCTGTGACGTTCGTTCTGATCCTGCCCCCATGCAGCTGGAAAGCCCTGCAACCCAGAGTGCAATCCATGGCCAGAACATTAAAGCTGACATTGTTTTCCGTGTCAGGGCAGATAGTCTTATCTCTGCAAAAGACTGACTAAGATAAAACGAGATGGGTGACGGATATGGACATCTTCACTTCCAAAGGATTAAAAAGATGTTTTCCAGAGGCAAATCTCAGTAATCTACTTTTCTTACTGAGGATGTGAACTCTGTATGCAACCCCTTTTCTAGAGCTTAGTCGGGAATCATAAAGCCACAGCTCAAATTCTAAGTGGGTCATTCCCAAAGTGAGTGCCTCGATCGTGCACTTTCTCTTTATTGGGAAAGCTTGAGCTATTCAGATGTTCAAAAAGGTAATCTTCTTCACCTGGGGAAGGGGAAGGAGACAGAGAAGGAGGGGGAAGGGGAAGAAGAGGAGAGGGAGAGGGAGAGGGGGAAGGGGAAGGGGAAGGGGAAGGGGAGAGGGAGAGGGAGAGGGAGAGGGAGAGGGAGAGGGAGAGGGAGAGGGAGAGGGAGAGGGAGAGGGAGAGGGAG
>JAWMRD010000085.1:6285290-6299103 GCA_035584875.1 Syndactyla subalaris | reverse complement strand
AAGGGAAAGGGAAAGGGAAGGGGAAGGAGAAGGGGAAGGGGAAAGGGAAAGGGAAAGGGAGAGGGAGAGGGAGAGGGAGAGAAAGAGGAGGTGTGAGCCACATCCCCTGAGTGCTGCTTTCTCCTCAGCTGCTCTGCTACCTGGAACAGCTTTCCCAGGGCTTGGTGTTATGTCAACACCCTTCTCAGACCACACACAATGTTTCTAAATATATAGTCTTTTTAGACATGTGGATCACTCTAAAGCAGACATAATTTCTTCTTTCACTGGTAAATCCGAATTTTAAAACAGTCTTTTCCTTCCACTAATAGGAGACTTGCAATCAATGACTTTCTCCCTCTTAGCTGTACCTTTTTCAGTGCAAGGTGGAAGCTGTTCCCTCATACAAGATGGAAACCTGCCCACGTAACCTTGGATGTGTGAACCAGACTTTTGTGTCCCACAGCTGCTGCAAACCACCACCATTTTTCCACTTTGAGGAATGGCACTTGCTTTTATTTTTAGCAGAAGTGCCTCCCAACACAGTAAAACAACATATGTAAAGTCTTCAGTCCTTTTCTACGTATTTCCTCTCCTTTCTACTGGATGCCTACAGGATGCTTTTCTTCTGTCTGGAAACTTCTGGGAATTTGTTTTCTCTGTTTGCTTCTTCTTTTAAGGAGGTGATTTCTCTTTTTGATGCTGGGCATTTATAGTTTTACATGAAAAGAAGCCATTTCTTATGTAGTATATGAAACTGATGAGGCCTTAAAAAAGACATTTCCCATCCTCCTTCCTCCCTTTCTGCACCTGAAACTGAGATCTCAAGACCAGAAAAACGGTGTGATGAAGAAAGGGAGCAAAGGAAGCACAAGTGGATACATCTGAAAGCAGTCTGGTTGCATGCCCACTTTAAAGACTTGGTTAAGTTTTTAAAAAAGCAAAAGTAATGCAGAATAATACCTGTGAGTCTGAGCAAGCATTCTTCTGCCTAATTGTGCTAAGGTGGGCTGTCACTCTAATCCAAAGCAGAAATATGTCTTTGAGAAGGTTGATGAATCTGGATCTCACTGCTAGCAATTAAGCAGGGGAAGGAAGGGGAGATATGAATATATGTGGGAAGAAGACCTACTTGTCCTATAATGGATTTTTCTGATGGAGTGGTTTTTAATTTGGTCATGGCAACCTCTGGTGGTCTGTAGGACCTCTGCAGCTGCTTAGTGAATAGCAGCTTACTGTAGAAGTGATTGTGTTGGAACCATCAGCATCAACTCCCAGATGGAAATTGTACTTCAATAGAACACAACTTCCCAAGGTTAGAAAATGATCCTGCTCTCTTCCCTCATGCTCAACTTTGCTATAAAGAACAAACATCTTCTCAAACTATGTGGGTCTTTTGGGGTTTTTTTTGGTGGTTTTTTATTTTGTTGTTGTTTTCTGTTGGTTTTTTTGGTTGGTTGGTTGGTTGGTTTTTTGGGTTTTTTTTTTGTGCTGGGGATGTGCTTCAGACAGTGTCTTAATCAGGACAGAGTGAAAACAGGGGCTTGCAATTGAAAGTGAGGGCACATCTGGCCCCTGCTTTGAAGGCTGTGCCAGCCAGCTACTGAAGGCAGGTGCAAAACAGTATCATTATCCCAGTTTTGTAGATAAGAAACCAAGATGCAGAAAAATTGGTTCCCATATGAGCTGTGTATGAAAGGAACAAAGATGAGTGAGGGGGGTACTTCATGACCTACAATAAAAACAAAAAGTACACAACAGATTCAGTCTCTGTTCTGGTTTTCTTATCAAATATTACACCCCAGAAAGGATGTGGAAAAACCTGATTATGATAAGAAGAGTGTAGGCAAAAACATGCCAACTATTTCCTGCTGCATTCTGCCTTTTTCAATATTGTGTGTGCACATTTCAGGTTTTATAATCCTGAGGGCTGGAGTAAGGAAGGAAAAAAAGACAGGACTGTATTGCAACAGTTGTTTGCTGTGAGAAGAACACAGTGCATGAGCTCTCCCTAGTGGGACCACAGATCCCTGCACCAGAAAGACTGATGCTATATGACTTTCCTCCAGTAAGTGTGTCTGTGGACCATGTGCTCAGAGGGATCCTTTTCTGGCAAGTAATTAGAAGCAAAGAGGAAAAGTACGACTCAACTTTTCTGTGGCCCTCCTGGGCACTGAGGATTACTGAAATGCTTCCTTTCCCCTACCAGCAAGAATAATGGGGTTTGGGTTTGTTTTTTGTTTTGTTTGTTTAATTTTTCCCTTTTATTTTTTCTTCTGTTTAGAAGCAACTTCCAATTACTCTATTATTGCAGTTTCTCAGTTACTCATTTTTTCATTTTTAATCATTTTTTTGTTCATATGAATGCCTCGTGAGGCAGAGATCTCTCTATTCCAGTACACAAGCGTACAGTAAATAATACTAAGTGAAACAAAGGTCTCTTCCAGCACTCTGAATCCTAGATTTGAAAAAGCCAATGGTTGGAACTGACCATGATTTTAGATGAAGGATCAGTCACATAAAGTAATGTATAGATAAATCAACAAACCCCTTGCTGATCATTAAAACCCTTGCTAGTTTTTTTTGGAACTGTGATTTATTGATGGCTCTGTAGAGATCGTGGTCATCTCTTCCTAGAACCATATGCAACTTGGGGGTGTATTGCCTTCCAGAGAATGAAAACTGAGAGCTGCCAATTTAAGGCACACACACTAAAATGAGAAATAAGATATATGTGTTAAACAGAGCAGATTAATCACTGCATGAACTAATCATGAAAGGGGCATGTTCTCCATCTCCTAGAGTCATCCAGACAAGCCAGGATACTGTCCCAGAGGAAGGCTTAAGCCCACAGCGTGTGCTGTTGGACTCTGTGTAATGGAAACTGCAAGGAATTCCCTGGATTTTACTATGTAGGACTGGTTGGATGAGTTAATGGTCTCTATGGGTTTAAATCTATGAATATATGAATTACAAAACCTTAAAAAATCGGGCAAGATTTCTTAAGGGTTATTTATGGCACATATGTGCTGAAATTGCACAACAGTTGCTTTTCCAAAATAGAAAAGGAATTGGTGTTAGTAACTTATTCCAAACACAGCTTTTTGTTGATTTTCTTTGCAATTGGATTACATTGTGTTTTTTGAGATCAAGCCTGGACTCTTTGAGGTCATATTTTCAAAACTATGAAGATACTTGATTTCTACAAAGTAGTACAATCAGACACATTAAGGTAACAAACAAGACATATGAGCATCTGTTCCTTAAATAACCACTCCTTCATTTGGTTGAATTGTATTTAAAATTAACTTTCAATTAAAATAATCAATCTGCTATTGCATTAATGTAGTTGAAGAAATTGTAGTTGAATTATATGAAATCAGCGACTGCATTTTTCTCTTCCTTTTCATCCCCACTGAAATTTCTTTAGTTATTTAAAAGTAGCACACACACACACAAAAGTTGGGTTTTTTTAAAAAATAGCAGTTTATCTGTTTCCAAATGTATCTTTTCATAATGTTAAAGTCTAAAACAACTCAGTGAAAATCAAGATCCAGTCAAGCTGTGGAAATTGTCCCACTGACTTGAAAGAATTTGGGGGAAAGGCTTTCAGAGTGCTGGTTTTAAATGCAATTCCTGTCTTCTGTAATATCACTATGGTTTATAGAAGAATCTCTAGTAGTTTTCTTTGAAAGCAAACCAACATTTTCTATATCCAATGCCTGAAAAACTACACATATTGTGATGTTCAGCTCAGCACTTTATCAGATATATTACACTGTCCTCCTAGGTGGGGTGCTGGATTTAGATGAGTTAGAAATAAAGGCTTAACCTCTTATCCCAAGGAAACAGTCACTTCCTGGTTTAAATACATATTTAAAAAAAAAAAAAAAAAAAAAAACAAACAAAAAACACAAAAGAAAGGGGGAAAACCCCACAAAACAAACAAACAAACAAAAAACCCAACAAACAAACAAAAAAACCCCACACATTTTCAAGGTCTTTTTTTTAAGTTCTCATCTTTAAATATTCCACCTGAACAGTTCAACACTGATTTTTAATACACCAAAACCTTTCAGGGACTGTGTGAGGCACATTCTTGGACCAGAACCAAAACATATCAAAATACCAACTTCAAGCCAAAATGCCAAAGCCATAGCAATTGTAGGACATGATCCCATGCATGGTAACAGTCCCATTCCCAAATAAAAACTCCTCTTACACCACCTACAGCCTCTGACACAGACCAGCAGTAACAAGACATGCAGCAGGCAGGACAACATGAACAAATTTCTCTGTAATCCTGAATTTCTGTTAGCTAAAATCCTCACTTAACCCTCAGCTGCTTCTCTAACCTGAAGTTATTTCCTTCTATTACTTCTTCTTATGCCTGAAAGAGGGGAGCAGTCCTTTACAGACCACTCCAGGGGTCTGAAAGCTGTCAGGAGGAAAAGAAACAAGAAAACATGTTTAACTGGCACATGGGTTTACTATATCTGCCATATATGACAACTCAGACTATGAACAGGAGTTTGTGACAGGGCATAAGAAGTACCAGCACTGAAAATTCAAGAGGACATCTGTACTTATGTCAATATTCAAGAGGACAATCTGTACAGAGAAAGATTTTTCTTTTGGAGAAGAAACAACTAATTTTTGTATTTTAAGGGGCAGTACTTTTCCTTCTTAGCTTGTATGCATACAATATCATATATCATCCCTTTCCCAAAATTCACAGGGTTTATTAGGTATCTTTTTTGCTCTCATGGTACATTCTTATCCTTTTTAGCATCATCCTTGCTGCAGAAGAAGCATCCCACAGTTCTGACATGGAAGATGGGATCTCAGGTATGTCTCTTGCCAAACATCACTTCTTCCATGACCAGTGCAAGGACTCATTGCATTACCTGCATATGGGCCTCCATAGAATTAAGGGCCTTTCTGTTTCAGCCCAGAACTAAATGAACACCAGACAGGCAATGCACAAACATCTGCGAGCATAAAAGAGGAACACAAAGATGGAGAAAACCTTTAGACATTCACATAAGACACATAAAACTTTGTGGTTTTGCTGTTTGCTCCTTTTCAATGTCTTCCTATCAGGTAAGAAGTCACAACTGACAAAAATACCTTACACCTTCAAGTATTCTAGCCAGCTGGTTTTTTAAGGGTGTAGAAATTTGGCTGAAAATAAACTCCTTGCTTTCCAGCTGATCCTCAGAGATCAGAGGGGCTAGGTGAAGCAGGGCTTAATTTCTGACTATAAGCAATTTGACACTGATAATATTCAATAAGAATTTCCAGGAGCACAAATTCACAAATAGTGTGATTTACCAATTTGACCCCATAGGTCTTGCAGAGTTCAGTAACTACTTGGACAACCCAGATTCATGAATAGTGCAGTTTAATGAGGTGACAGGAAAGCAGGTTTAGGATAAATGCAGTAACTACAGCATATGCATCATGACAGAAAATATAGTAACAGAGATCTCTCAGTGACATAGGGATAGATAGACATAGATACATAAATGAATATTCCTGTATCTACTAAGAAAAAGTTGGAGGTGCAAAGCTCACCTAAAGTTGTCCCTTCAGAAGAGGAGAGTGACAAAGCCCATTGACCCATCCTGAGCAGGCAGAGTTGTTTTCCCCCTCTGACTCTTTCTGCCCTGAAATTTCCCCTTTATACTATAAACTTTAAGCCCTTTCCAACAGGGTGGAACAATCCCATCCTATAGATGGGGTTTGGTGACTTTGGTCATGCATATGTTACATGTCTCATGTTCTTCCTCATTTGCACTCCAAGGGGTGTGAAAGCTGATATATAAATGGGGCTTAATGAGGGTCTTGGTTGCCTTAGAGTTGACACAAGAGGTAGAACAAACTCTTAGGTCCTCCATCTTTGTACCTCTGCTCCCACTGCCACCTCTTTGCAAACACATGATGATTTAAAAACCTATGTTTCAAAGAACACCTAGTCACATTTATGCTTTTATTGACATAATTGAAGCACACCCAGGCATAGGGATTGAATGTGTGCTGCAGTCTCAGAAGACTTGCACTGGGGAAAAAAAACCACCAGGAAACAATCCAGAGTCTGCATTTATGGGACCACAGAAGAGGGAACTGCCTGTGCATTCGAAGCAGTAGTAGCACATGTAAAAAGCAATTTTTCAGTGGAGTAGTTTGGCAGGAGGCAGGAGATCATTTCTGATGCAGCACATAATGGAAAACAATGGCCCAGAAGCTGAAGCAGGACCATCCAGCCCTGTGGAAGCTGGTGAGACAGCCATTCCTGCCCATGTGTGTGTGTACACTCCATATGTGCACATCCACACGTATACATGCAGACTTTTATTATGTAAGACAGAAAAGATGCCTGGCTTGTTTTATTACTTTTTGACTATGTGCTGTCTTTCATAGGAGGTAAGACTGGCAGGATAAGGGATGCCTGTGTTGAAATGTAATCATAAATAAGAAAAATATCTGAAAAAGGCAAAACTAACTATCATGATAGATTGGGGAAAGTGTCATTAAAGAATTCTGTACTAAGAAAAAACAAAAGAGAATACTAAAAATAGAGAAGAAACATATTTTTCAGTCTGCTTTCCTTTTCTTCAGTCCTCCCTTTCCTTTCTTCAATACCTTACTTTTAATTTTTGCCGTGTCTAGTCTATGAATGAACGGAAATGGAATGATACACTTTGTTTTCCCTTCTCTTCCCCATTCATTGAAAAATGCTAGCCTTCACTTCTTCTAGGATATTGTGCTTTGACACCTTTCAATTAATTACTGGTAAGATTCTAGAAAAAGTCAAAATTTGATTCAGAGCTATAAATGTATAATTAGTGATTGTGTTGGGATATCCTTCTAGTATTTGGCTCCCTTTCCCCAAGAGGAAGAGGAATTACCATAGAGGCTCCCTTAGGGAAGAGAGGGTAGCAATGCTGGGAAGTCCCAGCTCTCGGGGCAGGGGTGGCAGATTTTGTTTCTTTTGGACGAATCAGTTCTACCTCTCTCTTAAATAAATATATTTAAATTACAATATTTTTAGCTGTCTTTCAATAGAAGGGAGACTCACATCTGTTGCAAAGTGTCTGGGAATACTGTTTTTGGGGGAACTACTCCCTGGATTTCTAAATGGTTACAGTGGTCTTGTCATCTGTTACATTCATTCATTAACTTAAAAGACAACACAGAGCATTTGCCACTTCTGCAAATATCTTCTTCTGCACATACCCCCCTGTACAAGATGAGACACGAAGAAGTGAAGGCTTGGCTTTCCACAACACTCATTTCTCTTTATATCAACCTGACTTCAAGAAGGGGTATTCCTTTCCCTGCTGTCTAACCTTGGCATCCTCTAGATACAGGTGTCCATTTTCAGTGACCACAAAACTTGGTCATGCTGACAAGAGCACTTTGGTTAAGCCCTCTTGACCACTTTGCTCTGGCTGCACAACTCCATCACTGCAAAGGAAATGGTTTTATATGGGTTTATAGTGCCATGGCCTTTTGTGCCCACCCACCCCATCCCAAGGTCTGCTTTCCTGATCTCAAGGCCAGACCAGTTTTTTTGTGTTGCTGTGCCACCTTGAAAGGAGCTGTTTGAGGAAGGAACATGAGAAAGCTCCACCAGGCATGTCTTGTGTCTCTGGAGCTCTTTGCCTGAGTTATGCTGGAGTCATCGTATGCCTGGGGATGGATGCTTTTGATCATCACTCATTGACTTGACTTCCTGACTTGACTTTGGACATACCCTGCTTGCTGTTGGACCCTGGCTGACCCAGGCTGCTGTCACCCCACCTGTCCTGCCCTCCTGGCTTGGCCACCACAACTGGTCCATGCTGGGAAGGGCATCCTGAGCTCCAGTTTCCCTCGCCTTGCAGAGCAGCCTGTTCCTGACACACAGCTCTGCAGCTGCTTTCTGTAAAACTCCCTTGGGGACAGGTCTGGTTTATTGCTCTGCCTCTCCAAAAGGACCGTGCCCACTGGAATTCCACCTCTGGATCTGTGGATCTTTTCTGCCTTGGTCTAGTGAGCCCATCAAACCTGCAACACTAAGAGCACAGATTTGAAGGTTTCTGTATTATACACCCCTTTGTCTACTGTTAAAACAACGGGTATGTTTCTTCCTGAGCTAATTCCCACCTGTTGGGAGAGTCAGCCCATCCTGTCTGTGCTTGCTCTCCCCATCTCCCCTGGAGCCTGGCAGATCTCATAAGTGCTCCTTAGGTGGTCCCACTCCTGATCTCCCTCTAGGACAGCCCTACCTTTAACCTCAGGCCCAGCACGCTGTTCACTGGCACAGAGTCAGTGCCAGGCTATTTCCCAGTACAACAGCCATCCCTGCAATTCACTTGTATCTCCTATTGTGGCATTTCAGGAGGTTTCCCCCTTTTCAACACCGACAGGATAGTACCTTGCAAAGAAATTAATAGCTGGACACTATTTGTGCAGAAAAATCATTAGTTCCTTCACCAACAGGGTTTATGCAACCTTCACTTGTAACCTCCTGGGATGAGAACAAAACCATTAAAGGTGTTCTTTGGAATAGCTTTTTGAACAGGCCTGCACTAAAAGCAAGAAATGGGGGGGGGAGGAAATCCATTTTTCTGCAGATGTTGAGGGCTGATGCCTGGAGGCTGGGCTGCTCTTGGTGCCTTGATGGATGTTTGTGATCTCAGACTGTCCCTATAGTGGTGTAAGAGAGGTGAAGCCAGGCAGGAATATCTTCCAAACCACTTGTATTTAAAAATAATGATAATAAAAGTAATATTCTGTGGAGGTTTCATATTCTGCACAGCCCCTCTGGCTCGGTTATTTATTTATTTTTTTAACTTCTTAAAATGCTACCACAAATGCACAGGTCAGACAGGATGGCAGATTTGGCTTAGCAAATAACAGACTAGAAAGGTGACATAGGGATAGTCTCTCTAAAAGTCATTCCTTCTCAATTACCCCAATTTCAAGGCAGGGGCTTGTCTGGACAGTACAAGAGAAGCATTTTGAGAAGAGATTCTTAGCTATAATGCTTCAGTGTAGCTTAAACTTTTCTCTGTTGACTTGTGGTATTTGCTTGTACCTTTGGGAGAAGAAATGTCTGCTTAGATAATATACTTGTCAAATGGGCAATGTCTGCCTGCAAATGTTAGCTTCTTCCACTGAAAATATCCTGATTAAGACAAAGTGCAGCAATGAGCTCTAATTCCTTCAGACCCATTCCCAGCAGATGCTGAACACCTACTGTGAATCAAACAGCAATAGGAACCAACAGCACTCAGTGCTGTAGGAGGCTGTGTTCTTTGCTGCCTAAAAGAATATGCCATTCAGCATTAAATATATATATATACCTATACCAAATTTGTATCATTGTCAGAGACCTCACACCCTCAGCCAGAAGCAAAAATGGTCAGTGTGTCAGCATGTTCTGATATGGTAAATCCCATGTGATTATGATTAACCACCTCCCTCCCTAGTCCTCACCACCCTCTGATAGTGGCAAGTGATGAAATTATCCAATAGGCAGAGAAATGTGAGTGACACTGAACCGCTAGTGACTGTACAAGTAGGGTAGTGCTGTTTCCCAGGCCATAATACCTAAAAGAACAGGATCTTGGCAAAATCTCAGGAAGAAGGTTTGTACTTCCACATGAGAAAGAGATTATGATTCTTAAGAAAAACTGTTTAGGTCTTCTCTTCAAGCTTTCAGTAGCTGCACAGAACTTACCACCCAGACACTGATTTTCAGACCTACAGAAGGTGCAGGGTGAGTCATGACTGTTCTCCCCATGAAAGCCCCACAAGCTATCCTAAGCAGTCTAAACTTTGTTCTCTATAGATAAATAGGTTGATATATCCAGTTTCCTATGTGCAAGTGGCTCATTCTCCACTTTGCTTTACATTTAGGATACACTCTGCAGGCCTAACACTACCTTTTTTAAATATGCTTTTTAATAAGGAAGCAAGTTTAAGACTTTGCCAAGAAGATATTAAAGCAATTTTGGTATTCCCCTTGTCCTTCCCATATCCCAGCAGATCCTTAGACAGATTCCCATCTCCCTGAGATTAATTAGAAGTTAAATAGCTGAACAGCCTAAGGATGATGTCCTATGTTGTGCAACAAAGCAATCAGGAATTATTGTCCTGGTTTCCACCCTGTTGAAGCCTGTCTGTCTTGAAGTGGCAAGACCAGTATTTTCCATGATTCCACCCTGGTAAACTGCCAAGCTGCATTTTTTTATCTCACAAAAACAGGTATGTTAGATATCCACCGTGCCTGAAATTTTGGCTGTAATTTGTGTCACCAGAGTGGCTGCTTCCATGCAGAGAAAGCCTCTGTGAGCTCACATTGCCCTGCACCTCCCACAGCTACAGGCTGATGGCCCCCATGGCTCACACAGTCTGTGACAAGGGGACCTTGCCCCCTCCTAATTTAATATAATGAGCTCTATTCAGTACTCCCTGTTTTCACATGTATCCTGACTCGTGCTTCAGCTAGTTTTTGATCTGCTGGAAGAGTGGTGGACTGCCTTCTGCTCATTATACATGTTCTTTCTTTCCTACAGCAGCTTAAAGATGGACAAGGTTCACTTTTAAGGAAGGCATTTTGACCTTTACTAGCAATGGATCATGCTGTTCAGTCATGTTAAGAGTGCCTAAGAAGACCAGGATGATCAGAACAGCAGAATAAATGTTTCCTCTAAATATTTTCTGTTAAGAAGCTTGTGAAGCAGCCTGCAAGTCTCATGCTAATTACTGCACTTTCAAAACACAAATTCAAATCTGTTATAGCCCCAGAAGGGGGGGGGGGGGGAGCAAAAAAAAGTAGTAATATGTTTTTTACGACTGAGTCTGGAATAATCTTATAAAATCTTCATAATTATCAAAGTAAAATGGAGGGGTTGAAGTTAGGGTATAGGGAACTAGTTATGTTCACTTGCTTTTGTAAATGTTTCTCTCTTGAAATCATGAACTGAGGAGGTACATTGTTTTGTCTATTTGATTCTTGTTGGCAACATTTGGATTAAAGCCACTGTCACAGTTCACTGTGATCCACAGGCTGAAGACAGGCATGTATTGACATATGTCAGCGACCTGTATAGATACTGAATCTGCATGTCAAAGTCAATTTTTTTGGGGACAATGTCACGTGCTGGTCACTGTGCAAATTCAAGAGGCTTAGGGTTGAATCCTGTGAAATTTTGAATGATCATCACACATTAACTGGTTGTGAGGTGGCAGGATTTCACTCTTAACAGAGAACAAGATTTTTTGTTTCTTTTTTTTGGTGAAACTTAATGAATGGCATTTATAAATTGTATTTTCTCAGTGTAAAGACTGCTGATTGTTTTCTAGATGATCTTACACTGTCGTGAGAGGGCTGTGCCAGCACCAGCCTGCAATCACCAGGTGCTTGGTCAGGCTGGTGCTTTTGGAATTTATTTCACCAAGTGTACTCAAGTCACTGGAAGATGGATTGATGTAAAAGATTTATTCCCATGAACTCTTTGTTCATTCCATATTGACCTCTCTCGCTCTTTTTAAATTTGCTGTGAATAGTTGGCCAGGGTGCCCATGAAGCAGGAGGAATAGAAGGGAGGTGGGAGGGAGAAAACCATGTCAGGACTTCTTTGAACTGGCGACACCAGTAGGTTTCTGCAACATAAGGATGATTTCCCACTGTCTGCAAGACCTTCTGTTAGCTTACGTGATAAACCAACAAGTTGGTTGCAAAACCAACAAGGAGCAAAGAATGTCAATTGCAGAAGGGGAACCGCAAATCATATCCTGTCCTGGCTGCTCGTAGGCTCAGCCCAGGGCCACCAGGCAATCAAAAGCCCATAGCACAACCCCCAGGAGCCCAGGGGCAGGATGGCAGGCAGGAACACAAATCAAAGGCTCCTGAGGACTGACCCACCTTGCCCAGGACTGCCCCAGCTGACGCCCAGCCTGAAACCCACCACGAGCAGCCAAAGGGCTGAGGTGATCTGGGGAGGAACAGGGGTGGTAAAAAGAGGGGCAAGGAGGCAAAAAGAGCTGGCAGCATTTGGCTGGTGGGTGCTCTTGTAAGCCATTCACTGCATCCAGCCAGCTCAGCCTCTCCCAGCTGCCCACCTGAGTGTGTGCGCACACCTGTGGGGTCAGACTGCAGCATTTGGGGTCAGAGGGTCTGTGAGAGCCCCGTGCCTGAGGTGCTGTGACCACAGAGGGTGTGGGTGTGTAAGTGTGCAAGGGCCAGCAAGGGTAACGATGGGTGTGCCAGTGGGCTGGGGAAGAGGGTGGGATCCAGCAGGTATGGGGGTCTCTGTGGGCAAGGGCACAGGGGGTTTGGCTGTGGGGCAGGGCAGTCCCAGCCAGCACACAGTCCCAGTGTGTGATTTCTTGAGCAGCAAGCTTTCCTTGGGATTTGGTGGGGCTACATGCTTATGTATATTTGTATGTGTACATATAGACACATATCTATGGATACGCATATGCTGTCAGGGTTTGGTAAGAATCCCTTTCATTTCTTCTGTAAATAGGCAACAGATGTCCCTGATTAACTCAAGCTCCTGGAATTCAGATGCACTTGACAAGAAGTGGAACCCTCACCAAATGAGAAACCACAGTTCTGTGTTTGGAAGTCATTACACATCTGCTTCTCGCATGTGTTACAGCATGACTCAAACAGAAATGTAGAATTGTCTTGCAGCCTAAAAGATTTTAGATCGTTTTTTCTTACTCAAGTCAGCCTTATTCCATTTAATAAAAAAATTGCTATACTCACATTCAGTCTTGCAGCAAAATCAGTGAAAATCAACACAGAAAGGACCATTTTTTTTTCCATTTTAGCTACAGAAGTAAAGCTAAATAGCCAGTCTGAAAACACTATGACATTTCAGCTTGTGGGTCAGGACATGTCTGTTTTCTGATGGGATCTTCAGGAGCACAGACATGCAGAGCTGCTTTTTCCTTCCTCCCCATATGGACGCAGCGTGTCATTGCTCTGACATGTGGTTTGAGAGGGAGAGTTTCTTACCAGCCCTTTAGAACCAGTTGCAAACCCTGCACCTTTAGGAAAAAGATTTGCCATTTTAGGAATCACACTTTACAACTCTGAATCTCTGCATTGTTAATTTCATACACATAATAAAAAGCAAACAAACAAACACACAAAACCCCCGTATTTTATTGAACATCTCACTTTAAGCATCTGAGTGTCCCACATGTATTTTCTCTCAACTCCAAAGAGCTGTAAAGACCTAAACTCTAAAGACCTAAACTTTGCTTTTCCTAAGTGTGCTACACATGGCACAGTGAGGTGACGAGCAGCACTATTTAAAACTTTAAGACCACGTGCATCACTTCACCACCAACCAAGTGCATCAGCAACCTTGACATGAGAGCAGTCACCTGTTTGCATTTCCTTTCCTCATGTCTGCTTTCACTCAACAGAAATCAGGGTAAGGTGAGATCAGCTCTGCATCCTGAATGCACTGCACTAACTGCAGGCTCACAAGGCTGTGGAAGGTCTTGCTGTGGAGTGCAGGAAAATGATCAGCTGCAAGATCTGAATTTATGCAGTCAAGGATGGGAAGTCTTCTCTGATGGGTCCTTGACAACTGAGACTCTTTCCTATTTCCCTTCCACACTCTTGTCTTTACAATCTCTGTGGTTTAAAAGTGTATTGTTCCCAAAGCATTCCTTTTCTTTCTCACTGTCTCTCTTTAAACTTGGTCACCTGATCTGTCATGGACAGGCACTATAGCCATAGGAAAAACAAGTATTGGAACCATTATCTCTGCTTATGCACACTGCTGCAAGAAATGGGGGGGGGGGGGGGGGGGGGGAA
>JAWMRD010000085.1:6272023-6285280 GCA_035584875.1 Syndactyla subalaris | reverse complement strand
CCCCCCCCCCCCCCCCCCCCCCCCCCCCCCCCCCCCCCCCCCCCAAAAATGAACAGAAAGCCTCCCACTGTTTTGACTTTCACCCATAATGCAGGAAGATAAAATAACTCTTTCTAGACCTGGTCTATGTTAGGTATGCCTTGTGACCCCCACTCTGGTCTTTGTCTTGGAGTCTGACACTTTTTTAGCCTAAAGAAGAAATATGGGATGGCTCCCCAGACAGGGGAAATGATTAATAATGAGCTGCATTAGAGATATTCTCTTTCTGTCATACATATTTTCCTCACTCACTTTTTCTGTTAAAAGTGAAAAACAAAGACAAGGGCAGTGCACTTTTCAGGTTTTCTTCCTTCAGTCTCTGGGGACAGCTGGTCATTTCTCAGAAGAAAAATTCTCTGGCAATCAAGAGTACTTAATCCTCTCTTTTCATCCTAAATAATTTTCCACATCAATAGAAGAAATAAAGACTTCTTATCACAATTTGAATGCATGCATATCAACCTCTACCTGGACATGATTTAATAAATCAGAGCCTTTGGGCTAGAAATTCTGTGTGGGCTCACAGTTCATGTGCCCCACATGTGGAAAAAAAAAAAAAAAAAGAAAAAAAAAAGGCAATTCTTCCATAATTCTCTAGTTATTTAACTTGATTAATATGTCAATGTATTTACATGCAGTGCAAGTACTATTTACATGAGTTTTTATTTATTTAATTTTTTAGGTTAAGAGTTAAGCTTTTAAAGTATGTGTTTAACTCTGCTTACATCCAAATTAGTAAGTCTTAATTGCTTCTCTGAATTAGCAGATGAGGAAAATGAACTGTGCAGTGTAAGTATGCACTTAGAGTGAAAATTTTTGTCAGAGCCTTGTTATAAATCCATTTTAAGTCCATTTTAATATTAAGATATACATTGCATGACACACCTACTATAATGCAAAGTGAAAAAGAGATTAAAACACAAATTCAAATTAACTGTTGTGGAGGTAGAATAGTAGTATTGAGAAACATGGTAGCATCACACCATCAAATACTAGCAAGCAACCTTTTTTATGATCTTCAATTTCTAATATTGATGCTATATTGGTAGCATTTCTAAAGAAGTTGGAAAATGTTATCTCTAGGAAGTGGTGACTGAACTAAAATATGCCTAAAAACACAGGAGCATTAAGTAGTACGACACTGGAAAACCACTTTTTGTGCATATACATTAGGACTGGGCATTTAGGTGGGTTGGGAGCTCAGTGAAGAAAAGCTCTTAATAAGATCAATGTAATTAAGACCTGAGGGCAAATTACAAGTAAATTTTGTTATCCTCTCTATCTCAAAAGGATGTGTACCTCTAGATTGTTTGACAAAGAAACAGAGGGAGAAACTACTCAAATTGTTATTTTAAAGAGAAATTTATTCCTGGTGAATTGTATCACCTTTGTTAGAAATATGATGCAAGCAGGAATAAAGGGACCTATTCAGAATACAAGATATTAAACCTTTGTCTTTTACTAGATTTAGTTTGAACTTTTAGGTGGTGGGGGAGAGAATTTAATTAATGCTTTCTGTAAAAAAAAGTAATACACTGACAAGGAAAAATACATTCTAACACTGATACTGATATCGACCATGGGAAAGGGAGAAAAGGCAAAATAGGAGAGAGGGAAGAAGTGTCAGAACACATATCTAACTTTGAAACTGCAGCATAAAGGCTAGCATTTCACCACTTGATGTCACTGTAGCATTTGATGTTTGTAATTCCTTGCCCGTTTCTAGTTGCTGCTGTTGCTTCTGCTGCTGCTGGATTATTATTTCAGTCGTGGTCATCGCTGCTTTTTTTAATCAAGAATGAAAGGCACTGATCAACCTGGCAGCTTCTAATTGCCCTCAAGTCTCACAATTAATCTTGCTGAGCATTAAACAAACGTCATAAAGCCTTGGGCACCAAATTGATTTGTAGTAAGCTGATTCAGAGATGGATAGAACTTGCACAGACCAAGGTTTGGAAATCTGTCCAATCTGCTAATGGTGAACTTAACCAAGTTCACAGCACTCTTCCCTTTACATTGACATCCTTTTCCTTCTTCCCAAAAAAGACGTTTTCTGACATTGACACTTCTGTGCACATCTCTCTCTCTCAGTGACACACCATTTATTTTACACAGAAACAGTTCTACTTGAAAACAGTTCAGACCATAAACTCACTTCAGGCAGTGATTGTCTGCTATTTACAGTGCATGGACTGTCAGATAGAGTTCCCATCTTTCCTAATGCCCCCTGGATATTACAAAAATGTGCTAAACTTTCAATTAATTAAAGAAACAAAGAAGAAAATGTCATTTTAAACTGAAAATATCCTGAAACTGAGGCTAGCAGATGAGGGCATGCTGTACCAGTGATGGACCAACTGCATCCCTTGATTCCCATGTGTAGCCAGCTGCAAGATTTCATATCCAAAGGTCATAAACACACAAATGTTTTGGAATAATTCTTTAACAGATCTGTCTCTGCTCCTTTCTCTGCTGTCTGTTCATGCCTGTTGTGGTGGGTTGACCTTGGCTTGTGGCCAGGTGATCACCAAGCCACCCTCTTGCTCCCCCTCCTTTAAAAGATAGGGGGAGAAAATAAGATTAAAAGCTCATCTCAAAATAAGGACAAGGAGATTACTCCCCAGTTACTATCACGGGTGAAACAGGCTCAACTTGCAAAACATTAATTTATTGCCAATCAATAACAGAGGAGGATAAAACACCTTTCCCACCACCATCCCTTCTCTCTAGGCTTGATTTCATTCCCGACTCCTCTACCTCCCCCTCAACAAGGGACACAGAGTAAAGGATGTTTTGGTCTGTTCATAACACTTTGTCTCTGCAACAGCATTCTCCCCATGCCACCCCCACGCTTCAGCATGGAGTCTCTCCCATGGGAGACAGTCCTTCATTAACTTCGTTAGATGTGGGTCCTTCCCACAGCCTGCAGCTCTTTAAGAACTGATCCAGCTTGAACCCTCTCCACGAGGAATGGAACAGACTGCTTCTGCATGGCCAGGAGCATCCACCTCTTCCAGCACTGGGTCCTGCAGGGGGATCTCTGCTGCCCTGCTGACCCCCATGGGCTGCAGGGGCACAGCTGCCTCCCCATGGGCTGCACCTCAGGCTTCAGGGGAACCTCAGCTCCAACACCTGGAGTAGATCCTGCTGCTCCTTCCTCACTGTCCTTGGCGTCTGCAGGGCTGTTTTTCCCACATTTTTCTCTCTCCTCCCTCTCACAGCTGCTGTGCAGTGTTTTTCACCCATTCTCATACCAGCTATCACAGAGCTGATATCAGTGATACCAATGGGCTCAGCTTTCCCTGGCTGGTCCCTGTGGAGCTGTCTGACACAGGGGCCTCCCACGATCTTTTCTCACCCCTGCAGCCCACTCACTACCAAAACACCACCAACATATCTCTCTTTTCAGCCTCAATTGTTTGCTGAACACACATATTTTGCACTTCACCCCCACTGGTCTCAAAGTAAAAAATATAAAAGAGAAGGCTGCAGTTAAAATCAATGTTACATATATTATGTGAGTCAAGTTTCCTAACACGATTTCCTTGTTTTCAGTTTTGCCTTTAAACTTTGTCAATGTTAAAATGCCAGATTTATTTCTACCATCAGCCTGTGCAAGGGAGGCTGAAGTGAGGGACTAGCCATTAAGATGGCTAATAATAACTATATTATATATAATAATAATTAACATGGCTAATAATAATAAGGCCAGTAAGATGACTAGTGTTCAGTTTAGTCCAGTTTCTAAACTACATAAATGAATCAATACAGTATTAGCAAAGATACAGCCTCTATGAAACTGGTCAAATGGATCACAAGCAGAAACAAATAATGTCTATAGTTACCTTACACTGTCATATTGAGCCAATTAGCACACATCCCAAGCCATTAACACATCCCATGTTAATATTGGTTATGTTGATTATATGCAAGTGTGTATATATTTTGATGATTTGAAAAGAATGGGCAAAACAATAAATGAACTGGGGAACTTTAATCAGATCTTTACTGTCATCTGTAGAATTTTCTAAGAGCCTTCTCTTTAGGGGAGAAAAATAAACAGCCAGCAAGCCAATCTTCCCAGCTTGCATTAGCTGTACACACACGTGAGACATGCTGGCTCTCACTGCTGTGGGACTGCAATGACATCTCAGAGAACTAAATTGATAATCGTGTCCCACACACATGTCCAGCCTTACCAAGTTACCTCCTGTAACTACATCCACAGTTACTGCTGATGCCCTGGCCTGAGCCTTTTGCCAAGTTACCTCATGGTGGTTTATTTCCTTATCAGTCACCATCATTAATCACAACCCACCATGGTTATTGTGCCTTGCATTTCCTTCAGTTCCCTAGTTCCTTATGGAGGAATGGCAAGGAAGCATCCCCAGTGAGTCTGAGCCCAGGCATTAGCAGAGCTCAGAGTAAACCAAAAGCAGGGAAGCCTGTGCCAGCTGCAAGTGCCACCACCTCAATTCCTCCTTCTGCAGGGTGTCCTGACTGCACAGCACAGACCAGACCTACCTCAGGGTCTGCCAAACATCCAGGAAACCTGCCAAAACCACTGCAACAACCTGTATATGGATAGCAGCCTGGTGGTTTCCAGGACAGCCTGATGGGCAAGACTCCATTGCCCCAGACCCAGAGGCACCCCAGGACACCATCCCATGGTTCCAGCTGTAGTCCTGGACTGGAGAAGGTCAAGAATTCATCAGCTGCCAACAGTTGAAAATCAGCTGGATCAGGCAAAGCATGAGCAAATGTCCCATGAAATACCAGAGTGAAAAAGTCAGAGGGGGGATTCATCCTCTTTCTTTCCTTCCTTCCTTCCTTCCTCCTTCCCTCCTTTTTTAAATCTCCACTCAGCTGGTTAAATCAATTGCAGTAAGAAGACATATTACAGCCCCCAAGACATTACCTTTATTGAGGGATTTTGTTTCCTTCACTCTGTAAAACTCCTTCAGGATTTTAAATTAAATATGAAACCCAGTCTCCCTTTCTCTGTTTTCACGTGTTCAGGATGTTTTTGATTTTACTCCTAAATAGCAATATCTTTTGTGAAGGTGCCCAGGGGATGGGAACATATATCTTTATTTTAATAATGTCAGATGAAGGAAATGGATTAACATTACAAACCATGTCAGGCGTTCTTGACTCCATGGACCAGGAACAGAGTTTTTGGGAATAATGTGTGCAGCTGTGAACCCTGAAAGTGCTTCTTGAATCCTGCAATGAGTGACAGTGGTGTTGAGGTATCTCCCTGGTGAAATGAAAGTTTAGTTAAGCCCCTTCTAGGTTTCTAACTGAGAGTTGTGAATTACTAAGACACAGAAGCCAAAATGCTGCACTGAGCCTGAGAACTTCCCTCTTTGCTACCCCCTTTTCAAGATGGATTCTTGATTATGCACAGATTTGGAGCTTTTCCTCATGAGAGGAGATGCTGCTGCCACCTTGCTCTGTGACACGGGTGTGCTCATTGAGCCACAGGTAACACCACACCACCCACAGCAGAGTGAAGGCTTGATTTTCTCCCTCTCCAGACATTTCTGATGACATCTGGCAGGCTGTAAGATCTCTGTGCAGTTCTGAGATTAAAAACCTGGCCAGCTCTCTTCTGCATCCAGACTCCAAGTTATATATCATAAAAACTACACTTCCTCCCCCTCCTATTTTTCATAAAGCTCTTTGCATTGCTTGGGTCTTCTGGATGCTGTAAATTATACTAACTGGGAAGCAGGGAGGAAGGCTCTGTGAAATGAGGGTCTAATTCCCCTATTTCAGGTGCTTTTCCTGTGTTAGGCCCCTTGAGCCCCTAGAGACCAGGAGTATGTGATAATTTAAGCTGATGCAGGTGCTCATTCTGGAAGCAGCAGACCTAGAAACAGGAATGTTTTTTAAAAAGGTACTTGTGTCTCCAGCCAGTGCTGCTGATAATGCTGTGGGAGTCTGCAGGGGCTGCCTTGCAGTGAATGTTGTTGACTGAGCAATAAACTGCAGCAGAGAATGTCTCCAGGTAGATACAGGAATGAACATTTGTAGTCCTGCTTGAAAACACCTGTGTTTTATTCAGGTCATTGTTTTTTCTCCTTACATGCTGCCCTGAGGCAGAGAAGCCAACAAATTAAATGAAAGCTGTAGCTGATACCTCCTGCACTAAAGAAAACCCTGTGCAAAAAAATTGAAAAGTGCCAGAAAAGTATATAAACTGCAGCTTTATGAGTAGTGCTATTAATATCTGAAATTAATTATATTGTTCACTAACCAAAAATACTTTGGATTTATAAATTTTCTCTAAAACATTGAAAGTCATTCTGAAAGATACAAGGCAGGTGGGAATTTTCTTTTCCCAACCACTGGTTTTATTGAGAAAATGAGCACTGGCTTAAGATTTCTGTCTACATGTTTTGTTTGCTTATTACTAGAAACTTTGTGTGTTTATTATTGTTAAACTTGAGGTCTGGTATTCTGACATAATAGTGATGAAATTTGACTGAGTGATACTCAGGCCCAAATCTTTGCTGTGAGGAGGAGTAGTACGAAGAAAAGATTTGCTTTCAAATGGATAATAAGTTAGGAATTTGGGGAATATTGAGAAAACTGGAAACAAACCAAAACCAAAACAAAACAAGCTGCTATAAAATAAGTTCTATTGATGAGTTGGTATCTTTTTATTATATTGTTTAAGAATAGAAGAGATCAAGTGGTCTAGCTAAAAGCAGTGTGTTTATGCCACACTATATTTTGTACATGATTTCAGTTTACATATCTTTTCACACACACACTCTGCTCTCAAACCAACCAGGCAGATGGTTGTACATGCAATAAGACCACATAAGGTCTCTGCTTTGCAGAAAAACCTGTTGAGCACTTGTTGATCTGTGTCTGTGATGTTTAAGAGGAACCCTGTGAAACAAGCCTCCTCCAGGTTTTCTGTGTGATACCTACAACCTCCATGAAGTGTGGGTTTGGGTCACTCAGCCATCACTCTTAAGAGCTAGTTTTGGTCTTCAGCCTACAGTACAGCAGGGGAAAAGGAAAACAGAGAATCTCAGGCCATGTGAGACCTTCAAAAGGAAAAGCAGTCATTTCATCATAATGGTCCTGGGAGCACTGTTAAGATTTCATATTCAGTGAAATCAATACATAGAGGCTTTTTATTTTCTTGCTTAATCACAGCAAAACCTTTTTTTTTTTCTTCTCCATCCTTAAAAAGCAATTTCATTTAACATCAGTTCATTTATTTACAGAGGAACAATTTCTAAACCTGAGAACCTGCTCAGCTGAGAAGCTCCAGGGTGCTGGAAAAGTGATCACTGTGCCAATGGTACCAACAGAACCTTCCACTTGCATCTTATAGTGATGGGTTAGAGGCCTGACACAAACCTGACTGTAGTGGAAAGGATTATGGAATGGAGGAGGAGAAGAAGAAGGAGGAGAAGGAGGAGAAGAAGGAGAAGAAGGAGAAGATGGAGAAGGAGAAAGGAGGAGAAGAAGGAGAAGGAGAAAGGAGGAGAAGGAGAAAGGAGAAAAGAGAAAGGAGAAAGGAGAAAGGAGAAAGGAGAAAGGAGAAAGGAGAAAGGAGAAAGGAGAAAGGAGAAAGGAGAAGGAGGAGGGACAAAGGAGAAAGGACAAAGGACAAAGGACAAAGGAGAAGGACAAAGGCGAAGGAGAAAGGAGAAGGAGAAAGGAGAAGGAGAAAGGAGGAAGGAGAAGGAGGAAGGAGAAGGAGAAAGGAGAAGGAGAAGGAGAAGGAGAAAGGAGGAGAAAGAAGGAGAAGAGATGCTTCCTAATCTCAAGTCTCCACCTCCCCTGACCGATTGTTCAGAGCAGGATCATAAGTAAGCACAGACTACGATATTGCTTACAGAAATAAATATATCCCCATGCTGTAGGTACTTGTCTCACACTCACCTAGAAAAATGATCTCACTGATGCAGAGGATGGGGAATAAGGAGGCTGCAGTTCATGTGGCAGGTTTTCATAACACCATCCATCATCCTGAGAGCAGACAAAGTAACTTAGGGACAGCCATGGGAATGGGAAACATGAGTGTATGAATTATGTATATTTTATCTGAGTGTACGATTTTGTTTCTCTGTTCTCCCCTCTCCTCACTCAATGTGCTGTAGAAACAGCTGTGGACCATAAGTGACCAGGTTTTTGTTACTCTTCATCATTTAGGTGCATAAAAGAGTTGTGTTTTGAGTCAGGTTTAGAGGTGGTGGCACACATTTATTGTGGACTCCCATTTTGAAGAAACCAAGAATTAGAAATCAAAAAACTGTGCTACGAAATGCCTTTAGGAGCAGTGGGTATTTACATCAACTGCCTCCTCTGTCTCATCTTTGACAAAAGCAATGAAAATTTATGAAGAGCTGGACACTAAAGGGAGTAGCACAAGTTTTCCTTCTCTCCAATCACTGGCCAGAAATATTTCTCTTCTGGTAATCAAACAGTGGATGAGCCAGTAAGTCATGGTATCCTGGCTGGGGTTGAAATGTTCTTATTTCTCACTCATGCATTTGAGGAAATTATGCTATTGTGCTTGTAAAAGTGGCAGTGTATGGGACAGCCTTGTCCAGCCCATTTATCAAAGCTCTCATTGTTCTTCTTACAGGGCCACCTTGAAGCAATATTCGCTTCTGTGAGCACACATAATACTCAAAATGTTCAAGATCTTGACAGGAACAAAGCTGCATCTTTTTCTTCTTTTCAGCCCTGATATTCTGTACAGAGGGACTTTTCTTCCAGAGACCACCAAGACAAGTGAAATGAACATAAATACCCACATGCACAGGAACACCTCGAGGTGCTGGAGAGATGGGAGTGGGGGAACTGAATGACCAATGCAGATGTGAGTCCCTCAAAACGTTTTGCCTTAAAACTTTTCCCAGGCTATGATGCAAACAGCTGATGGGGGAAATAAAATAAAAAATAAAAGCCTATCAGACACAGAAAATACAGCCATTAGGCCAGGTGGTGGCAACCAGATAACCTCCTAAGGCCAGTCTCTGGGGTGCAGCCACTAAAACTGCAACAGGACAAAGGTAGGACTGCATGTATGCCTTTGTGTCCAGGGTGTAATGTTAGTTGGCTCCAAATGTTTCCCAAGACTGTGTTGATTCCCACCGTGAACTTGGAGAGCTTCTCTTGGCGAACTGCAAACCTTCTGAAGACAGACTGTGGTTCTCATTTATGTGTCACTGCCCACAGTGTGGCTGAAACACCTGAGATATCCAAGGGCCACTTGCAGCAGAGGAAACCAAAACCTGAGGGGTCTAGTGAACTGTTCCCTTCAACCAAAGTCTGGCCATTCCTTCCCAATTTTTATGCAGGTATAGTCAGGAGAAAGAGAAGTTCAACTCTGTACTCTGTCTTTTCAACAAGCTGCCCATTTTCTTTTGCTTGACCTTAACTTAATTTTATTTGTCTGTATGCATTGCAAAATCACTTTTTGCTGTTGTTTCCTGTTACATGAAATCAGCAGTGCATGTGTAATTAACCCCTGTAGGGTTTTCCAAAAGAAGTCTATGTGGAGATCCCAGTAATGGGAATGGTTTAATAAACACAGTAAAACCTTCACTTCTGTGTGTCTCTGATCAGCAAGGTTGTTTTTATTGGTGAATAAACAATAAAGATTTGATCCTCATTAACTAAGATAGAGAAAAAAATTCTGTTAGGGTTAATATATTAAAGTTAGAATTCAGCTCAATTTAGTAGAAAAAGACACATAGTTGTTGTTTTTGTTGTTGTTGGAAATATTCCAGTATAAAGTAAGGTTTCTATTTGAAAACCAGCAAGAACTCCATTTTTTCCCCACTTCACTGGGGAAAAAAAAATGTGTTGAAAGGGAACCAGAGGAGACAAACTGCAAATTTTTCAGTGTTTCTCATATTCCTACTTCAAGATATTAGAATCTACAGCAGTAGATTGTAGTAAATGCTGTTCTATTATTCCAGACAGTTTTTTCTACGCGCAGTGCAGTATCAGCTGTGTAATTACTATTCCTCACTGACAAAGTCTCAGCATACTTTTTTTTTTCCACAATTGCGTATTTCAGTGACAAAACTTTAACACAGCCTTTCATTCTTCCATAGCACTGGAATAGAAAATAAATACGGACATAATATTTTACCTTAATGAAATTGTTTTTTTTTCTATTTCAGAGAAAGAGGACAGTCAACTTCAGGTTCTTCTCAGAGAGTCATCTCTTCATGGAATAACAAGATATATATAACTGCACTTTTTGACTTGGACAATCTGAAATATTCCCAGCAGTGCAGCACCAGAAGTTCAAGATAGTGCTTACTTTATCAGGAGCAACCTTCACAAACCATAACAAAAACCTCCAAAACTTTCAGGTTCACATAACTGTTTTACAAGTACTGGAATGCACTAGAAAAAAATGAAATACTTTGGCAATTTCAGTTTGTTTCCTGTTGGACCTCTTTCATCCATATGTGGCATATCTGTGTCACTTAAACTTGGAGAGTATTGCTACAAGTTCTATTTAATGAATTAATAAATGTCTATTTATTTCCAAATGCAAACATTTAATCCATAGCTTTAACATGTTAAAATGTTTATAGTATTTTGATTCCTGTGCAACTGTTAGATAGAGTGCCCAGGCTCATTTTTACTTCCTGCCCACATATTTTTATCAGCTAGCAATTAACCTTCAGTAACTGCTATATTGAAACCAAGCAATTAGTTGTGATAGTTCATTTGAAATGAAAATGTGTTTCCAGAACATCTTTCTGTTTCACAGAACTTTTCAATTAAACTTTTTATTATGGAGCCTTTGAGGCAACTGTCACAAAGGACAGCAATGTTGTGAATAATAACAAAAAATAATTAAGAAGAAAAAAATAAATGGAAATAGAAAAGCTGACAATTGCTGATTAAACGAGCTCTCAGTGAGATCTGAATTGAGATTAATTTATGGGATGGGTTGACCTTCGCTGGCCGCCAAGTGGTCTATCACTTCCACTCTATGAACAGGACAGGTGAAGAAAATACAATTAAATTATTGTGGGTTAATATAAAGAGGGATAAACTATTTAGCAATTCCCCTCACAGGCGAAACAGACTCAGCTCAGGGGAATTAATTTAATTTATTGTCAATTGAACACATAAAATTTAAATATAGCTGTATAGTTTCTAATACTTTAAAATAGCAGTTATTAACAGTTACTAAACCCCCTTTCTCACACTTTGTATCAAGCACTCAACATTCTTCAAATTTTGTTTAATATTCTTTTCAATGAAAAAGATTTTAGCAAGGACATCTTGTTTGGGACGTGTACCAAAAAAGACATAATAAGCTATCATTGTAGTCAAAGCAGAAGGCCCAGAAACATTGGGGAGGCTCCAAGGAAGGCATGTGATGTGAAAATGACGATGATGGTGATGAAGGAAGGGGTCTTGTGACCTCCAACTAAATTCCAGGGAGATGTGCCAAAGGGTAGATCCACTCTCTATTTTACCTATACTAATGTTTTCTGGAAAGTTCTCTTCTTCCATTTTAGGCATCATTATGGGGGTTTTTTAAAGTGTTTTGATCAGTTTTACCAACCAAGAAGTATTTAATTGAACAAATCCTGTGGAAAAAGAAAACATTGAAAATGTTCATGCTGTTCTGTTTTCATACTGAGGATGTGGAACACTGGGCACAGTGCCTGTATCTTAGGAATTCATGGCTTTTAAACTGGTATTTGCAGTGCTGAAATTGGAGCAGAAATAAGGATACCTATAACATGTAACTGTGATTATCTGAAAAGTTTTTGCACTTCTTCAGATAAACTAAACCTGGACTGGAAACATCAGATCATCTTTCATCCAGTGGAAGCACAGATGAAAAGCATCAGGTTACTACACCCCTCCATGAGGTTCAGCTCCATCCTAATGAGCAAAAGGATTTATGAGTAATCCCTTTTCCAAATGGACATCCTGTTGGACTGGGATATACTGTGCTGGTGAACACATTGTTCAGTCTTACCTCCACAACTGAATTCTGTCCAAAAAATCCTGGAGGAGTTAAGAGCCTTTTCTATTGTGAATTCAACTCGTGATGAAGTTAAGAAACCATGACAACCTCAGTTGCTTTAATTAAACGTATGCCTTGAAATATTCTCCATCTGTTTGACTTCCTTATTAGGGCAAGAAAAACAGAATGCATTTAACAAACAATAGGTAGCATTCACTGAAACCTGTGCACACTGCCTGTGCAGCCAGTAAATGGTAAACACCAGGCTGTAAATAGGGATTGTCGTGAGGAATCCTAAACAGAGTCATGTATTGCTACAAGAAGTATGGAGCCATCCACTGGAGCAGGGGAGGAGTAATTTCCCACAATTTATTCAACCCAAAATTTACTCAACTTGGTTTAAATAATACTGCACATTTTGTTTTCAGAGATATGAAAACTATTGGCTACAAATGCAGTGGAATTCCAGCATCGCAGAATAAACTTTCTGTAATCAGAGATGGATCTTTTGGTCCATCTTTAAGCCTTTACAAGCCTTATCTTTCAAGCCTTGTCTGGACCTACAGTAATGAAGCTCCACTCACACAAGACTGCAGTAACACAGAGAGCATCTCCAGCTTGCAGAAGCCAGGACTGTGCTTTGTCCCACCTGATTATATGAATTTTGAAGATACTTGGAGGCAATACTTTGAAGTGTTATTATGCTCATTCAAAGGTTGTTTTAAAAACATTCTTTGTTAGCCCAGCTGGTTTTGGAAGGGGGAAAACTGAAGGTGTGCAAAAAGAGACATCAAGGAGACCATGACTGCAATTAGTGTTTAAGCTAGAACTTCTCTGTGGGCTCTCTACCAGGGTCTTGCCTACAGTCCCTGCTGTGGTGAGGGGGGAAAACAAAATGTCCTTTATAGCTGAATCTCCACTAAAGATGGAGAGGGGAAGACATATGTCCATACAGAAAATTCATATAGGAAACCCAGAGTGGGGGTTGTGAATAAACTGGCTTTTTTGTCTCTTTGTTTGTTTGTTTTGAGTGAACTGTTTTGCTACCTGATTTATCTTCTTGGGCCTGTTTCTGGACATTTTATGATGTGCCTAAATCAACCACTCTTGTCAAGTGATGCCATAGGGTTTTCCTGAATTTGTAGATTTTTATACTTCTAGGTAGTTTCTCACATATAGAGCAGCTAGCAACCTCTAACCCTGTGCTAGCTGTCTCAAGGGTCAGATAATAG
>JAWMRD010000085.1:6257713-6270417 GCA_035584875.1 Syndactyla subalaris | reverse complement strand
CCCCCTGCCCCCAGCCCCTCCTGCATCCCCCCGTGCCTCCATCCCTCCATGCCCCCGCGCCTCCATCCCTGTATCCCTCCATCCATCGCTCCCTCCATCCCTGCATCCGTCTGTCCGTTCCTCCATCCCTGTATCCCTTCATCCATCCATCCATCCATCCATCCATCCATCCATCCCCCTGGTGTGGGCTGGTGCGTTCCCAGGAAGGCGCTTCTGCGGCGACAGTGGGGACAGTGGGGGACAATGGGGACAGTGGGGACAATGGGGATAGTTGGGATAGTGGGATACTGGGGGCCAGTTGAGACAGTGTGGACACTGGGGGACAATGGGGATAGTAGGGACAGTGGGGACACAGGGGACAGTGGGGCTAATGAGGACAGTGGGGACAGTGGGGGACAATGTGGATAGTGGAGACAGTGGGGACAGTGGAGACAGTGGGGACACTGATGGACACTGGGGACAGTGGGGACAGTTGAGATAGTGGGACACTGGGGGACACTGGGGTCACTGAGGGACACTAGGGACAGTGGGGACACTGGGGACAATGGGGACAGTGGGGCTAATGGGGACAGTGGGGCTAATGGGGGCAGTGGGGACAGTGGGGCTAATGAGGACAGTGGGGACACTGGGGGCAATGGGGATAGTGGAGACAGTGGGGTCACTGAGGGACACTGGGGACGATCCACCCTGCACACACCATGGAGCCCCCAGCACTGCATCCCTTGGTCCTGCAGCTCCCCAGCATGGCCCTGGCTGTAGGCAGAGCTAGAGGAGGGGGTTCCATCCCTTTCCTGGTGCCTCCAGGCGTTTCCACACTGTGCATCCCACTCCAGGGTCCCCAGCAAGGGAAGGAGCCCATGGGAGGCAGCGGGATGCTCAAGGGGATGGAGCAGCTCTGCTGGGAGGAAAGGATAGGAGAGCTGGGATTGTTCAGACTGGAGAAGAAAAGGTTTGGAGTGACCTAATTACAGCTTTACAGTGCCTAAAGGGAGTGACAAGAAAGGGAGAGAGACCATTTCCAAGACAGGACAAGGGGGAATGATAGAACGTGGGTTTAGATCAGGTATTAGGAAGAAATCCTTCCCTGTGAGGGTGGTGATGCCCTGGCACAGGTTGGGCAGAGAAAATGTGGCTGCCCCATCCTTAGGAGTGTCCAAGGCCAGGCTGGACACGGAGCAACCTGGGCTGGTGGGAGGTGTCCCTGCCCATGGCAGGGGTGGGATGGGATGATGTTCAAGGGCCCTTCCAACCCAAACATCTTGTGATTCTGTGAGGAATTTGTTCTGAGAGTAGGAGGTATTTATGTTGGTGTGCAGGCAGGGAAGGATTTCAAAATAAAACAGATCAGTGACACTGTATGTGTGTGGAGCCTTATTTTCTTTAGTTGTTTTATTTGCAATATGGTTCTCAGATGTGAAGCGCAAAATAACTTGTTAGAGAAGCATTTGGGATTTTTTTTGTTATTTGTGGTGGTGTTAAGAGATTTTTGCATTATATTTGAAGTTAAAGGTTTGAGTTTCACAACATGATAAAATAAGTTGAATACTTCTCTTTTCTGTTTGCCAGTAGGAGGAAGAAGTGGTGCCAGAGTGTTGATGAAAGCAGTAAGGTTAAGGAATTGAAAATGAAGGAAGAGATCTTACTTTTAGAGATCATGGGACAGCATATAAGCTTATGATAGGAAATCAGTTAGGGAATAGCTGGAATTATGTGTAAGGAAAATGTTTAGCACAGAAGGCATGGCCTAAGGTTTCATTAACTGGGAATAAGAATTCTGGGTTATGTTAGCCATGGTGTTTTTGCCATTGTGCAGATTTCAGCAGGTTTAGCTTTCAGCAGATTTTTATCTGTCAGTAGTAGGAGGAAACTGCATTTCTTGAATACAGTGTATATCAGTGGGATGATTTTTTGGGGTGAGGTGTGTGTTTGTCCTGTATAATGATCCATAGTTAATTCATGGTGTGCTGTTGGTTTAAAGAAGGAGAAGCCTGTGGTTCTGTAAGGTACTGCTGTCCCCAGCTGGTTGTGTGCTGTCCTGATTGAACCAGGATCATGGTACACTGTTACAGAGTCACAAAAAATTCTCAGAGTTTTGGGTTTGGGTTTTTGTGGTCATCTGGTCTTCTCACTTGAGACTCCAGAGAGAAAATTAAATTCTGTGCTGTTAAAGTTCTGACAGGCTGCTGTGATGTTTTGGGTTTTCACTCTTTCTTAGAGCTGCTGTGCATGTTGTGTCTTTGTCCAGTTTGGGAATAGTCGTAATTTTCCAGTCTCACAATAACGTCCATTCAAGAAAGCTTACACTGAGCAGATTAGCAGCTCCTGGCTTGTATTTCTGTCTCAGCCATGCTCTCTTTCAGACTGATACCCTGATACCAGGAGGTTCCTGGGATGCTCCTGCCCGCGGTGGTCCAGCAGATGCTCACAGAGGACTGCACAGAATTCAGGGGCTTTTTTAGCTAACCAAGACCTCTGACGTGACCTGATAGCTCCTCTGGTTTACATGAGTGATGGAATTAACAGAAATTAATTTTTAAATTTCAGAAATCACATGATGGCAGTGACTCGTGCCGACCGTTCCAGAGCAGCGTTTCGCCCTGCGCTCCAAGCGTTCCCTATCGGACAACCAAGAGTGTGGATTCCAGCGAGGAAAGCTGCTCTGACTCCGACGACGACAGCTGCCTGTGGAAAAGGAAGAGGCAAAAGTGCTTCAACCTCCCTCCTGCCAAACCAGAGCCTTTCCAGCTCAGCCAGAGCAACCAAAAACAGACTGCGCTGCATGGCAAGAAGGTGAACAACATTTGGGGCGCGGTGCTCCAGGAGCAGAACCAGGATGCAGTGGCTAATGAGCTTGGGATTCTAGGCATGGATGGCAGCATTGACAGGAGCAGGCAGTCTGAGACCTACAATTACTTGCTGGCTAAAAAGCTGATGAAGGAAGCTCAGCAAAAGGAGGCAGAGACTTTGGATAAGGAGCTGGATGAGTACATGCATGATGACAAGAAGGCACTGCCAGCAGAAGAAGAAAACGGGCAAGGCTTTCTGAAACGGAAGCGGCCTGTGAAAGATAGGCTGGGGGAGAGGCAAGAAATGAAATACAAGGGAAGGTATGAGATAACAGAAGAAGATTCAGAGGAGAAAGTGGCAGACGAAATTGCTTACCGGTGAGTTTGGTGACAGTGTGTCTTCACTTCCATAAGGATTGGTAGTTGCTGGAAAACAAGAGTGGGAAAAAGCTGCCTAACTGGTAAATATGTTAGATGAATTATATGTCAGATCAGAAAAAGCATGAATTCCTTATGTGTATTTCCAAAATCATGGGATAAAAATGCAGCACTGAGGTTGGTATCTTGTAGAAATATCCAGTTAATACTATTTATTTTTATATTCTTTTAAAAGATCCACCAAAATGGTTTGCTGTTTGAGAACCATGGCAAGGAAAAACACTGCTTCTCATTTTACAGATTTAGTATTGGAGTTTTCTTAGGAAATATCCCATGAGTAAAGATGCTTGTTTGGAGTTGGACAGCAGTGCACACATACTGTGGTCAACATAAGAATGTGTCTGAATTACAGACTTCTGAATCTGTAGACAGCTCAGACTGTGCAGTGTTTCAGAAAGCAAAGCTTCTGAAATACACATGTTCTGAGAGCAGTAAACTGATGGTGTGAGGGAGGGCATATGGCTGCAGGTCATTCTTGGTTAGACTGAGTTGAAATGCCACAATCCTTTTTCAGTGGTGCAAGGGAGAAAAAAAATAAGTTAAATAGGGAACAAGACTTATAAGATTTACTGACAGTGTGACATTTAAATAAAACCTGGGGTTTAAGTGGTTTAAGAACATTGTTTTCTTACATGTGGTACTTATTTCAGCAGCTGGCAAAACTACAGCAATTAGACAATTATCAGTGCTGTGAACAGTTCTTGGTAGCTTCTCATTTATTAATTTGGAAGCTTTAAGCGTATCTCCTGTAATAAGCTCCTCTTTGTTTTATTGAGATTCATTGAAATAGATGCCTCTTTTCTAATTGTAGTAGCAGTGGCACTATCAGCAGGGTTGTAGTTACAGTGGTTTTTTCTTACTTGCTTTTTATAAGTTATCACAGATCAGTCTACAGACTGATTTCTTCTTTACTATGTATGTTTGTTTGAGTGGCACAAGATACAGGGGAAATTTACACATCCTGTTTTCTCCAATTGTTGATTTAACTATAAAAAGTTAATTTTAGCACAGCATGATTTTATACTTTCAGTTTTATACATGCCTTTGCAGTTTCATATTTGGTTTACTGTTTCACACGTCAGTAGAAGGAGAATAATCAATGCATTTTCACTGAAACAAATTTTAAAAATGCATGCTTTAGGGAAAAAATGTCCCCCAGATGCTCAGTATTTTGAAATGTGATTCAATAAACCATTGAAACACACTTGAATGTATAGGTTCTTGAGCACAGTTTTATGTCCCACAGAATGAATTATTCATTATGGAAGTCCCAAAGTCAGTTTTACTCAAGAAATGATCCTGACAATAAATGTACCTTTCTTTTTTTCCCCCCCCACTCTGTTCAGACTTTGTGAGCCAAAGAAAGACTTAATTGCTCGAGTAGTGAAAATAATTGGGAAGAGAAAAGCGATTGAGCTGCTTATGGAAACAGCTGAAGTGGAACAAAATGGTGGACTCTTCATAGTGGTGAGAAAAATGTCACTTTTGGGGTTTGCCAGGGGGTGGGAGGTTGACACAACATTTTACTTGTAGAATATCTGTGCAGTGCTGTTGTAGCTCTCTCACGCTAGACAGGTTCTCCCAGAATTTTATGGCCTTCCCTTGCCATGAAACAACCTTAATAAACACTAATGTAACCTTCCAGCAGGTTTTGAGTAAACAATAAGGTGAATGAACCTGGAAATGTCCCAATTTTTGTGTTGAGAATGGTATTTGATTTGCAGTTCCCTCTCTAAAGGGAAACTGTTGGCTTTATTAGAGAATTATTCACTTGTTCAACAGTTCTGATACACTGAAAACTGATTTTTTTACAAATCATGGTAAAAAAATCCTATACTAAGTGGTTAGTTTATCAATTTCTTGGTATGTTTTTGTACTAGTTAAATAGTGAGCCTCAGTGCAGAAACACAGAAGAATAAAAAAAAGGTGGGTGAGAACTAGTAAATACTTTCAGGCATTTGTTTGCAATTCACAGCTTTTAAGTTCCATCATTGGAAGTAGAGAGGAGGGGAAAAATGAGTAGGGGGACACAAAAAAACCCCTAAACCAACTAAAAAACACTGTCACCTCCTCCCCTCAAAAAAAAAAGGGGCAACAAATTCCACCTAGCAAGTTGTATTAGAAGCTGTTCTGTTGTCTTGAAAGAGTAAAGTACTTGTTAATAAGTGTTTACAGAGGAGATGAAAGGACACAGCTCCTGGTGGCACAGGTTCCTTTGGATGCAGATCAGAGTGTACTATTTGAAAGGCAGATCATAAGGGACCACATGAAATGTAAATGATAAAAGCATGTCTCATCTGCTGTTCCAAGAACCTACTTAAAATTTGACTTTCTCTGTTCTTAGAATTTGTTGACTGTATTTTGCATTGTTACTTAGCAGAGAACTATCAGTTTTTACACAGCATCATCCAGGTTTTTCTGGGATAGAAGTTCAGCTTTATACTACGAGTTGTAATTGAATAACATTTAGTACTTATAATTTACAGAGGTTTCAGAGCTGAGCCCACTCCATGCTTTAGTATGGCACATTGCACTGCTGCTGTTGCACTGAAAACTGATTGGAACTAATACGTGGTAGGGAAAGATTTCAAAGTACAAATTGTTTTTCATGTGCCTTAGGCAGAAATGCAGATTGCTGTGGACATGCAGCTGAGATATAGCATTGCTGAGCACAGTTATTAAAAAAAATAGATCAGTGTAATTTTATTAAATTAATTTTTGATATTTTTCTTGATTTGTGTGTTAGGAATGCTCTGAATATTTAACCTAGTGTATACCTTGTTGCAGGTGGTTGTGCAAGTAGTTGGAATATTACTCAGATTTTGTTTCTTCACAAGCAAAATCAGATTAATGTGTAGTTCAACAGTTTGTAATTAAGTTCAAAGGGAAATTTTTTGTAACTTCTTAGTTTACCTGTCCAAATTTGGGATTTTGTATGACTAATCTAGTCCCAAATAAGACATAGCCAGGATTATTTTTTCGTAATTCCTAAAACAGCAGAATTTAAATTTACTTTATTCTGTCTGATTACAGTATTAAATGTTGCCCAAGAAGCTATTTTTTTGTCAACACTTAGTACTGAGCTTGCTATTACTAATTTCCTCTCTTCCTATTAAGAATGGCACAAGGAGAAGAACACCTGGGGGCGTTTATTTAAACCTGCTGAAGAACACACCTAGCATCAAAGAAGAACAAATCAAGGTAAAAATGTGAAGAGTGCAAATGATTGTCCAATTTCTTATTTCTTTTTTTCCCTACCAGAAATGTGATTGAAACTCTCTCATAATGTCTAGGAAATTTAACTCTATATTAGAAAGAAACCAGCCTTTCATATTCAAAATACAGGCAAAAAAACAACCAACCAACCAAAAAACAAAAACAAACAAACAAAAAAATTAAAATTAAAAAATCAAACGACCCAAAAATTGTTGAATTGCTACATACACTGGTCAGATTAAGCTCGCTTTTACATATTGCCAGTCACAGAAACCTGTTAAGGAAGATGAGACTGTAGAGACTGAAGAGCTAAACATTGGATTTTCCTTTCTATGTACCTTAGGGCAGTGTTATCCACGTTTTGTTTCTCCCTTTGGAGCTCTGTGTCATTGTGCATAGATTGAGTGGAGTTCTCTATTGTTAACAGAGTATTTTTGTCCTGTATAGCTCCAGCTATGGCACCAGACAGTATTTCTCATTAAATCAGATAATGGTATGAATCTAATCTCATTTTTGGTGCTCACCAAATAAGTTTTGTAAACCTGTGAATATTATTGCCTTTCCTTTTAGGGTATGAAATAGACTGAGGTGGTATTTTCTTTCTTTAATTGAAACAACTTCAGGAGTTTTTTCATGGCATTTGCCACTTCAATGTGAAGTTTTAGCTAAAAGAAAGACTCATTTATTTTGCTTGTAGGTGGCTACAGCTCATCGCTCTGTAAACCATCCTAGCATCTTGTACTGGGAATTGAGAAATAAATCAACATATGTTGTGACTGTCTGGTTTATATTTGGAGGAAAAAAATTGGGAGAAAAAAAAGGGGAAAAAATCCCAACATTCTTTCATAGCTTACAGTAGTCACAAAAACTTAAAAAGTTGAAAGTTGATCACTTTGCCCTATTATAAAACAAAAAAAAATTGCTCTTCCATGCCCTTGTAATTGTGTGTCTCATTCTTCTGTTGCTGCTACTGGCAAGCATCTAATAAAATGTCATTTTTGACTCAAAAAGAGACATCATTTGTCATACAAACCTGTAGAAAAAGTATGTGCAGTCCTGTCATCATGGAGGTTGTCACAGGTGCAGCTCTCACAGATTTGCATCTCCCCAGCAATTGGCTTTCAGCTTTTGGGGAGAGGGAGAAAAGCATTAAAGTTCCCTGTATGCAATTTATGTTATTTTAAAAGGCATTTAGCACTGCTGCATGATGCAGGAAACTTGTAATAGTCATGTTTTGCAGTAGAGAAGAGGTTGTTTGGGTTCACAGGTGTTTGACAGTAAAGATCATGAGACCTGGAGTCAAATTTCAATTGTGGAGGAAAGTTTCCTTGAGTTGTCTTAGGACCTTTGGTCATATTTTGTCTGCAGGTCCCTTTGTATGGCAGCACAACCCCCTGGACTGCCACCTATTCCTCCCAGTTTTGTGTCACCAGCAAAAAATTCAAAATTAAAACTTATACGTACACTTTAAGACTGGTGAAAAATTATGTAATAAAATTATTTATGGGGAATTTTCCCTAAGTGCAGCCTATTCACATACTTCTGCTACTAATAGCATGTAGCTTAGTTAAATATTGACCAGTATTTGTAATAAATTTTTACTTTACATTTTAGGAAATACTACTAAAATTAATGTGCTAAACATTTTGGTTTGCTATTTTCTTTTTTTTTTTTTTCTCTCAAGGAAATATTCTATCTAGAAAACCAAAAGGAGTATGAAAACAAAAAAGCTGCCAAGAAGAGGAGAATACAAGTTCTAGGGAAGAAGATGAAAAAAGCCATTAAAGGGCTTAACCTGCAAGAATATGATGATGCATCTCGTGAGACTTTTGCTAGTGACACAAATGAGGCTCTGGCTTCCCTGGATGATCTGCAGGAGGGGCATCATGAAGCAAAGATGGAACCTGAAGATATTATTGAAATTGACAACGCTCATGATTTGGAGATCTTCTAGTTACTAATGTTATTGATAACAAAGTCTCTATAAAACATATTAAGTGAGCCTTTCTTACAATCCCATGGCTTCTTGTTTTTGTAAGCTGCAGAAAACCATGGGAAATATTTGATGCTGAAGAACAGGATATAATTCTTAGCTAAATTTGATAGCATGAAAAATTATAATTGCCCTAGTATTTGTTTGCTGAGTCCTCAGAAACTGTTAGGATTTTTCTAGATAACAGTCCTGCAATTTCCTAAATTTCCTTTGGAAATTTTTTTAGTCACATGTTAGGTTTAGGAATTAAGGCTGTGTTTTCACCAAATATTTCACATTTAATTTGCTGAAGCTAACAAAAGTCATCAAGTGAGCTGTGCTTCTCACGACAGTTGAACATCAAAAACAGTATAAAGTTAGTCTGGATATAAAATCATATATTCTTAATGTGGCAGTGTGTTGACAAGAGCAGTATTTATAGTTTTAAGACTTATAAAAACAGATTGGTTTGTGAAATAAGCTTAATTTTAGTCACCAGTCACCTTTGATTAACAACCTTGTAAATAAGCAGTATTGAGCAATGTACGTTTTAGATTTCTGCAGCATTTTTATCCTTTGTACTCTTTAACAGTGGCTTCAGCTTCCTAGCCATTCTGTCTAAACGTTTTCCGTGGTGAGGCACACACTCAACTTACTTCTGTTGGATCTTTTTGTTTGAAGACAAATATAACTGAATGCTTTCTGAGAGATTTTATGGAGCTGTGTTTCTCCTCAAGGGTCTGTACACTGCTCGTGCAGATACCAACCTTTTACCTTGCAATTCTTGTTCCTGTCCTTCTCCCATGTGTTACAAGATAATGTGCAGCTTTCAGAAGATTTGAACTTTTTCTGTGCTAATTCTTAAGAAGAAGGGGATTTTTTTTTACCTGATTCAGAAGACTGTTGTGTATGTAGTTTGTAAGTTCAGTTGATGACAATTTCTATGTTGAATGTTTTCAATATAGCTGGAGAACATGTGCAACACTGATATGTATGATGTCTAAAATACTTTGTCACTAATAAGTTGTGGGCTTTCTGTGACTAGACATTATTTTCCAGTATAAAACATTTCTGAAATATTACTGAGTGAATTCACTTTCAACCCAGTTTCTGCACATCAGTTTTGTTCATTTGGAGTCCTTGAATTTCATAAGGAAAGCATAGCACTAAAATAATGAATTTATAATAGTGAACAATTCAGTATTGTCAAGAGCTGGTGTTTAAGGGACTGCAGCATTTGAAGAAAGATTTCTTACACATAAAACGTATTCCATTATCTGCTTTACTAAATTGAATTAGAATTTTGACTTTTTCCTTTTTTCTGTTCCTGTGCCAGAGATCCCTTTTGTTAAAGTTACTCATCAGATGTGCAGCATGCCTTCCCTGGTGGTAGTTGCTCTTCCTGAAATAACAAAGTTTTTGGTTTTTTGTTCATGAAATTTCCATTTCTTTGATGGTCAGAGTAGTAAATGATAACTCATGGAAGAGAAATAGAATTTTGTACTGTTTAATTGCTTTGGGGCTGCAGCATTTGATCCTGGTTTTAGGAACTGCTCGGGGATGTCTTAACCATTTTTTGGATACAATCAGCAAATTTTAATGTTGGCTTGAGCATATTTTATATTGTTATGTAATTTGCACTTTGTGGGGCTTTTTTAGTGTTAATATTTTTAATGTTGATTTCCCAGGTAAGGGGTACTGAAACAGTGTGTGAAGTGTCCTCTTTAGCAAAGGGAAGGTAATAAAAAAGAGGGTCCAAAGGAGGGACATGAGGGTGGGAAAGGGTCTGGAGGGGAAGTCTTATAAGGAGGGGCTGAGGGCACTTGGTCTGCTCAGCCTGGAGGAGACTGAGGGGGGATCTCCTTGGGTCTTCAGCATCTTCTACAAGGGGCCGGCACTGAACTCTTCAGTCTGGGGACCAGGGACAGCACCCAGGGAATGGCTGGAGCTGTGTCAGGGCAGGGTTGGGGTGGATATTGGGAAAAGGTCCTTCCCCCAGAGGGTGGTGGGCACTGAGCAGGCTGCCCAGGGCAGTGGGCACAGCCCCAAGGCTGCCAGAGCTCCAGGAGGGGTTGGATGATGCTCTGGGGCACAGGGTGGCATTGTTGGGGTGTCTGTGCAGGGTTAAGGGCTGGACTCAATGACCCTGGTGGGTCCCTTCCAAATCAGCGTATTCTGTGATTCAGTTTCCTTCCAATGTCTGACTGACCTTTGCTTATCTCATGGCTTTTCTCTGTTTGGCTTTCAACAGAGTCCTTTCAAAAGTAAGCCAGTTCAAAATGACAAGCAGCTGAATTCTACCTCCCTGTTTCTCACCAGTGTTTTCTGTATCTTCAGTATGAAAAGGGACAGTTAATAAGCAGCACCAGTTTTTGTGTAACACCACAGTTGGGCTTTGGTGGGTTGCTGGAGCCACAGGGCTGGTCCTCCCTTCTCCATCCTGGCACAGACCCCTGGGATGCAGCTGCAATGCCATGCTATGACCCTCTGGCAGGGTCTGGGGCTTGTGCCAGACGTCCTTGGGCTGAGCACAGGCAGTGCTGGAGCAGAGCAACCCAGTCTGGTGCCCAGAATTTGGATGAGAGAACAGTGTTTTTTGGTATCACTGGAAAAAAGTAATTTATTAATCATTCAGTTTTACAGGGGATCTTTAAAGCATCACTTGAAGTATAACTGCAATATTACAGATTCTCCTTCCCCTTCCAAGCAGATGATCTCATGAGGATGTTTTTATGTCCTCCAGGCTTATGAGCTGCTTTTGTCACATCTCTCTAGCAGGCACAGAATGACCCAGTGCAAGGTATAAAGGTGATGGGAAGAGGAGGTGATTGCATTAATTATGACAATTCCTGTTACAGAGGTTGAATTCCTTGTGCTTTGTCAGAGTAAAGGTGTAAGGGGTATGCTGGTTAATAAATACTGAGTTTTTTAAAAGGTGTTTTTTATCTGTCATAAAATTTCAGCATGACAACCCTCATTACTCATCCCCTTAACTTGGGCTATCCTAAGATTCAGAGGAATCCTGTCAAAAGCCCTTTATTTTGATGTACAGAGGAGAATTCATGGCTCAGGTGAACACAGGATTACTTGGTGCCCCACTCATGTTCCTAATTCTTACTGTTCAGCAGCACCTCAAGGATTTCTAAACATCAGCAGTTTCTGAACCACTGTGGTACTTCAGCATTTGGAAAGGACATATTTGAAGATTTCTTATCCCTCCATCTGCAATACTGATAGTCACCACTTATTCACAGCTGTGGGAGCAACACTCAGCTGTGATAAATTTAATTTGTCCCAGCCAAAGATATTTCTAGAATCGCAAACATCTTGACCTAAATACTGATGAACATGAGAAATGTGTATCTGAAGTTGTAGCAGGAGACTCTACACTTCAGTTAGCTGTTCAAGGTACTACCTTTTAGATTGGTTGGGTTCTTGCTTCTTTTGCTGGAGCAGAGAGATAATTTTTATTTAAAGTTGTTATTTTTTATTATTTATAATGTTATTTTATTATTTAAGTTAAAAAAAAAAAAAAAACCAAAATTTTTGTGCCATTAAATAATTACAGAAAAAAAAATCTTTCTTACCTTGAAAATTTTCCCCAGGAAAAAAATTGGTTTATTTCTTTTTCCTTGAAAACTTGTTAGGGATTCAGAATACCAGCATTGTTTAAAACATCATCCCCTTGAAAGATATTTTTCTGCAGAAGTTGCATATTTTGTAATTTGTCACCTGGATTTTTCATTTTTTCCATTAGATGTTTTTTGTTGGGTTTTTCCTAAATGATAATACAGTTTTTACACTTGTTTAGTTACCACTGATGAGTTTTGCACTTTGACTTTTGCCTTCAACCACTGGAATATGTTTATTCAGACCTGGCTGAAATAGATACAGGGTTTCTGAAATCCAAAATACTATTCCTTCTTGGGGGACCAGGAGAGGTGTGGCCTCGGAACAAAAAGAAAAGCATTCAGGAAAAAATAAGTGCCTTGGGAAATTTTAACTGCTGATACCCTCACACATTCCCATGTTTCCAGATGTTGGGCAACTCTGATGGCTCTTGGATGCAGAGAAAATCATGACCTGATTTTTTTTTCCTCTTATGAACAGTCTGGAACAGAATAGTATGCAATATTGCACCGTCCTGTTGTGTGGACTATTATATTTACAGAGAAAAACAAGTAAAATAAAAATTAAAAAACACACACACACACACACCCCTCCCAACCCTCATAAAAAAAAAAAAAAAAAAAAAAAAAAAAAAAAAAAAAAAAAAAAAAAAAAAAAAAAAC
>JAWMRD010000085.1:6195106-6256424 GCA_035584875.1 Syndactyla subalaris | reverse complement strand
GAAGGGAAGGGAAGGGAAGGGAAGGGAAGGGAAGGGAAGGGAAGGGAAGGGAAGGGAAGGGAAGGGAAGGGAAGGGACTGCACACAGAATAGCCCACAATACTCCTTTGACCTTTGAGGAGCTTTTAAGAGCTGCCAATTCTATGTAACAAAGCTTATAAACTGGAACTGATAATACTGCTAAACCGTCCCTGCAAAATTATTTTATCTGAGTGATAAAGTAGTAAAATAATTAAGATATTTTGGGTTTTTTATGAGGAAGTGATTTTAAATGGGCAAAACCAGAATATTCTTCTCTGAAGATGTAATTGCATGCAATTTTTAAACTGGAACACATTCACTGAGGTTCAGAAATTCCTAAAAATTGCTAAAAGTACATACATGGCCCTTGATCTACCAGGTCAAGGTAAAGTATGTTGATGTTAACAAGTCAACACCTAGAACTTTTAGCCTTTTGACAGAGAACACCACATGGTATGATTTAATGAGCCTCTTTAAAAAGCCTGTGAACTATCTATAGTCTGCAGGGCAGAGTTTGCAAGGGACAAGTACAAGTGGCCCGAGAAAGTTTTTCATTGCTGCATACGTACTAGGTCATTACAGAGAAAACAAGGCTGTGCTACAGCTCTCATTTCTTTACCAATCTTTGATTTGCACTGTGTAGAAAAGAGAGAAAAACATTTCCACTGAAACAAAATTGGAAAAGTAAACAATGATTTACTGCAATTCTTTCTGTTCCCATTCTGAAGAATTTTAGAGTTCAAAATGCTGGCATTTGTGAAGTTGCACTGAGGATGTTTAAGAAAGTTATTTTCAGAAAAAGTTGGGGGTTGAGTTTGGGTTTTTCTTTGGGTGTGGTTCTGGTTTGTTTGGGGTATTTTTGGGGTTTTTAAATAACACAGTTATTGTCTCTTTTTATCCACAAATTGTGGACGGAAGAGTAATTTTAACTGAGATATTTCACTACTACTCTGGGGAAGGGAAGAGGGCTTTAAGAGCAATATGTGAGAAAATGTCACCTGTAGGTAACCTGAACTTGCATGGCTGTTCCTGCATTCCTTCATTCCTATGACTCTCTTCAGAATATTCATGCTATTCCTGTAGCATTGCTGATTGTCCACAGTTCTTTTTCCCTACAAAACTACAGCAAAATGTTTACCCCAGTTGTCTCTAAGGATGACCAGTGCAGAATGCAGACCCTTGAGCTATTTCAAGTGTTTCAAATCCACCACAGCAATAGTCTCTACCCCATCTGTTGTAGAATATTTTGGAGAGTCAGACTTTTAAGTAGGTGGAGCTCAGTTTACTCCCCATTGCTGGAGAAAAGGGAAAACATTAAGGGTGACAAAGTGTTTGAGAGCTTTCAGAGGTCATTCAGACCTAAGAAAAACTGGGTGTATTTTGTTAAACTGAAAACACACATAGAAAAGAGTCAGGTGTTTTAGGTTGCAGACGTGGGAATAAGACCAAACTAAGCAGTTCTGTCTGCATGGAAATCCTCTGCAGGTGCCAGATAATGTGAATCAAGACTGTGAGGCAGCTAGGAAGAAATCTGAATCTTGTGTGTGTTGGGAGGACAAGCTTCCCCAGAGGAAAAATTATGGAGGAAACAGCCATTTGTTGCCTGTTGTCTGGAAACAGCTAAGGAGGTGCTATCAGCAGGACCTGGGGCCAAACTCAGTAAACCCTGTCCTAAAGTGACGCAGGGAGCTCACTGAAATCCAAATAGGAGCATTTGCCTTATCCTTGGCTCAGCATGGACAGGAAAATGGAAATGATAGATAGATAGATAGATAGATAGATAGATAGATAGATAGATAGATAGATAGATAGATATAGATAGACATAGATAGACATAGATAGATAGATAGATATAGATAGACAGACATAGACAGACATAGATAGATAGATAGATAGATAGATAGATAGATAGATAGATAGATAGATAGACAGATAGATGATAGATAGACAGACAAACCTAATTTTTAAAAATGCTAACTGTGTCATGTCTCCCTTCCTCTAAGCGTCGCTCCAGCCCCAAGCACTTCCTAGAGAAGCACAGGCAGAGAAATAACTTATTCTCAAAAGGACCTGGCTGTGAGATTGTTTGTGCAGGTTGAATGTGCTTATCAGAGACCAGCAGTGTTTACTTTTACAAATAATAAAAAAGATAACGTGTTAGCACTAGTCCATGTTTCTGAGCTGCTTCCTTGAAGGCAGTTTTATGATGTTTTGCTGTAGAGCTGTATTTTTTCACCTTTAAATCTTAGTCAGGTAATTACGCAAGAACTACCAGGGAAGGAGGAAGAAATAATGAGTTTTCTGTCCAAAGAATGTAAATGGTCTTTTCAAGTTTAAAGATTTAAAATCAGTCAATCAATCAATAAAGGTAACTACTAATTAGATTTTTAAGGTGTCTTTGTTTAGGATAGGTCTTTTTCTAATGCTTGGAAGTTGATTCAAAGTGGAGAATGAATTTTATCATGCAGGGTGAAGTGAATAAAAAATAAATTAGTTCCTGATTCCTTCTTGGTTGTTCCTATTCAACATATTTTTCCAGGTTAATATTCTCAGATATTGGTATACAGAAGAGAAAGTGGTATTTTGCGATGGAATATTTAGGGGAAATCACAGGCAATAAAAATTAACTACATCCTGAAAAGAAAGGCACGGAAGAAAGCAACAGATTTTCTTGCTTTAGGTCTCTAGCCCAGGACTTTGGAGAGGATATCTTGCAAGTTCACTATCGCATATTTTCAGAACTAAGTCATCTCTGCAAGATGTTCAAGCAATTTTTGGCACAAGGCCTGAAACAATTATTCATCTGTCTTTGAACTTTTGGAACCAGCAGAGTAACTATTCAAGCCTTCGAGAAGGCTGGAAGACGAACAGAGTCTTAGAGATTTTTAGAGTTCTAGAAAGCATAGAGTTTTATTTTGCAGGCAGCATATCAGTATCTTAGCAATTACCTTATTTGTATTACACTACTTTCTTTATAAGAACCTCTAGGAAGTACATTATCCTTTAAAAAAGCTTTGTTATCAAAAACTATTCTTCCTACTCAGAAGATACTACAAGGCATAGCACCTTTCATGCATGAGAGATAAGGTTTCTCTCTGCTAATCCTAAACTGTTTTTTTATCAGTAAGAATATTAACTCAAGCTGTTTTTCAGTACCTTTTGCAGCAGTTAACATTGTTTGCCATTTCAATATGCCTCAAGAGAAGTATAAAGTATTTACTTTTGCAAATGGGTGCAGAATCAAATAAGAGCCTTTTGTGAAATCCTGTCCTCTTGCTGAGCAGAGCAGATCCCATTAAAGTTGGCATGGATGAGCAGTCATCTATCCCGGGATGGAATCTGGCCCTTTGTGAGATGCCGTTTGGAATTAATACCTAAATCTCTTAAACTAAGCTTTAGGATTCCAAAAATTCTTCATGTGCAAGGCAGCCAATTATCAGCGTAAAATAATATTACATATCATTGTAAAATAATTTCACAATGAACCAAGTACAACTATGGACCAGTGGACAACTAACAGAAGACCTGAAACTTACATAGGTGTGATTTAAAAACACTGATTCATTCCCTGTCCTGCTTAGAGAAATTTATAGAGGTAGTGTGATTTTAAATGCAATTTCTAGTGGTTAAGCAACAAGCACTGTAGTGACCAAGCATCACATGTACACTCAGTGCAAAAATGAAACCAATTTGGGGAAATAAGTGCAAACAGTGTCCTATACGTTTGTGACAGCTAAGGTCCAAATTCCTAATGAAACATACACAGGTGTCATGATAGTCTTGCATTCAGAGCCTTATTTGACAGAAAAATAAAATTAAATAAAATACAGGAGCATGAATCTACAAGCATGGATATAGGGCTCCTTCAAAATAGCTGTAGGTAAAAATAATTTAAAAAAAAATTATCATTACAGAACAAAAATTCTTGTCTATAGTCAGTCCTTTGTTAATTTAGCAGCTGAGGGGACTGGTAGATAAGTAGCTTCTCCTGGGAACAAAACTGAGATTTCAGAGAGCCATTACCTTGGGAATCCCACCCAGACCCAACAGCTCTTTCAAGAGGTATCCAACTTTAGGTACTGGGAGTGGTCCACAGGCCACGCCTGGGAGCAGAACTGCAGGAAGATCTCTTCCCCTCCCATGCCCACTGCAGAAATTGTGATCCCCAAGTTGGAAGATCAGATCTGTATGGCTGATCCTTGGTTTATTTCATCTTAATTCCTCGTTCAAGCTCGGGGAGTGAGCTGATTTTTCAGAGAACTTGCTTGCTGAATGCTAGAGGCAAGAACAAAACATGATTTCAGTCACTGAAGCCAAATGGAAACAAACTCTTCATTTTCTGTACTTGACTTTAGGGCACTCTTGCATTGTTTAGTATGGATGTAGGGAAACTTCAAGAAGTCATTCTATGAGCAAAATGACTCTGTGAGAGGCAGTTATTAACGAAAATTATGGGGTTAGATCACTTTTGCTGAAGCACTGAGGATCTGGTCAATAAAGTTCTGCATCCTGGTATAGATCCCACCTTCTGAATGATTTGTCCTGTACATACCTGTACAAACAAAGAGGTGTAAGTGGTTCCTTGCTGGTAAGAGAATCCTCCCCAGATCCCCTGAACTGTGGGGCTGTATCAGCACCAAAAAAAACCCCAATGTCCCCCTGAAGCAATCTGCACTGAGGGGCTGCCCTCTCACCTTGTGCTGGCACTCAAAAGACGAATGTTTATAGTGATGTTACAGGAAATTTCAAAGGTAAGAACCTACTAGTAATTTCTGCAGTTAATTCAAGCTCTATGCCCTTTCAATGCATGAAGTACCTTTTAATTTGTAGCAAATTCTGGTCCAGAAAGGTTATTTACCCAGGTACACCTCAACATTAACCTTCTTGGGTGGTGGGAGGCAGCAAGGATGGGGGACCCCCAAAACACAAACACAGCTCCAACTTCCCCTTCCCCACCAAAACCACAGGCAGGCTTTAGAGCTGTGCAAAGCACAGCTGAGCATCCCCAGTGCAGAGGGTTTTTTTGGGAGAGAGGGAGGAGAGACTGTTGGGGTTTTGGGGTGCTGATGCACCCCCCAGGGCAGAGAGCCACATCAGTCCCTTACTCTAGGCTAGAAGTGGTGTGATTTATACAAATTCAGTGTTTTTGTGGAGACCTGGAGGGTTTGGGGTCTGGGATGTTTCTAACCTTCCTCTAGAAAATAATTTAGTGGGGTTTTTGGTGTGAAAGCACCTTGTTTTCACTTACCCATGCCTGCAAGATTATCATCACCAATCATTAAATAATTATTCAGTAAAAATATTGTTATCATGTTTGTATCCCAAAAAAAGCAGTTGGGATGAAAAGCCAACTTTCCCCAGCAGGTCTGGGATGGGGGCTGGGTTTGGGGGGGCAAGAGGGCCTTAGGGGGACCCCAGATTTTTGCCCCCTATGTTGAGAGACATGGGGCACATCAGCTACATAAGCACTCACCTCAGCTCAGAGAATCTGGGAAACTCACCATGCTTGCCATTACCTGTCAGATGCTAGTTTAGACTTAGGGTGACTGTTTAATTTTCTTTAAGATGTTTAGTTTTGCACTGACTCACACGACAGGTTTGTTTGGTTTTTTCCCTCTGCCTCTAAGGGGAAAATAATCTATTAACTAAAACCCTGACTTGTGATTAATCAGAAGAATTCATATAGTGAGTCTGAAAACAAAGCCCACAGTCTCATAAAACTAATTACAAAGTCACAGTATTTGGAGACAACTGATGTATTTATAATGCAGTTACAAAGCAAATCAGAGCTGTCCTGTCACCAGCTATGGCAAAGCACTCTCATGTGCTAGTAGGGTTAATATTTCTGTAATTTCCTGGCAAAAAGTCTTTTACCAAAAACGAGTACTTCTGCATAAGCATGAGCCACCTGTGCTAACAACTGGAATCTTAGCAAGGAGATTCTGTGTTTGTGGTCTGGTTTGCAGCCTGTCCTGCAGAAATGCAACTTTTCCAGTTTTGCACAGTCCTTTTTAAAGGGAGCTTAACCAGATCTTCGAGTGGAGAGCTGTGTAATTATGAGTTCCTGCTTCTCCTTTACCTTCAATGGTTTCCTTCTCTCTGTTTTGGGGTTTTGCAATCACCGTGGGAAGGGACTTCAACCACAACCAACATTACACCTCCCCTATGGGTAGCTCAGCAGTTCAGGCAGACAATTCCAAGCCAAAACAACCCTCCCACCCCATGTGTGCATTCCATTAAAGGTGCATCCCTCCGTAGCTTAGGACCTCCTTAATCAAGGCCAGCTGAGGAGTGGTGGTTTAGATAACAAAAATGTGCTGGTTTAAAGGTGACCAGGTGGGAGAAATGAACCCAACTCAAGAGACGTTACAAGTCAGTTACAATTTAATGAAAAGATTACAATAAATACAATTGTATGAAGAAAAATTGGTTTTAACCCACAAAGCCCAGGTGTATAACCCACGAACAGAATGGTGTTCATTGGCCCCTGTGCTGAGCCTCATGGGGGCTCCCTGAGTGCAAAGGAAGAGGAAAGGACAACCTGTTGGGGAGGATGATGGGCACAGTCTGGGCCAGAGTGGCAATCACAGCCCTGTTGAGGTTCTGGTTCTCCTCTGGATCCCACCAGTGGTACCAGAAGTCCCCAAACCCCAAGATTATTTATGCTGAAGTTCAGGTGGGAATGCCCAGCACCTCCCCCAGGGTGAGGAGTTTCACAGTAGGTGATTTACACTGTGATTCCTGGGGTATTTTTGGAATCTTTGATTGCCCATGAGCAGAGATGACCCCTCAGGTGGGTGTGAAGGTGCTGATGCCTCCCTGGAGAAGAGTTATCAGCCTGAGTCACTGGGGTGAAGAGAGAAACACTCCCCTGTCCCACAGGGTCCTTTCACACCCACCCTGTACCCTGAGGGGTCAGATGTGCCCTGGGCAGCTCTTGTAAAGAATCCAATATTAACAGTTCATGAGAAATGACACAGAGGGTGTAGAATACACAGTTTTGGTCACACCTACCCAGTGACAAACTGGTCCTGGCCACTGTAACTAGGACAGAAAACCAGTGCAGTGTGGTGCTTATGATAGTTCTTTTCTGCTTCTGTTTTTCCTATTCTGCTTCTCCTGTCCTTGCTCTCCTCGACCTTGCAGACTCTCACATCCGCATCCCAAATATGTTTATTCATCCTGTTTTGTCTTCTCCTGGAGAGAGATAACCCAGGGAACACTAAACACAGTTTTCTAAGAAAATTTTCAGTGGGAAAGATTCAGCAGGAATGAAAAACAGTTTCCATTGTACCTTAACAGTAGCTTAAAAAAACTGGAACTTTTTGTTGTTTAGTTTTTTTCATTTGTTCATTTTCCTTTCAAATATTCATTTATTTCAAACAACACTGATAGCTCTGCTTGAATCCCGGTAAATTAATATTTTAAAAGTATTTTTTGGGCAAGGCTTCAAGTTATGCATGAGGGAACCTATTAAGTGCAGTGTAGTCATACATGAGTTATTACTACACAGAGCAGCAATTAGAAGCACATGGACCATGCAGCACTTACAGTTATCTAACTGGCACCATTTTCACATTATTGAAGCCAAAAACCAGGGAGGAGTATTGCTATTATCCCATCTGCTCATGTGAGGAGCCTCCAGATTTTGCTGTCTTTCTAAACAGCTGCAGACACCCCCATGATCCCTCCTTTGGCTATGAATGCAACTCATAGATCTCAAGGGAAAAATAAGATACTGTTTCCTAGCTGCTTTTCCCTAGAAATGGTCTCCAGTCAGCCCCATATAAGCAGAGGAAATTAACATTTTTGTTGGCTTGCCAGAATTACATACTGTAGTATTTATGATATATATGAGATAATACAGAAGGAAAGGAAATCTCCTGAAATGGACATTTCTCAGCATTAAAGGGTGAACTTAACTGGAGTTTAAATCAAGCCCTGGTATGGTGCCACTTAATGTACAAAATTGCTTTGTGTTCTGGCGTTATGAAAACCCTGAGAGAAGTTCCACTTGTTTAACGTGGAATGTAGCTGAGAGGAGCCAGAGTCCTGCTACATGTGGAAGGGCTGTAAATGTTCCCTCTGGAACTGCTGCTGTTACAGAAAAACATTTCTAATAATTTTGTTTGTTTGTTTGGGGGAGGGTTTGTGTTTTGGTTTTTTTTTGTTGTTACTTTGTTCTGTTTCTTGAAAGCACAGACTAAAGCATGTACTCTGATTCTTCTTTAGCAGACATTCCCCAAGTGGAAACAGACAGCATTTTCTCATAAATACCCAAAGTAGATAACATAAAGTTAAAATATTTGTCCATTTCTTTTTTAGGAGAACAGTATTTGAATAACTGAGATAACCCTCAGAGTACGGACACATATACAGATTCTCACCCACTTTAAATATGCCATAAAGAAAAATTACATATATAAATTTACTTTAGTAATACAAAGTTGGCAAGAGTAAAAATGACTCGTTTACTAGGAATTACTGAATATATGCTAATATCCCACAAACTTTTCCAGGTTCTAGAAGTTTATTCAAATCACTGTACAAAGAAAACCTTTGCTGTTAAATGGTGCGTGTTGGAAAGCTTTTGTTTAAAATGTCTCAGACACTGAAGTAGTTTTCACATTTAGAAGAGGTGAGTCTAACAGTGTAATCTGTTGGCTCTGTAAGTTGTGTACATGCCCCACATATACAATTTATTCTGACTGTAAAATTGCAAATTAAAATTAAACACAATAAATTGTAGCTGCAGTGGTATATTTGTGGCACTGAGTCTGCTGAGGGTTCAGTCCTGGCACCCACAGCCTTTTCTGGACACAGGGGGTGCATCACATATGTGCCCAGCATCGGGCCAGAGCTGCCAAGAGTAAAAAGGAACAATGTTGATATTCAGTTTCGTAAGTCTGACATCAGCCCAGGCACAGTTTGAAGGCCAATTCTTTTCTCACTTCCTTCTTCAGCCTAGTGCAGCAGGACGAATTCAATCACACAAGTGGCAGCAAGAAATCTCAGACGAAAGCCAATGGCAGGGAAATCTGGCAGCATGATTAACATGCTTCTTTCTGGAAGCTAGTCTTGCTTTTAAAACCAACAAAAAACCCATATTTTTTTAATAATGAGATATTAATGGATTCAACTATTATAATTTTCTAAGTGTACAGGGAGTGCTACATCAATATTTATTTTTTTTTAATTGGATGGAAGCAGCAATCTGAAAACACAGGCTGGTGAAAAGTGAGCTCAGAATTGGCACAGTCAACATTTTTTTTTTCCACTGAGTAGTTACAATAAGCAGACTGATCTGCCCAGCCACTACTACTACTACTACAACATTTGTTTACATTTAAGTTTTATTGTATTAGCCAACCTAGTCTGCTAAATAAGCACCATCTAATTTAATGTCATGCGGTAGGCTGGGAAGCTAAAATGCAATGGTTTCAACAATAAGTTAAAGCTGGAGGCTCCTGAAGAAAGGAGTGCCTTCTTTCATACAAATAGTTTGGATTTTAAATACATCCTTTTGATTTGGAAGGTCAAATGGAACACATCTCAGCCATATCTCTGTAGGAAAGGAAAGTGATTTTCTTCAGGCACAACAACTGCGAAACAGATACTGGGGGGGCAGGGAAGGAATGATAATACATATTTTTATAATGAAATGAAAACTCAGTGGTTTAAAACCCAGCATAAAATAATTCCTGGAAGCAGACAGGATCAAAGTCAGCACTAGACACCTGCAGAGGGCTCAGTTTGTCCAAGAACAAAACCTCCCAAACTTTGTTCATGTCTTGGAGTGCCTGTGAACACAGATCCTTTCACACTAGTGCCAGCTGCAGTGTAAAACTATCCTGGGTTATAATCCTACTTTGTTGACAATTTTATGTTCCAGCAGGTGCTGTAGAGATTTTTTTTACCAGCTGCTATCACCCTTTTTATCCAGCTTTTCCATTTTTCCAAAGGGCTGAAAAAGAGCAAATTCTCATAACTGGCAGGAAGGGGAAAAGGAGAAAGAGATAATGGTTTGTGTCAACAAAGACATCATGTGGAAAAAGCCGGAGTTTGCTATGGCTAAATTACCTTTAGTTATGTACACCCCTGTGACACATTTTTTTTCCTTTGAGGGGATGTCACTTAACAATGGAAATTTGCAAAAGGATTCCTGCTTTTCCTGCAGAATTCACGTTCAGCTTGAAAGTGAGTATGTCCCACTTGGAACCAACCCTCAGGAGTAAGGCTGACATCAGACAAGGAACATGGAAATGCCAACCCCAGCACTTGGGCTGACTCAACCCCAGGAATCGCCTTTTGGACACTGAAAGGAGCACAAACTCATGACAGAATCAATTAGGTTGGTAAAGAGATCTGGGATCACCGAGTCCAACCAGTGACCTCACACCACCTTGTCTTCCAGTGAGTGCCATCCACTCTGTGGGAAATAAAAGAATATGGGTTTATTACAAGAAAAAAGTTCATTAACTCAAGAATTATCTTCTTTAGGCATATTGTGGAAGTTGTAAGGTACCATGTCCTGTCTGGAACTGGTGCCAGGGACAATTTGCATTCAGGAATAGGGAATTATGAAAATAGATAAAGGTATGGGTGAAATGGGCCCCCGCCACATGGCAAGCTCTTTGTGTGCAGAAGAAGGTGGTCATTCTGACCAGGAGACCCCTCTCCCTGTACAGGGGGGCATGCCAAATCCAATCAGAAGAAGAGGCCCACTCCTTTCATTTTACTAACAAGGCAGGACCCTAGGGACACATAAAAAGCATGATTTTTGGGGTGGACGTGTGCTTTTTGGACCTCCGTGGCCAGGGCACCCAGCACATGCTGAAATAGAGACTTCCCTTTTTCTGATGAACTTCTTTATCTTACAGATATTTGTACCCTAACTAAATTGAATAAAAGAGCTATTTCTCACAACCCTTTCCTCAAACCCCTCCAGACACCGTGACTCCATCACCTCCCTGGGCAGCCTCTTCCAAGGCTGGACAACTCTTCCTGTGAATAAATTCCTCCTGATGTCCTGCTTGAGCCTCCCCTGGTGCAGGTGAGGGTCGTGTCCTCCCATGCTGTCCATGTCTTTTGGGAGGTCTCCGTGTACAGAACATCCTCCCCAGGGCACCCCAGCCCTCTGGCAGCACCAGGAGCCCACAGCAAGCAGCATGCAGGTGAGGGACGAGGAAATTTGGGATGGGGAATGTCAGGCGCAGCAAAATCCCTTCTTTTTAATACGGGATTTGTAGCTGCATCGCCACAGGAGCCCACCTGAGTCCTCCCCTGTGGTGGGCACACCTGTGTCCAGGTGTGGGACCCTGGGAGAGGAGACCCTGAGGGGCTGGAGCGTGCCCAGGGAAGGGCTGGAGCAGCAGGGGCGGCTGAGGGAGCTCATCCTGGAGAAAAGGAGGCTCAGGGGGCACCTTTTTTCACTCTGCAACCCCCTGACAGAGCAGGGAGCCAGGTGGGTCGGGCTCTGCTCCCAGGGAGCAGGGACAGGAGGAGAGGGGACGGCCTCAGGCTGTGCCAGGAGGGACAGGTTGGATATGAGGGGGAATTTCCTCCTGGAAAGGGTGGTCAGGCCTTGGAAGGGGCTGCCCAGGGAGATGATGGAGACCTCGTCCCCGGGGGGGTGTTTGAGGAGAAACTGGACACGGCACTCATTGCCCTGGCCTGCCCGCCAAGGGTGGTGCCGGGCCACGCTCGGTGACCTCAGGGCTCCTTCCCAGCCCGATTAACCCCGCGATTATGCGATTGATTGATTATGCGATTGATTATGTGATTACGCGACTTACAGCCGCACCGCCACGCGGGGGCCGGCGGGCCGGGCGGGGGGCCGCGGCGGGCGGGGAGGCGAGGGGAAGGGGTTTGTCTGTGTGTGTGTGTACATCCCCCCATGCCCGGTGCCGGGGCGGGCTGGGGTCCCGGTGCGGGTCCCTTTGTCCGGGGCCGGGGGCGGGAACGAAGGGCGGGAACAAAGGGCGGGAACGCGCGCGGGGAGTGGGCGTGGCCGCGGGAGGGGGGAAAGGGGCGTGGCCTGCGTGGCGCGCCCGGCGGCCATTGGCGGGTTTTGAACGCGCCCGCGGCGGCGGCGGGCTGTGATTGGCTGGAGCGCCGTCACGTGGTGCGGCGGCGGGGGGGGTCCCGGCGCGGCGGGGCGGGAGCGGCCATATTGGTGCGGCGGGAGGGGCAGGAGGGGCAGGAGGAGGGGCAGGAGGGGCAGGAGAAGGAGTAGGAATAAGAATAAGAATAGGGATAGGGATAAAGATAGGAATAGGGGTAGGGGTAGGAGGGGCAGGAGAAGGAGGGGCAGGAGCGGCAGGAGAAGGAGCAGAAGCAGAAGGAGGGGCAGGAGGAGGAGAAGGAGCAGGAGGCGGCAGTCGGTCCGTCAGTCCCCGCCCCGCCCCGCCGGTGTCTTTGCCCCCGCGGCTCCCCGATGGCTGATCCCAGCGCTGCCGGCACGCCGCGGGCCCGCGATCCCAGCGGCAGCAGCATGTCGCAGAGCCCGACCCGCCTGTCCCGCCTGCAGGAGAAGGAGGAGCTGCGGCAGCTGAACGACCGGCTGGCCGCGTACATCGACAAGGTGCGCAGCCTGGAGTCGGAGAACAGCGCGCTGCAGCTGCAGGTGAGCCAGCGGGAGGAGGTGTGCGGCAGGGAGGTCACCGGGCTGAAGGCGATCTACGAGTCGGAGCTGGCGGATGCGCGGAGAGCGCTGGACGACACGGCCCGGGAGAGAGCCAAGCTGCAGATCGAGCTGGGCAGGGTCCGAGCGGAGCACGAACAGCTGCTGAGCAGGTGGGATGGGGATGGGGATGGGGGATACCCCGGGGGTGGGGATGGAGGTGGGGATGGGGGTGAGGATGGAGATGGAGGTGGGGATGGGGGTGAGGATGGGGGTAAGGAAGGGGATGGGGATGGAGAACGGGATGGGGATGGGAATGGAGATCGGGATGGGGATGGGGGTGAGGATCGAGATCGGGATGGCGGCGGCGTGGAGATGGGGGGATGGAGGAGGGAATAGGAACCATAGGAATCTCCTAGGATGGAGATGGAGATGGAGATGGCGGCGGGATAGGGATGGAGATCGGGATGATGGCGCGATGGGGATGGAGATAAAGATGGGGATGCGGATGGCAGCGGCCGCTCCCCCGCCAAGGGTACCGCCGGTGCCGCTCCCGCTCTGGCGTTGGACATTTCGGCTGGAAAGGAATGAATGAGGGAATGAATGAGGCAGCTGCAGCGCTGCGCTCCGCCCCGGCCGGGAAGCGCCGTCCCGGAGCGCCGCCCCCTCCGGGAGCGGGTCCCCGGAGCGTCCCGGGGGCATCCCGAGGGTCCCCTTAGCATCCTGCTGATCCCAGGGGCATCCCTAGGGTCCCGGGGGCATCCCGAGGGTCCCCAGAGCATGCCGGGGGTCCCCTTAGCATCCTGCTGATCCCGGGGGCATCCCGAGGGTCCCCGGAGCATCCCGGGGGCATCCCGAGGGTCCTCTTAGCATCCCGAGGGTCCCCTTAGCATCCTGCTGATCTCGGGGGCATCCCGAGGTTCCCGGGGGCATCCCTAGGGTCCCCTTAGCATCCTACTGATCCCGGGGGCATCCCGAGGGTCCCCTTAGCATCCCGAGGTTCCCGGGGGCATCCCGAGGGTCCCCTTAGCATCCTACTGATCCCAGGAGCATCCCGAGGGTCCCGGAGCATCCCGAGGGTCCCCAGAGCATCCCGAGTGTCCGGTGTCCATCAGGGGGGCTCGAATGAGTGCAGACTGAAGCAGGGGGAATCCAGTCGGGATATTAGGCGCTGTAGAGGGGTGTCCCGGGGGAAATTGGTTCTTGGAAAATCAGATGGAAGCGCTGTGATTGCCGCCAGCAATAGGGGAGAGCTCAGGGCACCTTGCAGTGAGTAAAGAAGGTTGGAGAGGGACTTTTGACCCCGGCATGGAGTGGTGGGACAAGGGGTGATGGCTTCAGACTAAGGCGGGCAGGTTTATATTGGATGTTGGGAAGGAATCCTTCCCTGTGAGGGTGGGGAGACCCTGGCACAGGTTGGGCAGAGGAGCTGTGCCTTCCCCATCCCTGGGGCTTACTGAAAACAAAAGAGGAATGTAATTCCCGTGCTTCTTGCTGGTCGTTGTGGTGTTGCAAAAGGTAGATCCATATCCCTGTATCCTCCAGATTTGCCTGCTTTATGCCTCTGTGATCAGTGGCACTGGATTTTCCTCCCTACACATTTGACTTGATTTAGTTGTTTGTCTGCTTCCCTGTTTTGTGTGCACCTTAAATTTGGTTTCTTTGATTTTTCTGCCCACTTGGCATTGCAGCTTTTAGTCTTGGAATCACAAGGTTTATCAGTATTGTGGGGGGAGAAATACCCCAGAGTTGTTGTTAATTTTCCTCTCCCATTGTGTGACCTGTTAATTTCATTAAATGCACCCTCAGCCCTGATTTTTCACAACAAAAAAGATATGTCATGTGTGAAGCAGCATATTTATGTTTTTCTGTGTCTGCACACAGCTCCAGTATCTTTTGGACTCTCAAGCTGTTTTTTAAAAAGCTGTTTAAAGCTTTTAGTGGTGAGTCTGGTTGTTCTTGAGGTTACTCCTCGGTGCCCCATGAAGGTCTTAAATCAAAGTGATCACTGACAGTGACAGGGAAGGCCAGGTGTAGCTGCAGATAGCCACCAAAATGACTTGGCTCAAAGGTCAAGCCAGGAATTTCCATCTCTTTGTGGCTTTTTTTGAGGGAGGCACACTCTTCTGTCGTCCTCTCACAGGAGTGCATGTGGAGGATTGGGCTCCAGTACACTCCCTGGTAGATTCCCTTTCTGTGGCTGGAACCAGGCCATTAATAACGTGAACATGGGAGATCCTTGGTACTCTGTTTTATATTATCCTGTGATGGGATGTTTGGCAGAGGGTTGCTCTCATGCTGCAGCTACAACCTCTTCATACAGAGTAAAGTCTTGGTGCTTGATTGTCAATACTTGTCCCAGTCAGGACATCTTTGTGACCCATGGGACACAGATTGTAGATCTGCACAGCAGCTGCTGAATAGCTTAGTAAAACAAACACTTATGCTGTTTAAGGCTGCTAGATTCCACTTGTATATGGCTATTTGGGGTTGTTTGGTGGCAGATCTTTCCTATGGTGTGCAGTTTTTTATGTCATCCTTTGAGTATTTTTAAGATAGGTATCTTAAGTTTATCTGTAATTCTTCTTACAAAGTGTTTAAAAGGAGCAAAGGGGTTTTTCTCACCTGAACTGGAGCACACTCCCTGACGACTTCTTAAAGCTGTTAAGTCATGTTATAACCTGACCAAAAATACTCTTAAAACACAGGTGTGCATGAGAGTGATGTCTGTTGGTTGTAAAGGTTTGCAAGGTAAGAATGTGTCTCCCCAACAGAATGTTCCCTGCTCTCTCAGCTTAATTGCAGTGTGGTGTATGCAGTGGCTTTAGTTTAAATATTTAGTGTAAACATGTATGTATGTATGAAGTAGTTTGGATCTAACAGAACCACTTGGAAAAAAAAGTTTACTGTTTCACGTGGGGCAGATACACTGGTAGCCATGTCATAAAACTCAGATTAGTGATGGCCTTAGTTGCCTTTAGAGCCAGTGAAGATAAAAGGTGGAAGAAGCAGCTGTCAAGATGTCCTTGGTCTGGAGGGAGCATGGATGCTTCACCATTTGTTATCTGAAACTGGGCAATATCATTTGTGGTCCAGCTCGCCTCCCTCTGCTGTTTGGGTATTTCTGCAGGTGTTGTTCCCCTAGACACATGTGCAGCTCTGCTTTCTCTAGTTAGCATGACATTCTTCATTGCTTGATCCATTTATTTTGTTCATCATCTCTCTGTCCCTTGCCTAACTAGTGCATCAAGCCCAAGCTTCTTTCAAAGTGCTGTAAGACTTTTCTTATTATTTCTTTATAAAAACTAAATTTAAGGCCCAGTCACCTATTTGTTGGCTTCTCTGATTTGCTGACTTCAGTATCATATTTATGGTGTGATGAACAAAAGCTTGCTCTGTTCATGCTTTTAATCCCTCAAGAAAAACTGCAATTGTTCCTATAGCTGATACTGGTATATATAACAGGCTTGTTGCATACTCTCCTTCTAGAGTGCCTGCCGTGCTGTGGGTACTGCTGTAGCAAAATAAATATGAAGGAGAACTAGGGGAAAAAGTGAGGAGGAGAAAAAAAGACCAATCTCCATATTTTTGTTGTGAGGAGCAAATGGAGAAATTATATGCATTGTTGTGAAAGTGAAAAGAAGCTTGTGATCCATAGAATGAAGATAAGGGAAAATAAGTCTGTATCTCAGACTGTATTGTGGGGGGAAAAAAAGATGTAATATGAGTTTAGGTGTATAGAACTCTGGGATAGTTCTTGTGAGGTGAAGAGGGAGATCTCTCTTCCCTAATTTTTAAGAGATTGGGTGAATTTACCTAGTTCACAGTATTCCAGTTTATTTTCTCCTTGTTGAGTAGGCAAGACTGTACTGAATGCTTTGCCATTGTTGATGGCTGCTGCAGAGACACCCCTCTACTTCATTCCTTTAAATAAATAGTTAATTGTGACTTGGCACTCTTCTGCAGTTGGGGCTGTGGAAGACACCAGCTGGACTTCAACAGCCTAAGCTCATAATGTTGGCTGAAACTGGTCTTGGGAGCTTCAGGGTCCTTGCTCTTGCTTCCACAGCCGTCCACTTTGTGTTGTGTCACTTCATTTTGCACTGAATTGAGAAATCTGACTGGAAAGCCAGCTGTGATCCTTTTCACTGTGCTGCCTTGGCTGGGAATTCAGAGTGCTGCCAATTTCGTATTTCCTCAAGAAAAGGGCTAGACAATGCATGCAGAGTAGTAGAAAAACATGATCCTTAGGCAAGTCATGTCATCTTTTCAGTGGCAGATACAGGAGTGAAGCTCCCAATTGATCCATCACTCCAGCATCCTACAGGCTGGATCAAGCTTCTGGTTTTGAGTGGAAGTGTATCATGCTTCAGTCATTTACACCAACTGCAAACCAGGGAGGACTGTAGAGCCAGACTGGTGGAGGGTAAATTCTGGCGTGTAACTTGAGCAATTAACTTGACAAGGGTTTGCATTGTGAGGTTTGACACAGCTGTGTTACCTATTCATGGTGAACAAGGGGCAGTTCTGAAAGTCAGGCTCGCTGTTAGCTGTCCTTTTATTTGGTCTGCCCATGGGTCGAGTTTCAGGATGGTTTTCCATTGGTGGAAATTATTTCCAAGGTAAGAAATATCCAAGAACGTTCATTATGGGCACTTACTTAAGTGTACAGCAGGTCAAAATCCCTGGCTGGATGTGTCTGTGTTCCAATTTGTCCTGTGAGGGAATTGCATTGTTTAGGAAGCATAAGCTGGTGTTAACACGAATTCCTTTAGGAAACCCCTTGTTTACATTTGTCTTTGGCAGGCTGAGATTTCTCTGTGGCAGTTCTCCAGTGCTGAAGTACATCTGCTCTCCTGTAAGAAGAGATGATGTGATAAAAGTAACTTTGAAGGAAAATGCATGTTTTATTGACGGTGTTGGAAATAATCTTCCTTTATTATCTTCAGGTGCTTTGTAGAGTGCAAGTGTTTAAAGCAGATGTAATTGTGGCAAGGAACTAGTTCTGTTAATTTTGAATATTATTTATCTGTCTGTCTCGCTGTGTATCTTCAGTTGATCTTCCTTCTCGTCTACATTCTGAAGTACATTTCTGTGTTGGGATTAGGCAGTAAAATAAACACCAGTCACAGCTTCTTATCAGCCTTTGGCTTGAATTCCTCTGCAAGTGTGTGGCACTGTGCAGCTGGTACCCTGATGAGCTACACAGACCCGTGTTGTGTTAGTGCAGGCAAAGATGTAACACCTGTTCCCCATGGTGCATGTGTGGTATGCCATAATGAGCTGGAGGAACTGTTTTAAGGAAGCTTGACTTGAAAACTTTTTTGAGTGTATTTTTATTATTGTAGGTGATCTTGGAAAGTGAGGCAAATATTGGAGCCTGGGGAACTACTGAAGTTTAATCTGAAATCTGTTTTGATATGTACCAAAGAGCACCTGGAGGAGTAGGGGAGTGGAGTGGAGTGATTAACTTGTTGCACTACAATTTAAGCCACTGAAATACAAGAATATAACTTGTGTTCTTCAGTAAGCATGTATTCCATTCAGTGTAGGACATAAATGTTTGGTCTCAAGTATGTGGACATAAGGATAACATAGTAATGGGCAGTGACTTGATATATATGTACTGCATGTGTGTGGGTTCTGCTTAGATACCTGTTTAGGGTCATGGGATTCACATAGATCACTGTGAGCTTCAGAGTGGGTCCTGTCACTTCAAGCAGGGCTGCAGCTGAGCACTGTGTGACTAGAGATGTGTGTTTAGTGTTGGTTTCAACACTACAGATAAATAAAATGTGAGACAGGTTGAAATCATGCTACTTTTTTTTTTTGTTTGTTTTTTCAGGAAAGGAAAGCTAGTCCAGTTACTCTTATTTTCATGTTGATCTCTGTGCAAAAACTCGAATGCTCTTAGAGAGATGTTTCTTATGTTATTTTAAATCACTTCATTGCAAAACACAGCCTTACTGTTTTGTCTGCCATAGGGGAGAAGTACTGAAAACTGTCTGGTAGCTAAATAAAACATAAGGCATTAATGACTATTTTTTTAATTATTTTTATTATTTCTCTACAACTGGAGTGGAAAACCATCTCACTGTGCCGTACATGTAATTTTATATGGATGTAAATGCAGGCTGCATTATCAGGAACTACACTGTATCTATGTCTTGGCTGAAAACCAGTGTTTTTTGAGGGGGGTTTGATTAATGTTGGTAATGCTTAGCTTTGTGATCTGACTAAGTACTGGCAGAAATAAGTGGTTGGGTGTAGGAGGTGAGAAAAATCTGCTTTACCATGGTGGCATCCTGTGCTTGGTCAGTTTGAAAGGAACTTTTGGATTAATTCTTCCTGAAATCTGGCTACTGACTGCCTACCTTGCATTAGGTGTGTGGTTTGCCTGGCTCCAGAAGGTCACTTCACCTTATTAAACTGGTAGAAAATTAATTTTTTTCTACATGGCTCGAGATTACAGGAAATTCTAGGTTGCCTTAAACAATCCCATGGGTAAGAAGATCCACACACTTTGAAGTCAAAAGAAAGAAAACCAGACTGCTTCTTTGAAGAAGATGCAAGTCAACCATTATTTCTTTGCTTTTGTTTTCCTTTCATGACTCAAACTGGTTGTAGGAGTTCAGTTCAAGCTAATTTCTGAGCACTGTAACAAGAAGGCGTTTGAGGTTTTTTTATTTGTTGTATTCAGATGTAGCTTTGGCTTTCTGGGGGAGGCAGAAGGATAGCTATTGTCAAGAGGCTGAAGTTCTTCCTGGTAGAAATTGGTGTAAGGGTGAAGTATATGCTGTATACATTAGTGTTTGTTTTTATAAATCACAGAGGCTTTTCTGATCTTTCCTTTTTTCTCCTGTATTCCCTCTAGGGCTGGGATGACGGTGCTGAGATTTCATCTGGCTTTCAGTGTTTGAAGTGCTGAGCTCCAGTTTGTTTTCTTTCTGAGAATGTGTTGGGATGAGCTGTCTTACAGCTCATGACACTAACAGTTAATAGTGCTTAATTTTAATTCTCCACCCACCCCCTTCTGTGGCTTCACTTGCATTAAATTGCAGTGTGGCTTCACAGCCAATCTTGTTGCAAACAAGCAAGGAAGGGCTGATCTAACTGGTAATACTTTCTTTAGTGGTACAGATGCTGTATTGGGTTTTAATCATGTTGTTATTGCTAGTCCGTATTATATATCCTTTGCTGACCCAATGGCAAGAATGCTCTCAGCTGCCTGTCAGTTTTAGAAGCATCAAAAAGGTATTTGTCTTAAAAAAAAAATTTAAAACCCAAATAATTTTAAGGTATGTGGGGAGTCTTCCTGATTGAGAGTCCAGGATAATTTGGGGCAGAGTGGGAAGCAGCACACTGTGTATGGCACTGTGACTGCAGTTTCAGGGTCTGACTTTGATAGGTTTGGTTTCAGCATGAAGTCTTCTGAGAGAGCCTCTCTTACCTGTGTTTTGAAGAAAGCTTTCCCCAGCAGTGATCACACAACAAAGGCCTGGTCTGAGCCCTCACACTTAGGTGATGGAGAGATTTTTTTAAACAGATACACCATAGCAAGACACTTCTGTATCCCTCTTTTCCCCCCTTTGCTGCACACCTTCCTTGCATGCTGAGGTTCCAGCCTGGGTGGGAGAGGAGGCACAGGACAGATGCCTCACTGAATAATGCAGAGAGCTGGAATTAGGAACCAAAACCCAAATCCCATGCTCTTGTCCCAGCTGTGCACCCAGCTGTGGGTCTGAGAAGCAAAATGCTGGAGAAGGGACTGGATAAGAGTTGAGCGGCAGGAATGATAAAAATAGTTCATTGGAGAAGAGTGTGTTTGTTTGTGTTGGGGCTCTCACAGCCTGCTTGTCCCTTGGGTGCTCCCACGGGAGGAGAGCAGGTGCTAATCCCTCGGGATTGGGATTAGCCAGTGCTAAGTCTGTTACATAAAGCCTGCCATGTGGTGGCTGTAGTGCTGAAATCCAGGCATGGATCCCATCCCTGCATCCTTATCCAGTGCAGGCCTGTGTGCAGACACGTCCCCTGAGCATGATGACAATTGCAGGTCATGTTGAAAAAGCATCTTTTGAAACTGAGAGTCTCTCCTGTTAAAACTGTGTTATTTTATATTAGTCTCGTCTTGCTGAGGAACATTTCTGTTGTTTCTTACAAGCAGTACTTATGATTAAAAGAAGTAGTGGGTGTATTCTGATCTTCTTAAGAATCTATATCGAATTTTCAGTCTTCTCAGTACTAGGTTGTTAATTCTGATTTTTATTGTCTTTGTTCACTTCTGGAAAGAAAAGTGTGAGGACTGATGGAGGATGTGCTGGCTGTGGTATTACTGAGCCTGAATCTGTCTATTCCTGCAAAATGTTCATTGTTTGATTATGAATATCTAGAACTTTTCTGTGTTAGTGCCCTTGATAGAGAGATGTGGGTATTCCACAGAGAAAGAGAATGAACTCCAAGGTTGAAGAACTTGTGTTGCACATTTAAACCTGGCTGGTTTTTCCATCTAAGATTAACAAACATCTTGATTTCTCAAAGAGTTTCCTTTCTCCAGTTTTTTATAGTATCCAGTTGTGGCATTATTTGTGGATAATTAACTTAATCTGGAGAGCATGGGGTTGTATTCTGTGGCATTATTTTACTTCTTCTTTGGATAATCTCTTTGAGTGAGTAAACACTTAGAAATTGTTTGAGTGCTTGTGTAGACACCAGCACTAATATGGAGGTAATTTGAAAAGATTGTATGCTTGTTTTCATAATGAAATACATGTTTACTTTTGGTTAACACGCAGTTTCCTCTTTACATGTTGCCTCATGGGCTTGCTTGACCCTCTGAATTTCCTTTGTATTTAGGTTTTTACAGCCCAAGCAAAATATTAAGCTGCTTTCATATCAGGTGAGAAAGCAGAACTAAAGTGTTGATTTAAATTTGAGCAAATTAAGCTAAGACAAAATGTTTTTGCCAGGTGTATCTCAAGGTTGAGATTCAGGTTGGTTTATTAGTCAGCAGTCAACTTTGGGGGCATTTCTAGACTTTCTTACCACTTTCTCTGGTTTGTTTCAGCTATGCAAAAAAAGAGTCGGACCTAAACGGAGCCCAGGTTAAAATTCGTGAGGTTGAAGCAGCCCTCAATTCTAAAGAAGCTGCTCTGGCTACAGCCCTTGGTGATAAGAAAGTTCTGGAGGGAGAGATCGGTGAATTAAAAGAGCAAATTCAACAGGTGAGAAGAGAACTGTTTCACTCTCACTGTTAACACTGAAAGCAGTATTGAGTAGGTTTCCAAGTACAGTATTGTTCAGTTTATTAATAACATGAATGGTGGAATAGAGTGCTCTTAAAATTGCAGACTCTGAAATGGCAAGGGATAGAAGAAGCGGGTCAAGATTCAAAACAAAGCTGACATATTTTAGAGGTGTTTTGAGGGACAGGCTGACTTCACAAAGATAACAAGTAATTACCAAGCACCAGTTTGTGATTCTCTCTGCCCTCCTTTTGGCTCTGCCTGTTGTACTCGGTCTTCTGGGTGTCTTTACAGAACCACTAGGGCAAAAAAGTCTTGTCCCAGTTTCATTACCCCTTGGATTTTTGATCTTTAGCAGCACCACCTCAGAAAGACGGGTTGAGGAGACCAGGAGATTAGTACTTGCCATGTATTAAAAATGAAGTTGTGCAAGGAAAATGGATAAAGAGCATTTTAATGCCAGTTAGCAATGTGAAATATCTAGAACTCACTCCTATAAGCAACTGCAAAAGTGTGTGTAAGACATTAGTGGGGTAAATACCGGGATTTGATTGTCAAGTTCAGCCATAGCATGTGGTTAATCTGTAGTTCTGTGTGGCTGAGGTCTTTGTGTCACGTGAGTCCTGCCACGTAATTGTTGTGACGATTCTTTAATCTCTTAAAGCTTGAAGCCTCCCTAGCAGCAACCAAGGACCACCTTATCAGAGAGACCTTGCAGAAGGTGGACCTGGAGAACCGCTGCCAGAGTCTCACTGAAGACCTGGAGTTTCGCAAAAATATGTATGAAGAGGTAAATGCTTTAGTCTCAAGGATTAATTAACATTTTTAAAGAGATGAAGACAACTAGGGCGTCATTTTGGAATACTAAAATAGTGTAGGTTGGGGAGGGGACCTTGTCTAAACTCCTACTTAGACCTCACTCTGCTCTAGCTGGAAGACTTCTAACTTCCTTTTTCTAGGAAAACTTACATTATCTCTCAGGTCTTGTGATAACTTTGTGTATAATATTGTCTCATGTTAAAATCTGACCATAGTATGCAATGCACGTGTCTTTTCATAGTAATGAGAAAGTAGGTTAGTTGATTTGACTCATAATCCCTCTTTGAGAAATAAAGTGAAGAGGGACACTCAAACAGCTCCTGTGGACTTGTGATGGATTTAATTTCAAACCCTTCTAATACAATGCTTTTGAATAATGGAAACAAAAGTTGATGAACAGCTGTCTTTTAAAACTTACTCTTACCACCCTCCCTTTCACTTGCAGTACTTGAGGCTTTCCAGAAGGGACTTAAGGGCAGTAACAAATGCACCTACACTTTATTGTCTTCTGTTCCATGTGCACTTCTCCTTGGTGGTAGTATTTTCAGCTCTGTTCATGTTGTTGGAATCCCTTTCTTTACTGAGAGACCACAGGCAAGCATACAATTAAATGAGGAAAATGCTGGGTAGGGGAAGTGGCTGTTCCATTTCATGGTAGTTTAATTTTGTGCAGGCATAGAAGACACCTCAAGAAGGGAGGGCTGCATTCCTAGACTCAAATCACATTGAAGTGTATTTGTTTAAAACACGGACAGCTCTCAGAAAGAAATGGCCCTGTCTTTCTACTCAGAGTTTCAATGCCAGACTCATCCCATGCTGATCCCCAAGGCTAGCTGAAACCTGCATTGCCCTCCACTCGGGGGATAGTCCTCTCAAAAGTCTGTCTTGTGTTTACTAGATGTTGCTCTGTTTTTGTGATTCTCGTAGGAGATCAACGAGACCAAACGCAAACTTGAAACTCGACTGGTGGAGGTCGATTCTGGGAGGCAGATGGAGTATGAACATAAACTGGCTCAGGCTCTTAGTGAGATCAGGCAACACCATGATACGCAAGTCAGACTGTACAGAAAAGAACTGGAAGACACGTATCATTCCAAAGTGAGAACTTATTTTCATACGGTTGTTTGATGCGTTTTGTTGTTGTTTTACACGACACAGTAATTGTTTGTGTTTGAGCTGTTTAGTTATGGAGCTTGGCTTAAAGTTACCACGCCTTTGAATGTGAAGTTGTGTTTTCACATCTTGTTTTTGGAGCAGGTTTAGTCCTAGTGAAGTAGGAGGCACCACGTGAAGGTGAACTATGGGGGGGAAAGGAATTAATGCTGGGATTACTGTGAATTCAGGGGAAGCTCGTGTGTTGTTATGTATCATGCTGGACATTGATGATCAATAAGGCGTTCCCCATATTTTGTATAAAAGTTATTTCATAATAGGACTTGCTGAGAAGACAGCATGGAGAGTCCTCTGACCCAGTACAAAGTCTGTGGAAGTTTTGCCATACCCAGTGACTTCTCTTTTTCACTATTCTAGAGAAAAAGTGAGCTCAGGGTGAAATCAGTTATACTTCATCATTTCCTTCCTCTCTGTTATTCAGCAATTATGACAGGAGGCATCCTGATGTCTCAACTGAACCTGGTTTCTGTGGCTATACTTGCTGCAGTTTGTGTTTTTGAAAGCTAAATGCAATGTGGCAGCAGAAAAGTTCATACAAACTGAATTTATTACCATAGTCTTTTTAGCCTGCTTATCTCCATGGATTCAATCTGACTTGGAAGAGATTATTTACAATAAGATCTAACCAAAAGTACAACCTCTCACAATGAAGGTTTTCCTGATTCCTCTCCTCAGGTATATTTTTTCTGTATTTTTGGACTCTTATTTAAAAAAACCCATAAATTCTGGATTCCACTGCATCATCAGCAAGTTCATTATTAAGTCTATGGTGCAGCTCAAGTGTATCTGGTAGTGTTCAGCAGGAATGATGTAGTTGTTTTAAAAAAGTAAAATTATTTGAACTTGAAGTTGTGATTGAGTGAAGCAGTAGTGCCTTATGGCACTGGTACTGGTGTAATCCAAAGGCACATTACCAAATTGCTTGTGTTGGCTGAAAATTAATCAGTTTGCTTGTTTTTAGAGAATTGGTAATTTTAGTTTGATTTGTTCTAGTCAAACATACTCAAAACCCATGCTACAGTGGTTAAATAGACATTGGCCAGCACAAAAACTGAACTTAGGAGTCCAACTTCAGCACTGTCTACAAGGGAAGCTCTGAAGGTTTTAATCCTATCATAAATATTCAGAGGATTGTGATTTCAGGTAGGGCCACACCATGTTTAAGCCCCAAAGAAAGAGATGTTTCACTGCATTAGAGCGTCACAGAGGAACTCTGCGTCTCCGTGTCGCCTGTGGTTTTTAGTGATTCATTTTTCTTTTAGCAAGAGGTGCTTTGAAACTGATGTCTTAACCTGTTCTACTGCAGCTGGAGAGTGCCAGACTGTCTTCAGAAATGAGCAGTTCTGCAGCCAACACCATCAGAGAGCAGCTGAATGAAAGTCGCTTGCGGATCGATGGTTTGTCTTCTCACATCACCAGCCTTCAGAAGGAGGTAACGAGATGCTTGTGACTCTCCAGCCTTGTTTATTACAGTTGGTTTTTGTGTTAAAGGACTTCCTTTCTCTTAAATTGCATGTTCAGCATCGTGGCATGACTTAGTCCTCTGTTGTTCTGCACTTTTCCCTCTAATGTCTCCTTTTGAAAAATTTGATTTAACTTCTGTGTAAATTTGACTTTTCTCCTACAAAGTGACTGCTTAAAACATGGTGGTGTGAACTGGCTTTTGTGAAAATTTTTGTGGATAAGAGGAGGGAGTTTTAAGACAAGAGTTGTGTGTTGAAAATTCTTGACATTCTAAGCAATTTAATTCTGTAGTAACTGGACAGCCTAATGTAGGATTCCACAAAGCAACATTCAATGCCAGAACTGGATTATACAGTCTGTGTCTGTTCAGTGTCTCTTTTCATCCTAGGTCTTATTTGCATCTAAGAAAAAACAATGGAAGTGATCTTAGAAGGGTTAGGATGAAATATGAGGCTGAGTAAATACATCAAATAATTTTGCTTGAACATTTGTAGAGCAAGGGTCTTGAGCAGAAACTAATTATACTTAGATCACAGAGGGCATAGATCACACCCAAAGATGTATGACACAACATATGCCAAGTCATATATTCAGTACTAACTTAATTGATTGGAGTACTACAGTGAAAACAAGAAGTATTAAGAGTTTGTTCTGAAGTGAGCTATTGTGACTTACTAATCATTTGAAAATGCAACAAAACTTTTTTTTTTTCCTGCAGAATATTAATTGACTTTCATCCTTTATGTGATACATTTTGAATTGTATTCCTCCTGTACAGTGGACTCCAGTAGGACATCAAAATTCTGTGTATTTCCAATGAAAAATATAAATGTAGGGGATGTTATTTCATAACTTTTCCAAATAAGTTGGGAGATGCAGGTATGAGTCTTCCCAGTTTTCCTGTTGTATAGTCAAGTTACTCTCTGGAAAAGAGCAGGTGATGTAATGAATGTGCATGAGCTTACACAGGAATCAATCTGAAAGTTTTGGCCACTTAAATCTTATTTCTGCATTTGGATTAACATCATCTTTTGGTGAGTTTTTAGTTAATTACCTGTGTCCTGTTACTTTGGGAGCAACAGCTACATTCTGAGGCATTCTGAATTTGCAGAGGTTAACTTCAGGGCTGTGAAAATCAACAACTGTCAGTTTGTGATTTTCCACCAAAAGAAACATTGTGCTGTGGTGGTGGGTTTTGTTTGGTTTTTGTTTGGGTTTCTTTCTGTTTGGTTTGGTTCTTTTTGTAGCATTAGTGATGTCAACCAGCATGGTTTTGTTTTGCATTTTGCTGGCAATAACTCTAGTTTTGTTCTCTTGGAAGAAAGCTCTTACCACTGGTGCTGGTCTGGCCTGAGTTGCCAACACAGAGCTCTGAGGTAGTTTCCACTGTGATCTTCCTCGTGACATTTATTAAATTCCTTATCTGACTCTTAACAACCTGTTATGCTGGTCCTCTGCCTCAGACATGTAGACTACCTGTTCTCACTGTCTGTGGACTGTGATGACTTCCTAAGAAGGGCTCATGCATAGCAAACTTGGTGATTGTGGGGCATTGGTTCCTGTAATTAAGAAAAATCTCAAGAGGCTATCAAACAGAAGAAAGCATGCTTATGGAAAGTAAACCTTAAATCTGCTATTTTTTGGCGTTTCTTTGATAAGCATTCCATTCTACATGTACAATATAAGGTCCTGCTGACTTGATGGGATTTTTGATGTGACAAATTAGCTTTCTTATCATAAAGAAATAAGCAGTGCTGATCACCATACTCTCATCAAGCCTAGAAGGCTTCAATAGTAGGGAGACAGGTTTTCACTGACAACAACCCCTATTGCCCCAGAGGAGCTCCTTCCTAGAATTCAGAATTGGCAGCAGGGACCTGAGGCAGACACCTGAAAGCTGAGGGGCAATTACTGCAGGGTCTGAAGCATACTGAGCTGAACTTTGATCACAAAATCACAGAACCTATTAGGCTGGAGAAGATCTCTCAGGTCAAGTCCACCCTGTGACTGAACCACCACCATTGTCAACCAGACCATGTCCTTAAACACCTCCAGGGACAGTGATTCCACCATTGCCCTGGAGAGCCCATTCCAGTGTCTAATCACCCTTTCTGTGAAGAAATTCCCCATGATGTCCAACCTAAACCTCCCCAGGCACCACCTGAGGCTGTGGTCCTGTGTCCAGTCCAGCATCTATTGAACAGTTTGACTCTTAAGCTCCGTTTTTCTTCCCTTAGTAAATCCAGGTGTAGTAACATATTTTCAGATCTCAGAAAAATGGAGCAAGCAGTTTTCCTTCAAAGTATGTTCTGAGTTTCACTGGAACTCGAGGTGTTGTGTTTGTAGTAGGGGAAGTGGAGAAGGGGAAGTTGAATATGGGTGAGTTTGAACTCAGAAATGGGGGAGGATTTGTTAACTTTGTGTTCTGAATTCCATGTTGCCTGAATAGCAGAGCTCGTGGAGGTTTGGGTGAGCTTTCCTGGGCACCACTGATGTTTTCATTACTTTTCTAGTCCAGAGCATGGCAAGACAGGGCGCTGGAGCTTGAGAACAGCTTGACCCAGGAACAGGAAAACTCAAGAAAAATGCTGGTTGAGAAAGAAAAGGAAATTGCAGAGATAAGGAATCTGATGCAGGAACAACTGAATGACTACCAACAACTTCTGGATGTTAAGCTGGCACTTGATATGGAAATCAATGCATACCGGAAATTGCTGGAGGGTGAAGAGGAGAGGTATGAAAGAATGCAGTGACAAATGGTGGTATCTGTGTGCTTCCCTTGTCTCTTTCTGGTGCTTGACCACAGTTTCCAGAGCAGTGGTTTTGCCCCCTCCTCTCTGATGCACATAGTTCTAAGTCACCAGTCACACTGCGTGTCAGACCAACAGCTTGCAAGGCAACAAACACCATTTTTTTAATTAAGGTTCAGCACAGAGGACATAGTGAACTGTCATTTTTACCTCTGTTTTGGTGGCAGGGTTAATACTATTTTTCAAATCTCTTAGAGGGTTAATTAGTTGTTAGTTGAATTTCTTTAAGTGTAAAATAATTATAATAAAGTAATAGCCATTGTGATTGTTTAGCTTACCAATTAGCCGCATTTTTCCACATCTGTCCTCAGACATCATCCGTACTGAGGAATCTCACTTGTTAAGTCACAGCTGTCATTTAAAGTGGTTTGTTGCTTCATTGTATTCTGAGCTGGGCAGGGCTGGCTCCTCTCAAGTATGGGGATGAGAGCAAAAGCTTTTGTGCATCTGGGTTTTTGCCTAAACTTTGTACAGTGGCTTAAGTTTCCCTAGGGTTTTTCACTTTTCGGTCTTTAACAAATGTACAGAGATGGCTCTGAGATCTTAATGCAGTAGTCCCATCAATATTCTGTGCTCCAGGGACATTAAACAGCTGCTTGACATTTTATTCAAGTCTTACTTGAGGCTTCACTTCTTCAAGTAAGTGCTTTGTTTACTCTGTTGTTTTGGAATTCAATGGGAAGAAGAGGAGATGGAAGAAAGTTTATTAAAAAGTGGAAAAAGTAGCACCAAAGTGTGATTGTAGAGTTGTGGAATTGCTGAGGTAGGAAAAGACCCCTAGGACTGAGTCCAGCTGCTATCCCAGCACTGCCTTGGTCAGCACCAAACCGTGTCCTTCAGTGCCACATCCACACGTGTTTTCCACACTTCCAGGCGTGCTGGTTCCACCACTTCCCTGGCCAATGCCTGTCCATCCTTTCAGGGAATAAGTTTTCCCTAATACCCAATTTAAACCTCCCCTGGCACATCCTGAGGCCATGTCCTCGCACCCTGCCCCTTGCTACCCAGGAGAGGTGCCCGACACCCACCTCACTTCAGTCAGGGAGTTTTGGAGGGCAAGGAGGGTCCCCTGCCTTGAGCCTCCTTTTCCCCAGGCTGATGTGACACGTGCATATCTTTTCCCTCTGTTCAACACAGGCTGAAACTCACCCCAAGCCCATCCTCCCGTGTGACCGTCTCCCGCGCCTCCTCGAGCCGCAGCGTCCGAACCACCGGGGGGAAGAGGAGGAGGATTGATGTGGAGGAGTCTGAAGCAAGCAGCAGTGTCACCATTTCCCACTCAGCCTCCGCCACTGGGAACGTGTCCATTGAGGAGATCGACGTCGATGGGAAGTTTATCCATCTGAAGAACACCTCTGAGCAGGTTGGGAAAACACCATTTATTGCGAGGGGAGGTGGAAGTGTGTCCTCAGCATCCTTCCAGCATTTAGGCTTCACGCTGAGTTAGTGGCACTGAGGAGCCAAGTGTGTCCCCAGATAAGCTTTCACACAGTGTTCTGGATTGGTGATGACTTCTTCCCAATGGTTTTTAGCACTTTAGTTCTGTTGCTAAGTTGCCCACCCACCAAAGTGTTACATCACTCTGGAGAGTTCTGCCTTGAAGGTGATCTGCCTGTAAATATTTACAGGTAATGTTGGTCCTGACAGGAACTGCTGCAAGCAGACATCAGGCCACTTTAGAAGCCTTTTAAGTATTTTGTCTCCCTTGAAAAGCCCCAAAAGATACATATACCAATGCAAAATAAGTGTTTAAAGAAATTAATTGCCAGTGTCTTTTGTATCTGCATATAGCTTTTCTAAATTACAGTTTTTCTTTCTTCCTTGTCTGTATCCACAGTTTTTAGGAGCCCTCAGTTCCCATGCCAAAGCCACCATAATTATAATGACTTGTGAGATTGTTTGATTCTGTGAATAGGTTGGAGTTTGTATTAGGGGAATTACACATTTCTACTACAAATGAAGAATCCTGTGATAAGTAATGATCACACCTTCTCTTCATATTGCCCTCAAAATTATGCTAGCTGTTACATTCAGTACATTTCCCCCTTTCCCTTCTGTTCCCCTGACATTACTTTTAATTTCTGCTTGAGGAGAAACAAGTCCTATGCTATATACATTCTGCAATTCTTAAATCCTTTGTCTGGGAGAAGAGATAATTGAACGTTGTCTCATTAGGGCACCAGAATCACAAGACCTGATCTCTTCCAGCCTTGATTTCAGAGGTCTCAGTGATTCCTGCCCTCAGCTGTGTGTGGAAGTGTTCTGGCTGATTTCTGTCTAATATCATGGGTCCTTCACCCCCACCAAAAAGCAGCTCATCGCGAGGGTTTAGATGGCAAGGCTTGGCCTGGCTCCAAGTGTCTCAGTCCCCTCTAATCAGTGAGGAGACGGACAGACTCCTCCAGACATGGATTGCAGTCTGCCTGGGGTGTTGGCTGAGAGTGGCGACTTCATTTGGTGAATGCAAGAAAACCCTGACAACTCTTCTGGTCTAGACAGTTCAGTGTTTAGATGACTCGAGTCAGGCAAGTCAAAGACTCCCAGTGAGTCAGAATCTGCCTTTTTTTTTCCCCTTTTCAAGTTTTTTGAGCTTGTTGGATTTCCCCCCTGCCACACATACACACAGACAAGTTGTTTACCACATAGATTTCTCCCCCCAACTTTTATTTAATTTAATTTAGCACTTCCATTGTTTCATGAAAGAACCACCAATTGTGTTCCCAGTGGTTCAAAACTCAGTAAAGTTCATGACTCTAGCACTTTGCTAGATTTGAGCAACTACCTCTTTTGCAGTATAATAAGCTGTACCTGGGGAATCTACAAGTGTTTGACACTTCATGTAAATAAATAGATAGAAAGTATACAAAATCCTCTTTTGGGTAGGGTATGCTTTGTTGTAATGACCAACCAAATGGCCAGCATCCATAAAGACAAATAAGATTATTTTAGATAAACTGGAGTCCAGTGGTAAACTTCTGAATTATCAAAAACTCTGTGTTGGTAGGAGAATGAAACAAAAATACCTTCTCTTGTTTTGAAGTAGTCCCTCTGTAATGATGACTTGTATATGGTTTGTTAGTGCTCTTCAGGTGGTGGATGTGAAAAAATAATCGAAAAAATTGCTGTGGGTCTTGCAAAGAAGTATGTGGTGGCAAGTGTGCACATCTAGAAGCATTTTAAGAATACTAACAGGCATATTTTGTTTTCTAAGAAGCCTGCTTATCATTCTGTGCTTAAAAAATATATTCTGTATTTTTGGGTATTTTAATATTTAATACATATTTTATTAATTTGGGTTTTTCAAGCCCACGTGATAACAAAGCTGATGTAAACCATAAATATTAGTTAATATAACATCAGAAGTGAAAAGCAGGATGTGTTAAGCTTTAACTTCAAATAAGAGGTAGAATAAATCTAGCTAAAATTATTTTAATTTCATGGTGAAAATCAAGCAATAATAAATCTATTTACTGGAAATTTTGTGTGTCACAGCCTTAGAGCTATAACACTCTACATGAATAAATGAATGCTGATGGAAAATTTGGGGGTTTTTTCTCCCTTTTCTTAGGACCAACCCATGGGAGGCTGGGAAATGATCCGAAAAATTGGAGACACTTCTGCAAGTTACAGATTTACCTTAAGATATGTACTAAAGGCAGGCCAGACTGTTACAGTAAGTTGTCAAGCTTCAGCTGCTCAGTTGAAATGGACTTCAGGCCAACTTGTTGGTGTCAGTAAGACACAAGGTCTTTAGTTTTGGCCTTTCTGTGTACATGTTCAGAAAATAATCACCTGTATTGGTGTTGGGCATGGGTTGTGTCAGTTGCTGGGACAATTTCTACTGATCCATATTTTTCAGAAACATTCTATCTAAGCAGTAATATTCACCATATACAAGCACACTTCCATATTTAAAAGTCTCTGCATTTAAAAAAAAATGCTTTATTGTAAGAAGCCTCAGAAGTAGGCAGGCAGATGCTTGTACTTCCTTAACAGAGGTTCACAAGTGTCACTTCAATGAAACACATTAACTCAGTAAATAACATGGAAATATGCAGGACTAGCAAATAATGCCCATGTGTGTCTTCTGTTTACAGATCTGGGCTGCAAATGCTGGGGTGACTGCAAGCCCTCCCACTGACCTCATCTGGAAGAACCAGAATTCCTGGGGCACTGGTGAAGATGTGAAAGTTATACTGAAAAATTCTCAGGGAGAGGTAAAACACCTCAGATGTGTTTAAACTTGTCCTTCTTTGGTGCCATCACCTGCTAATAGTACAAATACAAGGTGGAACCCTTGTTAGGGCTTTACCCAGGAATGTACTGGAGTGTTTGGTAAAGTTTCCTCCTTTTGCTTTCCAACCAAGCCTCCTGTACCTCTGATTTAACTCTGTCTTAACTGCAGTTTAGGAATGCAATTTATTAAAGTGTGTGGGGGTTTTTTTTCCCCTCTATATTGAGTGTAAGTTGTAGAAAAATTACTTGTTCAGACTCTGCCCTTATGCCAGGAGTTGGGCGGTCCCTTAGAATACACTTTGAAAGAAAAGGGTTTAGTAAGCTTTTCAAGTGATTTATTTTTCTTATATTAGTTTTCCTTAAAACTTTGTGTTTATAAGGAATGCTACAGTGAAATTCACTTCAAGAAATGAGGGATTGATTCTGGTAAAGTGGGATTTAAAGCCTTGGGGAGGACTATGACATCATGCAATTGAAAGAAAATATTTAAATAAACACATGAAAGAAAGCAGATTTTGTAAGAACTTGATGAGTGTTTTGTTAGAAAGACTCTTTAATCATTAAGAGATTTAAAATTAAGCTGCTAGGAATGCTGTTTATGCACAGCTGTATTTGAAAAGTAGACAGAATGAGTACCAGTAGTTTTCCCAACAGCTGGCACTCCCATTTCTCAGAGTCTTAAGCAGATGAGCATCAGATTTTGGAGGAGTCAAATCTTAAAACTGTGTTGCAGGAGGTGGCTCAGAGAAGCACTGTCTTCAAAACAACAGCACGTGAAGGGGAGGATGAGGAAATTGAGGAAGAAGGAGCGGAACCTCTGGAGACAGAACACCTGGCTCCTCAGCAGGTATCTTGTTTTAGGTTAACAAGGTTATTTAGGTTGAAAAAATGGAGAAAGAAGTCAGTCATGAATTCTTTAAAAGAAATAAATCATGGGAGTGTTTTGGGGTTTTTGTTTCAGTAGTAATTAATGAAGGCATGGGATTGTGTTATTGAAACCAGTGCAGAAATGTTACTTAATGTATTCCTTTTGAGAAAAGTGGACTTTTCTTAAAACAGGGTTGAAAAGCTTAAAGATGTGGGGATTTTTGTTCTTTTTTTCCCTTGAAGTCTGTTCCTGGTAGGATTTCCCCCATGCTGTTTGTTTATGGTAAAGTTTGGCTTAAGAAGGTAAATCTGAATTTTTGTAAAGTTTTGAGAATTTAAATCTTTTTCTCTGATAGAGAAAATTATGATAGTGTTTTCTGTCCACATGTTTTCTCTGACAGGGAAAATTTGAGATTCAAATTTGAGAGAAAATGTCTCTTCCATGCTGAAAAAATGCAACTCTAAAGGCTTATGTAAACAGACCAAAAATGGAGGGGTTGGAAATCGTACTTTTTTCAGACCAGGGATTTTGGCCTATACCTGAATCATAACTTTCTGGCACGTAAGGTGGATTTTTATTGCACTTATGCAGAAGTACTGAAGCTCAGCCACCTGCTCATGTGGTTTCTGGGATTGTGTGGTTCATCTGCAGTGTGTGTTTTAGTAGCTTTACTTACAAAACATTATAGAAAGACTAGATTTCTTTAGATAAAAATACTCAAGGTACTTGTATATGCTCCCAGCTATACTGACCACCTGTCTAAACTCACTGATGCTTTTTGATTTGAGACCCAAATACGGTAGTTATTTGTGTTTTTCTGGTACCCATTCTCTATTACCTCTCATAGCAAAGGATGTATAACATTATTTTACTTCCAGGGAGTAACAGGTTGTACAGCTTTGCATGCTGACTCTTGTTTATACCATGCCAGGCTAATAATTTAATACATTAAAAACATACAGCATATTTTTTTGAGTAGCAAAACCTTTTGCTGCTGAATTCTTTGGGTTTTTTTTTAATCAAAGATGGTTCTCTCTGTTCATCACAGGCGGAAGAAACATCTGCCAGAGGCTGTGTGGTCATGTAAGCTGCCACTCATCCAGGTTCCTGAAGTCAGAGTACTCCTTGCTTACAGAACAGAGCCTTCTCAGAAGCACAACGTTGTTTTCTGTCTGTGAATTCTTAAGCTGCGAGTCTGATGGCCTTAATTTCCTTTGCCACCAAAAAAAAGGAAGGTTTGTAGAAGTATCTTGACTTCCTCGCAGGATGTGAATTGTTGACTCCAGACAAGTACATTGTTTGGAAACTGATGTTCCTGTTTCACAGATTTATATGCCAGTCTCTTTTTATTGAAACCTTGCTGGAATAGAAATATTCCAGTGTGTTTTGGGGATCGATTTTCTTAGATTATACCACTCTAGACTAGCCAGTTGTTAATTGACCTCTTTGTATTTAGGTGCTGTTGGGGATTGGTTTAGAGTGCTTATTCTGCAGGAGGATTCATGTTACACCTTGTCATTGTGTTGTTAAGATAGTGTTACCAGCTTAAATTTTCCTGGGTGTTTTTTCTTAACAAATAGAAGGCTGTTTTAATATGGATTGCCTTACTTGTTTACAATTTTTAGAAACAGAACCAAGTCCTTAGGGGTCTAGTCTACCTTTGTATGGGAAAGTTGTAACTTTTTTTTTTTTTGTCAATGTTGAAAGTTTTTCTGTCCTTTTTCCATTATTCTGATGTCTGAAAAACCTTCTAATAAAGTATCTCTGTTTAAGTTCCTATAATAAAAAGCAATGAAGTTTTTGGAACTGAGCTCAGTGTTGAATGACAATTGAATACTTGAAACTGATAGGCTTTGAAGGTGAAAAAACATCCATGTAAACAGAATGGTGGCATTTGAGTTGCAAAGATTTCTCCTGAATAATAAGTAGTTTTACTTCACATTGGGAAACTTGGTTCTTTAGAGCTTTATTCAACAACATCTGTTGCACAACTATCTGTGCTTTGTCTTTGCTCACAGGTTAATTCTTACTGGACTGGCTTTTACTACATCATACAAGTACCAAGCTGAGCAGTTTAAGCATAGCAATAACATAAAGACAAATTTAGAAGTACTATAAACTTTTGACATAGTCTGGTTGTATTTTTAAGTGCATGGCCAGAATTCCCAAAGTGGATTGGACTTTTTTTCCTAGAAGCAGTCTCATGGCAAATTTTAAGGCTTTTTCACATGTCTTTCATCTTGGATAAGTTCACTTTTCTGGTGAGCAGGATTTCAACCATGTGCCCCCAGAAGGTGAAGGGGGTGATGGACAAGGGTTATGCAGATGGATGACCATTGGGTGTCTAACTCTTAGGCCATGGTAGGAACCTTCTTGTACAAATATTTTTAGTAATAGCTTTTGCAGAGCCTATTTTTTGTCATCTGTATGGTGAACTCTGACCTGAATATGTAGATAGAAGGTACTTCAAACTACAGCTTTTTCATTAGAGAGCTCTTTTACATGAATCCTGTGAATGCTCTGGTAAATCAGCACTCTTCTGATGGATGACTATGGGAGAAATAATGGATTTTGGAAGGGTTTTTTTTTTCTGTTACAAGAATTTCTGTAAACAAGCACAAAGGGCGTTGGGAAACACAACTGGCTCATCTGTGGATTGTGTGTATGTGATCACTCTAGCTTTTAGAGTGAGACATCCTACCACAAGGTGGAGACCTTGTTTTGCATTTCTTTTTAGTACTTTTAATAGCAACAACCACCCTAAACTTCTTACACTTCCCTGCAAATTCCATAACTTCTGGAAGCATCTCTTTTGCTGATCAGAGCAGCTTCTCTTCTCTTACCTTCTCCCCACCATCCCACACTAAAGTCCAGAAGTGCATTTGGATGATTGCAAGGTGGGGTGGACTAAAAAACACCATCCTCAGGCTTGTGGTGGTGCATATTTTATGCCACTGTATACAGCAAATCCCAATTTTTATGGAAAATACTTTTTTCTTCCTCTGTCACGTAACAGAGCTCCTGTTCCTGCTAGTTTGGGACTGCACTTAAAATACACCCACTGTGATTACTGCCATAATTGCACCAACACAGGGGATTTGGTAAAGGTACCTGACCCCTGGAAAAGGAATTCCTGTGTTCAGTGTTACGTGAAATGTTGCGTTCATGTTTCCTGGGAAAACACGAAAATTTAGTCAGGAAATGAGCCAGAGAAGCAGCAAACAATGTCCTAGTTAACTCTGTAGTCATGTTTGACTTATGATTAAAATTTTGGGAAGTCTTTTTATTATTACTCTTACAATAATACGCAAACACTGTTTTTAGGTACATTCACTCCTTTCTAGAGTTGGCAACAGATACAGATTATCATTGGTACTGGTCACAGAGCTGACATAAGGTACAAATTCCATCATTCTGCATATGAAAACTCTTCAGTAATTTAATGCTTGAAACTGGAAAAACTGCGAGAAATGCATCTGCTCAAATATACTCTTTCCTTTGGAAAACAGATTAGGAATCTGTTTAGGAAACAAGGGTTGTGCAGCACTAGTTTTGTACAATGATCCCTCCTGGCTGCTTGTCCTGTTTCTGCAGAAGTTTGATTTTTGGTCTGTTTCACATCAAAAGCAGCAAACCTGTAAACTACATTCTTTATTTATAAAACCCCCAGTGTAATCTAGCCTGGTACCAAGTTAGTTTACAGTGGTGTTGACTGTAGCTTTATGCTAAAAATTATCCTTTACTTCTGACTTCTTTGTCCCTGCTGCATATACCTACATCATAATTGCCCAGAAAGACAGCAAAATACTGAGCAATTAATATGTAAATACTTTTCTGTTCAATGGATGCAAATTATTAATTTGCCTCTATAAATTAAACCATTTTAAAAGCTGATCTTATTTTAGTTTCTCCATGAAAATTTATTGGTGCATCATTTTGATACCAATTTGAGGGTTTCTGGTTTAAAAAGGATATTTATTGTCTGTGGAACAGTGCCTTTTATATTCATGCTGCACTGGAAGCAGTACAGGTAGGAAAAACAAAAATACTGCTGCTTCTGCAGCAAGGCCACGTGATAACTATGAAGTATTTTTCTCCAGGCAAAGAAAGCAAGTAGTTGATGGAGAATAAAAGCTTTCAAAGCCCTTGTCCCAAACAGAGACTGGTGATTTTTATAAAGGGAACAGGCTGTGTATGATGGATGTGAATATTTATTTAGCCTTTGCTGGTGTGTGATGGTTAAGCTCAAGGAAATGCTGGGACACTCAATTATTTTTTAATATTCAGATAGATCCATCATAGGGTTATGGCAAAAGTTAGGTATTTTATCTCAGGCTTTGCTTACATTTATTGCTCAGTCCTTTGCACTCTCCTAGTTTCTTTTCAGTGGGTTTGCATAAATACAGGACTTTTCTTGTGTGCCATTAATCCCAAAGAAAGGTTACATGTGGTGGCATCAGTGGGGGAAGGCACACTTCAGCTTAATCTGGTTGATTGATAGTATTTCCCTACAGTTGAAGATTAACTTTTGGATGTGATTTTTCATAGCTGTTTTGTACTTCGTGAATTAAAAAATGAAGGGCAAGCAAGTCTGGCTTTGTCCAGAATGTAAGTCATGGAATGAAACAGTAATATTTGTTTTCCTCTGCAACTGCAGCATCTTTTTTTTTTGAAGGTGTATTTTTTTTTGTTGCTGTAAAGGGCATGCTATAGAGAGAATGTCAACACTGATTCTATATTTTGGCAAGTTTTATTGGGAGAGTATTTGGTATGTTTACAATAGAGTTGAAGAAACCCACAATCAATTCTATAACCTTTTGATACCAAGGGGAGGGAGAAATGTTCTGTAGCGCTGCCACAAATGGGTGTAAGAGGTTAATCAGTGAAAGATTTAAGAACTGAAGGCAATTTAGGAACTGAAGGCAATTTAAGGACTTGGAAGATGTAACCCTTGATTTTTGAAAAGGCTGTCTTGTGGGGAAATGCATGTGAAACTAAATTTGAAATGTGGAATAACACAGTGGACTAGTGTGATGTCACCACCAGTACAGCTCTGTTTATTGTATTTATTGATCTGGACAAGGGGGTTGGGTGTTCCCTCAGTGAATTCACAGACAGCACCAAGCTGGGCAGGAGTGTTGATCTGCTGGAGGGCAGGAAGGATCTGCAGAGGGATCTGGACAGGCTGGAATGATGGGATGAGGCAAATTTTGTGAGGAACAACAGGGGGAAGTGTTGGGTCCTGCACTTCAGTCACAACAACCCTCTGCAATGCCAGGCAAGGTGTAGACGGGGTATTAGTTAAAAATTAATTCAGTGAAAGGGTGTCAGACACTGGAATGGGCTGCCCAAGGAGCTGGTGGAATCACCATTTCTGGAAGTGTTCAAAAAGCCTGTGGATGTGGCACTTGGGGACATGGTTTGTGGTGAACGTGGCAGTGCTGGGTCAGCGGGTGGATTCTGATCTCTTAGAGGTTTTTTTCCAGTCTTAATTGTATGATTCTGTGATTTTGCATTGTCTACTAGTTTTTAAAGATACTTTTGAATACCCCAAACCAGTATTTGGCAGTAAATAGGCAACACTCAATTCTGCTTGGAAGGAAAACACCTGTTTAATTAACGAGTTCTGCGTTGTATGGAGCTTGGTCTCATAAAAAGCAACAGACAAAGATACAAAATAAATTAACAGGGTTTTTTTTTTAAAGGAATAGCTTCTTTAGCTCTTTTAGTGCACGTGCCTCTCCCAGTACCTCTTCTCATATCTCTGTGATGGTATCCATTGATTCAAAGGCCAGTTGCACTAACTGGGTACAAATCCCTTTATGCACTGAGTTGTCACGTTGTCCTGTTGTGACTTTCCACTGTGAAATTGGTGCAAAGCAGTTCTTAATAAATTAAATGGAAATGACAGTTTGAGATCATGGTTTGGCAGAACTGTACAGCTGAGTAAAGAAAAATTATACACCAAAAACTGAAGTATCTTTAACACTCCTTGTGTTGTGACTTCCTTCCTTATGTAATGTGATAGACTAGTCTTGCAGGGAGAAAGACTATGTAGAAGCAGTAAAACTTCCTCACTTTGCACTGCACTCACCATTTATACCATGTCATAATAGGCTGCTTTTACCACTTGCTGCTTAAAATATTCATTTGAATACTGTTGAATACTGTTCCTTCTATATAACTTCTTGTATGGAAAGGGAATGTAAATGGCAAGGCCAGCTGAATGAGAAGAAAGCTTAAAGTTGCTGAGAAAGAAGAAAAAAAAAGGTGGTGCTTCATCCTTTCATTATTTAACTTATTTTTGCTGAGCTCTTTAAGGATAGCATAACAAAGGTGTCATTGTACTGCCAGGCTGTGGCTTCTGCTGCAGTTAATTTGGTCTTTCACATCTATTCTGACAAAAATGAGTCTTGCTGATGTTACAGGATATTGGCTGTAATGATCCAGTTTTAAAGTGGTTAGTGGAAATTAGGACTTGGGTGTGGCAAGAACACCCTCAACTAGTGGAAGAAAAAGCAAACCTCATCAGGCAGATCTTATGTCTTAGGAAAAACAAGGAAGAGTATGAATATGCTTTTTTTCTCATGAGTTTAATGCAATTTTAAGTGTCTGAGTGGATCTTTTCTGGCTTTTTTTTCCCTATCATGAAAATAGGTGGGACACCACTGTGGTGGCTTCACCAGTCAGTTCTGCTGTACTTCTGCATCAAGCACAGAAACTAAATTAGCAGAGTATTTGCTAAAGTGGACTATACTTTCTGGGTGCTTCAGTATGCCTTCTTCAGATAAAATAAGCTGTCTTTAAACAACAAAAAAAATAAATAAATTTGAAATAATACTGATGAGATGAGCCAAGTCACTGTGCTGTGTGCATATAACATGCAGCTTTGTTTGAATAATTGTTTTTCTAGTTGCCACTTAATTCTGAATCATCCTGATTTTTTTGCTTCATGAAACAAACCCAGCAATAGTACTAAGAATAACACTTGTTTCATGGGCCAGTTTTCTGGGGTAGCTCCCAAAGAAGCAAAAGCTGTAACAGGGTTCTGAAGAAAGCTTACCTAAAGCAAAGGTGTGGTGTGGGAATTAAACCACCATCTGTCAGTGTCCTCACCCAGATGGATTTGCTTTATTTCTGTCCCCAGCAGGTTTTCTTTTAACCTGGAACTCTGCCTAAGTGCGTGTTCAGTCCTTTACCCACATAGTTAAGTTATGTTTGGGAGGGGGGTTAAAAAAATCCAACCAACAAACTAACAAACAAAACAATTAAAAAAAACAACAATACAAACTCTACAGGTTTTAGGCTATCACAGAGTTTGTGATATCTGTGTCTCCAGAGTCTTGAATAGTTTTCCCTGAATGAGAAGCACTTACTCATGGCCAAACATGTGACCAACCCCTTACTCTATGAGTATACATCTGCAGGTTCATGGTTTTCTTAAACATCTTAGGTTGCTGTGAAAGTAGTTGTATGTCAGAATGAGGCTTTTATTGCTTCATGTAGTTAGTTGATTCTTATATCCCCATGAAATTGAGAGTTACAAAGAATATTGTTGAATAACATGCTTACAGCTAGACTGGTCGACAGACAGAATAAAGAAGATAACAGATTTGGCTTCATGTACTAAGCTTTTTTTTCTCACACAGAGCACACACAACATCAAATAAGTTTTTGTCTGATGGCACACACAACATCAAATACGTTTTTGTCTGATGGCACACACACATAATATCTTGAACTTTCTGATAGACAAACTACTAGTCTTCCTGCTGTCTTCCTTTTTATTTTCAGCTCTTGCACAGTTTGGAAAATAAAGCACATGATGGTATTGCCATCTCACACATTTCTAAAAAATTAATCTGTTCAAAGGGGCTTTGTATAAAATTCTAGTTCTAGCAGCATTTGCTAGTGAAATTTTGTGTAGTTATTTAAAATAAGTCTATTTATGTAAGTGTGTGTCTTCTGGGAGTGAAGAACTGCTGAAAGGAATTGGGCATAAAACTAAGGGGAAATAATGTCATGCAGGGATAAGGTCTAGTCTTTATATTCCCAATTCAGTTTGGTCCCAATAGTAGGCTCTGTATTAAATATTTTAAAAGGTGCCTTAGTCTCAGTGCTACCATGAGGGGTCACACTGCTAAATCTACCTGTCAGGCTGAGAATTCTGCAGCTTTAAAATAATGCTGCTTTTTATGCAAGACAAGTTCCTGGTTCCTAAAATTTGTCTGATGAATCTCATTCATTATGTATGCAGAGTTTTCCTTACAAAAGTAAGTCTTAGAGTTAAATTCAGCTTGGTGTAAATGCAGAGTAAATTGGCTAAGTTTGAATTCACACCAGCAGAATGTGCACTTCAGTGAAGAATGTGGTTCCTAATTTGTTGCCTCTGCATGGAAAATGTACATTTTTAACTTTTCCTGAGTGCTATGTACTATAATACTTTTGATGGAAAGATTATTGCAATTTGTGTAATTTCTCTTTTGCACATGCTGAATTTATTACTGAAGAATTTTCCTATCAGACCTTTCCTGCCAAACAGAAAATGGCAAAGTGATTTTTTAAAGTGATTTTTCTAATCACTTTCTAGCATTTAAATAATATGCCAATTTGTAGAACTCATTACGGGCAAATTTTAATGATCCAAATATTGGTATAAGTGATCTGCAGATAAATGAGGGAATGCCATTGCTGTGCTTTTGGAAAGAAAGATACATTGATTACTGCCTAGCTACCTAAAGAAAAAATACTGTAGGAACATGAAATCATAAAAACAAAGCACTTTTAAAATCTCTTTTGCGTTGTTAATTACCACAGTTTAATACTTTCAACAATAAAAAAAAGCTTGCATCACTTGAGGATGCAAGAATTGACACGAGTTTGTAGAATCCATACAGTACCTGCTAAATACACAAGTTTGGCAGCTTAGCAAATATCATATGCTTGCAGCATCCATGATTTGGATTGAAACAGTGGTTTATTCCTCTGCAAAGAGTTTGTAAATGGGAATAGCAAGGCCCTGGGCTGTGGGCAGTGTCTGACCCCGACGGGTTTGAGGATGTTCAGTGCATGGCCCCGGTGCAGAACTGCAGAAATCAAACGATTGTCTCCTTTGAGTTCCTCTTGAGGGGCTGCAGGCCCAGCAGGGACTGCTGGTTGGAGGGGAGGCTGGCAGACTTTGGGGTGAGGAGAATGACCCTCTGGTTGGTCCGACGCCACTCGTTGTAGAGCCTGCAGTGATACCTGAAGGATACCTGTGGAGAGAGCAGAGGTGGGCTCAGACACTGTGGTCCCCCCAGGAACCAGCTGGCTCCTTAGAGAGGGTCAAAAAGTGATGAAATGATGAGAACTACCCTGCAGGCAACTCGTGCCCCAAGCTGCCCCAGCAGAGAAGAAAAGCAGCCCATGCCTTACTTTCTGCCTTTGCCTACCTCTGATCCCCCTTTTTTATAACATGAAAAAAATCAGACTCCCTGCCTCTGTCTTTCCCAGGAACTAGAGCTGCTGGCAGGGACACTGAGAGTGAGTTTGGGGTAGTTTCATGCTGCAGGTTAAGCTGTCAAGTAGTGTAATGGTTTGGATGGTGAAGGCTTGCACGCAGCTGGACTGCCTGCAGACACAGACAGGGTCGTATGCTCTGCCTTGTAATGATTTATTGCTGAACACATCAAACTCAGGATTGCAACAAGATCACTGTGAGCCATCTGACAACATGTGTGTATCTCGATTTATGTTGCCTCTGAATTTATTTTTTTATTTTTTTTTAAATCAGCTAACCAATTCCAACCTTATTGTGGAGGAGTAAATATCTGGCTGCTATGGATATGCAAGATGGCTTGGGTCTGTGTTTTTAAATAATAGTTTACTGCTTTTAGTGACAGCCAGGTGTTGTGGATATTGTGTCTGTGTAAAATTATGTACAAGTGCAGTTTAAAACAAACTGTGCATTGGTTTGGTACCTTTGGGGTGAAGTGTTCTTGAGCTGTGGGCAAGAGGGACCTGTGCAGTAAATATATCCTTTCCTTATAGCAAAAAAAGGTACTTTTAACTAAATATACCTTTCAAAAATGTCCTGTGAGGGCTAAAAACGTATTATGGTGTTTTGTGGGGGGGGTTATTAGATCCTTATACAGCTGTCTGCTGTTAATGAGGGAAAACTGTAAAGCTTTTGTTTACTAAGCAGTTTCCCAAAGACAGCTCTCCAAACATGAATCGATTTCTCACCTTTCAATCCCCTCTGCTCCCCTTGAAGGTAAAGCAGCCTGCATCCTCCTTTCTGTGGAGCACTGTGTGAAGGCAGAAACCTCTTTCATAAAGACACAGCAGTATCAGCAGAAACCATGTGGTGTGGTGGGGAAGGTAAAGACACCCAAATTTCTGCAGAGGTGGGTGCTTCAGGAGGGTGGGCTTGAGTTTAGGCTGAGCCTTCCAGCAGCATCACATCAGATTCTTTGAGTGATAGCTGCATTGTTAAGCCAGGCTATGAGTGCTGGTTTGTTAAAGATATTTTCAGGGGATACCCTGGCTAATTTTTTTACAGGGGGTTCTTGTCTGGAGCAATTTCCAAGTGATGCCAGTTACTGAATTTCAGCAGAGTCAGAGTTATTCACCCTAAACTGTTACACTGGATGAGAAACTCTTGAGATGCTGGAAAATTTACTTTGATTATCAGCATGTTAAACTCCTCTGGTGGCCTCTTCAGGAATACAGCAAGGGATGTGTCTGCCTTTCTGACTTGGTCTAGTCTTTGTTTTAAACCAGCAGTTACTTTATACTGGAAGCTATGGGGTCACATCCTGTTCTGCTCCAAGCTGCTACCTGATTTCAGAGGAATCAAGATGCCATGCATATGAGAAAGCAATTTGGCCCTGATTTCTTAGTTTGAACACCAATCTCCTTTTTGTGTCTGGAGCTTTCTTCTTGGGAGTAGCAGGCACCTTTTCTTTTTTTCATGTATGTGTGTACTTCAGTTGGAGTGATTAAATACAGAGGAAAAGCAACAGCGTTTTTTATGGGTAACTTGTCTATTTTAGAGGATCAGATAAAACAGCTTCTTGGATGCTAAAAATAGCATCTCTCCCATTCACTGCTCACTGGGATAACTTTGTGTGTGAATAATCTGTGTGCCAGCTTTTGCCTCCAGAGAAGAAAAGTTGATCCACTGGAAGTAGAACAATGTTTTGGTTTTCTTACTTTTCCCATGACCTAAAGGAGCATTAGTATCATGTCGTGTGTAATTCACCCCAGAGCACTGAAGACAATCCCTGCCATAACTAAGCAAGCAGTACAGGATTCTCCCATTTGCAAAAATTATAAACTGGGTTCTGGTGAAGAATTTCATGGGATTAGCCTTCTAGCTTCAATCATTGAGTGATTCAGTGCCCTGAAGGGCTTCGTGCCTTGTCTTTCCCTGGTGAAGACACTGCTTCCTTAGTCCATCCATCTCCTATGGCTTTGAATAATTGTGGAATTACAATTGTCCACAACTCAGTGGACATCAAAGAGACTGTATTTTGATTAAGTCAACCGAGGTATGCATTTACATCAGGCTTACTATTACCATGTTCTCCAAGTGCCAATAACACACTTCTCTCTGCTTTTGGAAGGGGTAAAAGTTATAAAGTGAACAGAAGGGATTTTCAGCACTTACACTGCAAATGCCATAGACAGGGATAAGGATTAAATTAGAGGTGCTGCAGCAGTCTTAATATGGAAGGTCAGATAAGTCCACGTGTCATGGCTCATTAAGTCCAACTAAAAATTGTCTTTTACAACTCCTACCAATTTTGGCAATGGTCAATTAAGTATATTAGGTGAATGGGACAGCATTTGAGTTTCTAAGACAGCCATACACAAAGGAAATTTGAACAACCTTTGCTTGCATTCCTGACATATCTACACACAGTGCTGCAGGAAATACACGTGTGACCTCCCTGCTGGAGGGAATGGTGTGTCACAGGGCAGTGCTGCAGCTTCACAGAAGAGCAGAAACAACAGAAACTCTACAAGGCTGAGGCAAAACGTAGCTTTCCCTGCTGTTGATTGCTGCCAACATTAGCCTGCAGTCCTCTCTGGGCAAGACAGAGTTTCACTATTACATATGTGTAAATCAGACATTACCTCCCATAGCTTTTTTTGGAGCTGCTTGTGAGGTTTTTGTGTTCCATTGTCTTCCCTTTTCCAAGCTTACTCAGGGCTCAGCACAGGGGGTTTCTTGCTGTGGGGTGGCTCTACCAATGCAGTTCTTGGGATGATCAAAAGCTGCTGGAAGGGCTCAGCCTTGTGGCGTGGCCATACCCACTGAGGGGGAGAGCTGTGGCTGGCCCTGTGGGATTGATGGCCACGCCAGCACCACTGGCAGGATGGCCTTGCCCCAGCTCAGGCTTGGATGAGCTTTTCCTGTTGCAGCAGTAGAGCCCTGCACCATTGCACCTGCGTTTCTGGGGATGCTCTGTGGGTGCATCCACCCTGCTGTTCTCCTTCCCACACCAGAGCTAGAGGTGTGAAATGCCAAACTCAGTGGTAACCTGGGGTTTTCAGTGAACTGCTAGACCATGGCTGGATAAAACATTTTGGCAGCTGTGCCCTGTGTTCCCTCCATTTCTGCTGGGCCAACTCTCTGTTGGTGAACTGGACTGGGAACTGGTCTCAGTTTAACAACTTGGCACATTTTAGGATGGATTGGCATGAAAGTGAGTCACAGATACAATTTAATCTGCACTGCAAAGGCAGTTGTGTTTTTACAGACCTTGGTGTAAGGTTTGTTCTGCTGTGGACTTCCTCCAGCACCACAAGCATGAAAAATGAGGAAAAGCATAGAATGCACCCATATCCAATGCTTTTGAATTGTAAAATTGGCCTGATGTTGCATTAGAATAAAATCTGAATCCTCTATGGCAGCCAAGTTGTTCACCTTAATCTTTTTTGCATGCTGTGCCTTCACCTTTTGCACATTATTTTTTATTAAACAGCAAAAACACCTGTATAGCATCTGTCTTGAACTCCTTCATTTTACCTCAGTTTCCCTCTTTCTATCCCCTCCAGTGTTTGGGATTTCATAATTCTGACCCCAAAGCAAGCTGCCTTTCTGGTTTTCCAGAGGACCTGAGTGGTGTGGAACCAAGAGGTTTCTTTCAGGTGCAATTTACATTTATCAGCACAGAGGGTGAACACAAGCAATGCTTTGTGCAATGACCCACACACTCTACAGCACTCCCTAATTAATCTTCTTGCTTGTTCTTTCTCTCATCCCTGTGAGTCAAACAAAAAACCCCAATACTTACTAGGGTCCAAAAGAGGTAAATAGTGAAGAGTGCGACAGTGAGTGCAATGAGGCCAACAGCTTCTAGCCTACTACTAAAGTGCAGATGGTCCACTGCTCCTCGCAGACACAACCAGCCAGAGATGGTCGCCAGCGGGGTGATAAACAAGAAGCACACCATGTCTCCAAAGAGAGTCCGCCTCTCGTGCTGGGGGCCTGGGTTCCTCAGCCACTGCAGGCAAAATGCAGACAAAGCAAGTGTCAGCGCGGGGAGGATGCTTTACCCAAGGTGAGCTGCTTGCTTGCAGAGCGCAGAGCTGCCCCTTCAAGGAGGGAATGTGGACCACGCACGGGACGTGGCTTTGGCTGCCCCTGGAGAACTCCCACCTGGGCTTCCTGCCCTCTCCTCCTGGTGTCCACCTCTATCCGTGTGTCCCTCCTGCACCAGATGTGGTAAAGGCTGCTTGAGAAGGGGAAGTGCTTTGCTTAGTGCAGCCCCTGGCATTTGGCTCCTGAGCTGCTGGAGAAACCCCCTTCTTAATGTGTAAAGATTCATATGCTTTCCTTACAACTTGAGTGAGCAGAAAACGTTTCACATTTTGTATGGTATTTTAGGGTTTGGTTTGGGTTTGGGGTTTTTTGGAGGTTTTCTTGGTGTTGTTTTTTTCACATTCTGCTTGAAATATTCGCAAAGCCATTTTCAACTTGCTTCCCGATATCCACATGCAAGCAGAGTTGAATGCACACAAGGTTATTTTTATCAAGAGGATATTAATCTTGCAGAACAGAGCGCCTGAAAGTCAACTGCTGAAGCAAAGGTTAAGACTGAACAGCTATCAAGCCCACACACCCATATTTCTATAAACAGGATTTGAGATAGCAGAGGTGAAAAAGTTCAACCTACAACAGTACATGAGGCCTTTAAATAAAAAAAAACTCATCACACAAGTCAATATTTGAACAGCAAGACTACCCAGCTCTGCAATTTTTGCCAGTGTAAGCTGTAGGATTTGGTCAAACCTGCTCTGCAGCATCCTTTTATGGTGTTTTTTTGTGCTAGCAGAACCAGGCAAGACACGTGCCTCCTTAAACACTTTGGTCTTCCCATGGCAATAGAATTCCTGTCTCTTTAGCTCCAGAAAGTAAGGCTGGGGAGGCAACTTCACCCCTTCAAAAATGAATGCCCTTAATTTCCAGCCACCTGAGGGGCTTTTTTGTTCTTCCCTATGACAGTGCTACAGCAATGACTTGGAGGAGCAGCAGGACTCAGGAGTTTTGACAAGACTAAGAGCAATGTGCAAGCTAATGAGTATTTCTCATCTAGATATCCTGCCTCTCTAGAGTTCTCAGTCTGTGCTTCACCTTTTCCCAATTTGCCCCCACCATGAAAAAAAATACTGCATTCATCTCTCCATCATCATATGGGGTAAGTAACAGCCAAGAAACTGAGTGCAACAAGGAACTAATCCAGCACCAGCAAAAAGACACAGACCAGTGGATAAGTTTGTTTCAGCATCACCACCTCTCAGGTTGATATAATAAATTATCTACTTCACAGAATTTTTGTGAGCTTTAACTGCAACGGGGTAACACAGCAGCCAAAGATCCATTTTCACATATGACTTGGGAATTTAGGAGAACACAAAAATATGTTCATAAAATTTTTTTGCAGGTTGTAGGCTTTTAATTTGCTAGAATACTTTTAAAATCCTAAGGAAGTGGGAAGTGCTTCAAAACTGCTATGTACTATTATAAGCAAGAAGTTGTAATGCAAGAAGCAAGTTAAAGAGGGTTTGTTACTGATTTTTTCCTTTCCTTAACCAGTTGTGGTGAGTTCACCCCAACAAGCAACTAAGCACCCACAGAGCCACTTGCTTACCCCTCTACCCCATTCAGTATGAGGGGGACAACAGCAAGAGGCTGACAGCAGATCTACAAAATACGGAGGCATACATTTACATTTGTAAAGTTTTTTATTTTATTGCAGTTTCTAGAGAATGCTATAAAGTCACGTGTGACTCACACCACTTTCAAACCTTTTACTTGAAAACACCCGCCAAGGGTGAATGCAGAACAGTTCCAGGTTGTATTTGTTTGCTTCTAAAAGAACTGATTGCAACCTCCCCCTTGTTCAATTTCCATGAGTCCCTGTAATGTGAAACCACCGAGGAAATGAGAGGGACTGACAGCACCTGATAGTCGAGATTCTGCTTTTAAAGGTGACCCAAAAAAAGGTGTTGTGAAAAGTACTTGTTTAAAAGGTGACCTGGCACAGAAATGCTGAGCACTCAGCTCTCCTCGACCTCAGTAGGGACTGCAGGTGTTCACCACCTTCCCAGGGCAGACTGAAATGCCACTCTCCCCTTATCTCAGTGCAATTGGTGACTGTCCCCCTGGAGCTGGGTGGTGGAGAGGAACACACTGCAGCATTTCAGTCTGTTCAGGGGAGCCTGCATCCTCAAACTGCACCCTATCGTGGTACTTTTGGCATCCATGCAGCTCAAGTAGGGCAATAAATAGGTCACAGACTTGAGTAAGGAGGAAGAACAGCAAGAATGAAGGTGAGGGGGCACACACATTAAGGCATGTGTTGTCCTCTCCGCCCCATGACTTTCATGAGGTGCAGGACAATGCACCTGAGTGAAAACAGCTTCTTCCAGTGTGATTGAGAGCCTGAGAAGACAAAAAATGCTCCACAGGCTGATGGCTCCCTGCACTCTTTATGCCTTGTGACACATGAACAAAGAGTCAAATCCAAGCAATTCAGATATTAGATGGAAGCTAGGACAGGCAAGTGTGGTGTTAAATAATAAATCAACCCACCACGATTCTACAGTCTAACCTTAAAAGCTGGAGGAATTTCACTAGCTAGTTCTGAAGTGGAAGTCAGAAGCAAAGAATAAGTTACTTCAATGGTTGTATGGATTTCAGTCACAGCACATATTTTTCCCCTGAAATAGTGCACACCTGTTTCTAAATCTGCTTCTGTTTAGATTCTAGGGTTCAGTCTTTTGTTTTGGAAATGTGCACTGTCAATTTACTTTATAGCTAAAAAAGTAAAATCAGCAAATCCTTTTATGGAACTGATACCCACACAATGATCCCAACAAAGCACTGGGCTGATTAATTAGTGAGGCAGTAGGGTAGGGACTACCCTGCTGGCAGAGAATGAGATGTAAGGCCAGATGAAGCTGTCAGATCTGCACTGTGACACTCTGAAATCTGTCCCATTAAAATGTGTCTATGTGCTCAATTATTTCTGCAATAAATCAAGACTTGGGGGGAAAAAAAGGAAACAAACCAAAAATGAGGTCATAAAAAGGGTCGTGTTTGAAGTAAAATGTTGACCTGCCCTGCAAAGCTCCATTTTATCAAGTGCTATCCTAAAGTGAACAGAAGCAAGAGGAAGGGAGGATGTAAGGGGGACATTTGTGAAATAAAATTGCTACCTGAGCTAATGGACAATGTTGGCTTAAGAACAAATGGATAATAACTGTCCACAAATAGAGAGTCAGAATCAGAAAGATATTCCCATCCTTCAGAGGATGCAGCTCCAGAATAGCCTCCCAGGAGGAGCAGTGTAGGCTAAAACCACAGAGCTGGCACAGTTTTATGAAGGAACCTGCTTACATTTTGAATGGGATTTTTGGTGTACTGCATTTGACTTGAGAAAACAGTGCTAACACACCTTAGGCTCCTCTGCACTTACACATGCAAGGATTTACTGCATTTACTTCACAAAGCAGAGCTGAATTTGGAGTCTCCACACTTCTTCAGCAAATTCGACTGCTCAGAAACTTCACATGGATTTGCAGCAGTCCCTGGGAGACTTCTGATCTATGGACACACTAAGGGCTTCCAAAATTTTACTTGGCATTTAAAACTGCATGCAGAACCAGATCTGTGAACCTGTCAAAATCCCCCTTCAGTGAGTGTGTAAAGAGATGCGTATTTGACAATGTCAAATAATCTGAAACTCCTGAGATGAGTGAACGGGCTCAGTTTCCTTTCCACTGGTTTACTCCATCCTGCCTGAGCAAAAATAACTAGAGACAGGAGAACTGCTCCTCTGAAAAGGGAGATGGGCTGAAACATCAGCACGAGGTGCCAGCAAAGCCTTGCATTTGGAGAAGGAAGTCATTAGAACAAGCAGCAGGTGAGGACCAGAACACCCTGGAGAGGCTGAGACTCAGAATTTATCCATCCTGACCAAAATGAGCTGCCAGCAGAAAACTGCTGTAGAACACCCCCACAATTTTGATTTGCTTCACGATTGCCAAAGGCCAAATCCTGGAAGTGCTCATCTCTGTAGGTATAACTTCAATTAGATGACTCACAAATGCTAAGTAAAGTATGTGCATAGTGTTTTTCCCAATTAGATCCTAAGGCTACAACCTGTTTCTACTGGAAAGCCCTTATAGTTCACTACATTTTTCTTGGGAAAGTGGTTTTAAGGAAATGTTGCTGTGTTCACATGAGCAGTAGGTTATTTCAATAGTTATCACGCACGAAGCTGGAGGGAGAGGACAGGAAGGAATTATCTTCCCTAAATGTATTTTTCTTTGAACTAAATTTAGCTTATAAACATCAAACATATCAGTTCATTTCATCCTTTTCACACTGATAGCTCTGCAGTGAATCTTGGTGAAAGCAGTCTGTACACAAGCAGAACTGCTGGCAATTACTGTCCCTTCTGTTTTCATGCCAGCAGAGACCAATGGGAGCATTTTGCCCCGGGCTTTAAGCACAGAAAGACTGAAATTTCCTGTTTCTTTCAGAATATTTCTCTTGAACAGAGAACATTTTTAAAGACCAGGATGACCATTTATTGCCCCTCCCCATCCCCCAACCCAAAAAACCCCATCTGAACCGTTTTGTTCTGATACTACTTTTTTTTTCTTTTACTTGAAAAATTTCTTTTAACATTTTTTAAGTGGAATATTTTGGAACCTGGCCTAACTCCATGTAACTCAAAATAAAGTCTCCCAGGCTAGGATGGTACGTATGGTTGTTTTCACTGCATTGAAACATTTTGCATGACCTGAAACTTTCCTAGGTTAGTGTTTAGCCAAGGAAAACAAACACTTGACAGTGCATTTTCAGTTGAAAGAAAATATTTATATTTCAGTTTTTGGGTTTCCAGCTTGGATCAAACATTCAGTTACTGGAACAACATTATTGTCTTTAGTAGGTGCTTTTATAAAAGCCATGGTGCCAGCTCAGAAATGTTCCTTTGGTCCCAGACAGAAGCCTGTGTATTTGACACCTAGAAACTAAACTATTTGATCTCTGTAGCTTTACTATGCTGAAATTATTATTATTGTTATTATTATTACTATACTATGCCTATTTGTACATGAGTCTGCTCTTATTTAAGTTTAACCCCTATTTTAACTCAAAGTCCAGGGAATATTTTAATTGTGGCTATCTGAACAGGACAATGCTTCCTTTTGAAACTCCAGATGAATTTTCCCACATTTGCATGGTTTTGAAAGTGGAAAAATAACATTTTTCATTGTAAGGGTGATGCATGACACATCTTTTTTTTTTTTTTTGGTTTGTTTTCTGGAAAGAGTAAGACACAGAGCAGATAGCTGCCACTTAGGGTTGGTTCCTAAAGGGTAAAGGTGTTGCTATCACATCATAGCTTGGTGTGCAGTCTAGACCTTGGGTTGTTTGCCAGCTGAAAAACAGCAGAAAGAAACTTTGCAGGGAAGGCAAGAGCCTGGCATGGCTGAGTCAAAGTAAAGGGAAAGAAGCAAATGCACAGACAGCTGAAGCTACAAGAGGTGACCTGGGAAGAGCACAGAGATGAAGTTGTCTATAAGGCTGTGTAGGGTTGGGGTGAGAAAGGCCAAGGATAAGCTGGAACCGAACCTGGAGTCCATCCCTGGGGGCCAGCACAGGAAGGACAAGGGTTTGAAGTGACAGTGCAAGGGGGAATGGATTCAGACTGAAAGAGAGTAGATTTAAATTAGATATCAGAAAGAAATTCTTCCCTGTGAGGGTGGGAAGACCCTGTTACAGGGTGCCCAGAGAAGCTGTGGCTGCCCCTGGATCCCTGGAAGTGTCCAATGCCAGGTTGGATGGGGCTTGAAGCAACTGGGCTGGTGGAAGGTGTCACTGCCCAGGGCAGGGGGTGGCACTGGATGTTGTTCAAGGTCCCTTCCAACCCAAACCATTCTATGACTGTATGATATACAAAGCCCAGCCAAGCAGAAATAATACAGTGACCAGTAGATGTTTCTGGATTAGAACTCTTCAATGTCTAAAAAAGAGGATTAGTAATTCCCTGACAGTGAAAATTGCTAAATTATGCTGTAAAAATCTATAAAATTTGTTGCAGGTCCAATTACACAATACAAGATTTTTTAACATTAGTCTGGCTTATTGCTATTCTATTTTACTACTATCCATTTTTATCACTTATACCCACTTCTTCAGAAAAGTCACAAAAAATGTTATCTAAAACAAGAGTAGCCACATCTTTGAAAGCACAGTCTATTCACCAACAAGTAATTTTTGGCTTTGGGGTTTTTTTTGCAGGGGTGGGGTGCAATGAGTTGCTCTTGTTTTCATTCTTGCTGTAAGTACTAGGAGGAAACTTTGTGCTTGAGAAAACTCAAGCATTGCATCAAATCTTTGCTTCAAGAAACATTTGAAAACTACTTAATTTCTCCTTAAAGGAGAGAGAACTGTCTGTTTTATTATCTGGACTTTTCCCCATTAGGAATGAATAAATCAAAAAAGTGCATTGTGAAGAATTCATGGGTTTAAAACTATATGTGTTGGAGAGTTTATTATTTTTTTTTTTTTTATGTTTTCTTTAACTCAGACATACTTCTACTGGAAATCCACATGGCTGCTTCAAATTCTCCCTGTGTGACCTGGGTCTCAGGGAGATTAGTTTCACAGCTGGAGACAATAAGGTACAAAAGCATCTCCCTCATTTTGCCCTTTTAATTTGCCCTTTTTCAGTGAAGAGAGGAAGGAGGGCGGACATATTTAAATTGTCTGCTCCCTGCCCTACATGCTGTACTGACAGCTGCAGTTCCCCTAAACTTTCATTTATGAAAGTTTTCCTTGTTGCTGACTATGCTGACTAACCATTTACTTTCCTTCTGGCTTTATGCATGATCCTCTTAAAATCTACATGCAGCAAATCTGGTATCTCTTCACTACAGTAATTTAATGCTAGTGTCTTGCTTCGCTGAGCAGCGGAGAGGAAAAATAAGTAAAAAGAATCCCAACAGATAAAAACAGCATGTCTCAAAGTCTTGTACAAGAAGTAAATTCATATTTCAGTGTAAGGCTGCTGGAAATTTTAAATTATAATGTAAGTTCGTCTTAACCACTTCATGCATAGATGCAGGTTTTAGGTATTTTTAATTCCTTTTTTTTTACTAACATGAGCTCTATAGCCAGCAGCAAATTGGGAAAAATGAAAGCTAATTTCTGCCCAATACTGTGATGATTATTCTGACTTTTTTTCCCTCCTAGTCATGCTGTTTTGCTTATGAGTTTTATATTGTTAATTAAGTCCTTTCTGTTTGTTTGCAATAGATACCAAATCCTTGTTGGTTTAAAACATGCAAGTAACTTACAAGCAATACAAGCCTGACTTATATGGTCAAATAAAGTTCTTTTACCATTTTTATGTTGCAGCAGGCTGTTTTTAACATTTTATTGCACATAAATACATTCGTGCTGCCAAGTTTTGTGTCTGTCTCTGTACAAAGTGGAAGCAACATAGATGCATTATGAAAATTGACATGAAGATGATACATAATACTTTCATAAAGCTTGCCTAATCTTTATGCTGAAACATAGCAAAAGCAGCTACATGAATAATGTCACACATTTCTAGAGTGGATTTCTTTCTGCATTAAAAAGGCTTATATAAAACTGGAAGGTCTATAAAAGTCACTAAATGAAATTACTGCAGTTTGATTTCACTGTGCTGGTTTTGAGATCCTTTCAGGATTGACACAAAGAACATCAGGTCTATGCATATCAACTACCATGTTATAGATTTCTCATTGCTTTGGTGTCTAAAGTTTCTGCTGCTTCAGCCTGGAACGTCTGTGTCAAACACATTCAGGATCTCACTGGCAGTGGGGGGACCAGGACCTGGGAGGCACAAGTAGGGCTACTCAGCAGCAGCTGCTTTTTACTTTGAGATACACCACCCCTTGGCACATTGATAGTGAGATATCCAAGTGTCCAAGCACACATCCCACACACCTGTATTTTCCATCACACTGTACAGGGATGCTGCGCATCCAGCACAGGATAGAAGAGGTGGATTCAGACCTGGACTGCACTTCTTGAGTTGAATTTTGCAGTATGATGAGCCCTCTGCATGTATTGGTAATGTGTACATGGACAACACCTCTTGGATTACTGGCAAATAGATCCTGACTGTAGGGCTGTGGATGACTCCAAACAATCCCCTTACCTGAAGAAGGAGCTGTGAAATCAAGTGAAATGGCTAGACTTGCTCTGCTGATGCCTGCCAAGGGCTGAAACAGAAACATGTTGTCTAGCAAAAACATGATTCCAAATGGCAGCTCCAAAGATGCTACAGAAAGCTAGATTATGTGTAATTGGCATTGATGTTTCAATTTACATGGCAGAGCTTGCCAGGTGCCTTCCAGAATGGAGATGAACTGAAGGATCTTCAATACAAAAAAAACCCTCTTTGTGTGTCACAATCCATCTCTTTCTCCTTTACCACAGCACAGTCCAGTCCCTCCAGTGCTGCTGTGGTGGAACAAGTTCACAAGGGACTGGGAAATAAGAAAGTTCCACGTCCCAGTGATAAGGAGCATCAGCCCAGGCTCTTAGAAGTCCCACCAGAAGCAGGGTCAGCTGGAGGGAGCACAACAGTTCCCAGACAGCTCAGCCCATCACCAAGGCACAGTTTAAATGTGTGATGCTTTGAGTAGCCAAAGGACAAGTCACAGAGCTCCTGTGACTTGCAGAAGGAGGCAAAACACATAAATAGTGGTTGGCAACAAGAAAATCACTTTCCTTGAATGCTGAAGGACAGGTTAGTCACCACCACAGTGCCTGATCCGTGTTTTGGAAATACAATTCTTCTGTGAAAAATAATCTGAGTTAAACAAACAAACAAGCAAAAAACACAAACAAAAACCTGGACCAAGAAGCTCTACAAATTTGATGCTTGGAAAACAGTTCTGCCTGTCAGACTGTACTACCATTTCCTGCCTCTCTGCTTGGGTTTTTGGACATCAAAAATTCAGCAGATTTTACATTTCTTGGAAGAAGTTTTTCGCCTAGACAAAAAAAAAATATATATGTCTTATGGCAAAAACTTCCCTTGAGAAGTCCAGAGTTGACCAGAGAGAAGCTTATGATGGAGAAAAGATATGAAGTATGAAAGAGGAAGTGGAGGTCAAAATGAATCTTGTTTTTCTTTTGCTTTTCCTTTCAAAATAAGTCCAGGAAAAAAAAAAAAAGGCTGCTGTGCATGATGTAAGCTGGGAAGAGAAAGCAGAAGTGATCTCCCTGTATCTTTGCATCCTGTGCAGGAGGCAGGATATAGCTGTAGATATGTCCCTTGCACCAGAGCTAAAAATCTCCTGTTTGAGTGCATGGGCTCACATCCTGAGTATGAGCTATGTAAAAGAGAGCAAAAATACATAACAAAATTTTATGGAGCCCTTGCTTTTATTTTGTAATGAACTAGTGGAAAGCTGGAAACATGGCAGGGGGAGAAATGCTGTGGGTTTGTTCACTGGTCTGTTCTCATGAAATATGACGTGCAGCAAGAAATGCTGTGGTGCTTCCATAATGATGTACACTTACTGCGTACTTCATTTCAAGCTCACTGCTGCCACAGCCTCTCCTGAGCACTACCAGCAGATAAGACATTTCTAGATAAAGCAAGTGAAGTATCTCAATTTGTTTCTGCTGAAACAAATTTCTTCTACACCCATGGCTAAGCCACTAAGAAGCAGTGATCAGTGTGATCAGTCCAGTGAAGAGACAGGGAGGAAATAACACCATGCTCTTTTTTTTTTTCTTTTTTTTTTTTGTTTTTTTTTGATCTTTAAGAAAAAGAGTAATTTGTCTTTTAATAGTCAGAAATACTGTGGGGTTTTTTTTTCCTTATGGAAGATCTGTAGGAGAAAAGATCAATATGATGACAGATTGCCTCAAGCATTTTTATACCACCTGCCACTGACCCCGGAATGGGATGTATTCTCCACCTGAGACAGGACCTGCTGAGTAGTCGCTGGATGAGTTTCTATAGCCTATGCTGTACAAATGACTTTATGAGTAAAATAGTCCCTCTTGACCTCCTAAAATGCGTTGGTAAACTCATCATTCACCTCCAGTGAAAGGAGGACCATTTACCATTTCCATTATCTAGTTCAGGGGAACCTTTGGAGAACAGATTATCTCACTAAATGAGGAGAACTTGAACACACCACCCCAAGCACAAGATGGTGTTAAAAGCAGATGGCCACTTTGGCTTGTGACTTGTCCCAAACATTACAGTAGGTTTTTGTGAGGGATGGTCCTGCTATAGCTGATAAACCTCACTTTATGACCTCATACTCAAGGTAGCACAGACAGACAGACAGGAAAGTGCTTTTAGGACACGGAAGATAACAGAATCTGGCTGCTTGCATCTTCCTTTAGTCACGCTTTGGGAACTTTCAAATTTGCTGTACTTATTTGTATGGGGATGTCTCTGCATTTCAAAACACCGTGTATTAAATAAATATAAACTTCCAGGACAAACTTAAATTACACTAGTAGAAATCAAGAAATTTTATTATCTTTCTTTTTAGTTTGTTCTCTTATATAAAGTCACTCTCTGTCTCTGCTGCTCTCAACTTTAAAAACACATCTTCAGTTCCTTTCTACACTAAAAACAGTCCTTTTATAAAATCACAAAGGACTGTGTTTTTTAAGACCTTCCTACATTTACACACAGTTCTTATTACGGCACTAAAATGCTGTGGGTGTAAGTAGCTGAGAAGCCAGAAAATATTAGGTAGTAAAGATAAAGATGTTTAACTGTTTCAGAAATGTTCTTGCACATGGTTCTCATTTGTCCTCAGCCAAGAAACAAAAGGCAGCTTTATCATTATTACTGTAATTATCATTGCTGCCATTGCTGTTACTTATTACTGCTCTAGCCAAAAAGAAGTCTCACTTCATCAGGGAACAACCAAGCAACCAGATTCCCCCAGCCTGGCCAGGGCTATCTTTGCTTTTGACTCTTTCAATCACCATCAGCTCTGACCAGTGTCACGTCCAGTCTGTGCAACACAAGCCTCACGAGGAGCTGTCACAAAGAAACAGTTTGGAGAATCTGGGCTGTAAAATCAAACTGTTTACTTTGCGCTGCCTCAGCATCACTTATCTTGCTCCTCAGAAGGCCAATTCGGAGTGAAGTCACCCTTGGGCCAGGGCTGTGGCCAAGAACTCCCTGGCACAGGCTCAGAGCAGCTGTCCAAAGGATGTTGCCATTTAAACTGGAGAATGCTTGGTCATGAAAGATTTTGCTGCATAGTTGCTGACAGCCTGAGAACACTCAATAGTAGCATTTCTCAGACTGGGACCAGCTTCCCTACAAAGGCTGGAGTCCTGCAAGAAGCACCAAAGATGTATTTAGCAGCAAATCCTCCCACCAGTTTTGTCACTGTTACCAGAACAATTAAAATGCACAGGAAAGGCATGTCGTCCTCAACCCAAGCTCACAATGTAGCTTGGGTGCCTTTGTCACCAACTGGTACAAGAAGATGCTTCTCATTAATTTTGTCAAATGTTTCCATTTGTAATTCACTTTTCATTTTAACAGAAACCGTAATTTTTACTTTCTCTTTTTCCAAATTAGTACAGGGGAGGACAAGGTCATTAACAGTGTCAAGACAGTGACCTTGGCTTTTTTTTCTCTATTGTCTTTTTTTTCTTTTTCCTGAGGACCAAAAAAACCCCCTAAAGCCTGTAAAACTTCATTAAGCTGCTCAAACATCTATAGTTTGCAAAAACAATCACCCAATTAATTCACTGTTAAGTCTGGTACACAGACAAGAGGAGGCCAAAAGGTCACTCATAAATGCTTAAACATGCGAGACATTACACAAGAACAATTCCTTCTTGTGGGCTTGACATGGAAACGGGGTTTCTAAGGCTCCTCAGTTTGTTACCTCTCTCTCAAAAGCAAGAACAAAAAACATTCCTGACCTATATTTAACATCCTGAGTCCTGATACTTGTGTCTTTCAACTGGACCTGTTGCTCTCTTCCATTCTCACACAAGCTGGCTGGTATTCTAGGAATTCTAGGAATTTTCTGCACGCTGTTTCCCAAATTTTCACTCAGGTTTACACTGAAGCAAACTCATCGGTCCCATTCCTCTCACTTGTTTTGGTTTGGTCTTAAAATGAGGGCTCTTTCATTCCTTCCCTCCCCCTCAGATTGCCAAGCACAAACCTCACAGCTTCCTTTGGCTTTGGTGGAGCTGCGAAGGCTTTGTGATGTACAAAACAAATGTGATTTCAGCAGAGTGAGCTTTTGGGGACGTGCCCCACATACTGACCTCCACCAGGGGCTTGGGTTTGCGCTCCACTGCAAACCTGAAGTGGCAGAGCTCACAGTAGCTGGTGTTGGAGGAGGACAGCCAGTGCTCCAGGCAGCTGCGGTGAATGGTCCCCAGGGTCCCTGTACATTCACAGGGGGACAGCAGGGCTTCCTGACTGCTGCCCTCGTGGCAGATCCTGCAGATCGGCCGGTCATTGAAGGGGCTGCTGGAGGAAGAGGGGAGAGAAGGGATGGTCAGTGCACGAGGTTCTGGGTAGGTCATGAATTAACAGCGTGGGAAATACTTGGCAGCTTGAGCACTTGGCTCTGTAATTAGTTCTCCAAGATGCTGGGCTGATGGCTGCAGGCACTGGGGCATCATTGCTTAAAATATCTCTTCTGTGGAGGGGGTGGGAAAAACACTGTAGAGTGAGAAACATCGGAGTGGCAGGTGAAAAACATCAGAGTGGCAGGTGAGAGACAGAGGACCGAGTGCTTCTGTGCTGTTTTATTTTCCACCTCTTCACAGAGCAGTGGGCACAGCCGCTTCAAGAAATCTCCAAGTGCATCAGGGAGGTTTTAGATCAGCCTCAGAAAGGCACCTCTGATGGTGGTGATGACATGTGCCATCACTCCTCGTGTGCTGGGTGATATCTCTCATTTTTCTTCTGCACTGCCTCCCTCAATCCACCCACCCTCCTGGTGGGGAGTGCTAATACGCAAAGAGGGAGGGTGCTCCCCCTGCCACTGATAACCTAAAGACCCTGATTTCAACTCTTGAGAAGCTCTGTTTTACAGAGGAATCTCTCGGGAAAGAGGAAGGCACTCCTAGAGTGGTGCTTGGGTGCAGTGGGAGGAAAGCAGGAGCAGGCTGGGAGCACCAGTGCTGCTGAAATATGGGGTGTCTTCAGTGCAGCTTCAACTCATCCCCCCTGAGTGCCAAGGCTGAGAAGGTCAATCTCTTGGCTGAGGTCTTGGAAACAAAAACTGTCCCTAACACTTAGACCACCTCAGGTGATCTCAGAAATGGAGGTCTGGTCACTACCACTGACAGAATGTCATGCTGGCTTGGGAAGGGTTTAGGAAATGTGCTACATTATGTACCATAATCATTATGATCTGTTGGAAATAACTTTCTTAATAACTTTTCCAATTAGTTGTTTTAATTAACAATAAGCAGTGTAATTTTTCACTGTAACCAGCGTTTAGCAAAGGCTTGTCATAAGCTGCTGTTGTGAGAACACATTTTGGGAAAATTACTGAAACTCTGGGTTTTGCTAAACCAACCTTGATATACTTCCACAAACAGAGCCTGGGAGAGAGATATGTTGGACAAAGGGAATGCAGAATTTACAGATCACAAGGACATTTTGAGATAAAGAAGAAACTAACAAAGACAATTCAGCAACTGCACTGAAATGCTCCTCATCTGGGAAAATAAGATGATAAAAAGACTGAAAATATGGGCTAATTAGACTGAGAAATGAGAAATCAATAACTATTAGAATACTAATTAATGAAGAGAATTATGTAATTTATAGCCAATGAACATTAATATCCCTGTTTGATAAAATATGCAAACAGTAAGAAGTTTTGAAAGTGTGTGAAAAAAGTAACACTACTTCCTAATACTAAAAAAACCCCAGAGAGTTTGATTTTTCCCGACATTTTCAGCAACAATGCTATAGGATGAGGGTCCAATTACAAGTGCACCGTGGTGAGGTTTAATATCAAAGACACCTTTTCCTTCTGGCTCTGGATGCTGGGGAAGGTGCATCCAGCCCCACGCAGGGGAAGGGCCCGTCCCATCCCACTGTCCCCACGTACCTCTGTGTCACCAGCGTCCGCACCACGGAGGAGAGCAGCTGCCCATCTTTGGAGGACACCTGCATGACATACTGCGGGCAGGTGCTGGCTGGGCCACCGCTGCCACCAGGCAGGGCTTTGCCCTCGGGATCCGTCGGGCGCTCCGGTGGGACTCCGGGCAGGTGACTGCAGCGGCTCATCCTCTTGGCGCTGGGCAGAGGGTCCCCATCTGGGCAGGAGGGAGGACAGCATTGTAATAGGTGATGAAGGTAAAAAACCTGGGATTTGCCTATCAAATTCTGAAACTTGTAAAGGTTTGTTATAGTCAAGGGACTACCAATATAAAATTTAAAACACCACAATTTTATTAAAGGTAAATGAGCAAAGCAGCGCGCTGGACGGCCGGGGAGACTCCTTGCTCCACCAGGGACCGTGAA